>JBBYHM010000020.1:5286286-5354265 GCA_038381775.1 Adansonia rubrostipa | reverse complement strand
CAAAACATGGTTAGAAGGTCACCAACGTCAAGACGGGGACATCCTAAAGCCTAAGTATGTCTTAGAAATGCATGAAGAGGTCAAAATCGATTTTCGTCAGAATGATTATCAGGAACTGAAGCATATTTGGGACAATTGGGATAGCAACATGAAATAAACCTTGACTAAAAAGTATGGGGATATAGCTCTCTTACGTCGAGTTTAGTTGGATGATGGCTTGTTGTGAGCAGCAGCACAATTTTGGAATCCAGTCTACCGATGCTTCACCTTCAACCAATAAGATTTAGTCCCTACCATTGATGAGTACACAGCCCTGCTCAACATAGAAAGGGCTAAGTTAGATAGAATTTACTGCAAGGCTCTAACGCCTCCTCTATTGAAGAAAAGGTTGAGGCAAATTCTTAAAGTCACAGAAGCATGGGTTGACAGTCATATTAAAGTAAAAGGAAGTAGCGAATGCATCTCTTGGGCCAGTTTCAAAGAGGCAATGGTAAATCTTTCTAATAAAAAAAAAGCTCAAGATGTCTATGCTTTGGCAATCTATGGGCTCGTTATATTCCCAAAGACTTTGGGTTATGTAGAGGTGGCAATCACAAATTTTTTTTCTCGCTTATGTTGCAACATCAACCCTACTTTTACCATTATGATTGAAACCATCTGCGCCCTTAGCTTTTGTAAAAGAACGGGGATAGGAAGGTTTATTGGGTGTGCCCCATTGCTCCAAATATGGCTCTTAGGTCATCTTTGTGTTAGGAAAGGGAGAGTCAGGCAAAGTTTCTTCTTCAAGATTAGTCCTCTTTCCATGGCATTAGAGGAAGAATATCACCAAGATAAAATAGAAAAGCATTGGATCAAGGAAATACGAAATGTCAAGGAGGAAGAAATCACATGGAGAGCTCTATAGGTGTTCCTTCAGTCAATTGTGTATAGATGTGGAGACTACACTTATGTCTCAGTCTTGGGATTATAGGGAAATACTAGTTATCCTCCTCTTTTAGTGTTGTGTTAGTTCCAGTGCCAGCAATTCATCTCGTTTTTCGAAGACTTGGGACATCGAGATTTTGAATACAGAGAGCCCAGTTATAAAGCGAAAGTCCAGTCAGCTTTCCAAGCTTGGAAGAAGATCCATTGTATGGAAAGATACTGGAGAGGATGCCCCACCATGCCTGGATACAAAAAATAGAAACTCCATCGTATCAATGATCCATTGCCACCAACCAACTCCAGGATACTACAAATCCCAATAGAGGAACCACCTTCTGAGATCGAGCTACTTAGGAGGAGTTCAAGCAAGAAAAGGCATCCTTTGCTATAGAAATCTCTTGACTTAAAGAGGAAAAGGGCCAGCTAGAGATGGGTATCTATCTTAGGAGTCGTGAAATGGATCGAGTCATTAAAGAAAGGGATTGCTTTAAAGATGACCTTGAGAGCCTAACTAAGGATTATATGACACTACGAAAAGCTAACAAGTCCAGACACATTGGCAAGACATCAATCAAATGGGAAGCCAAAGTTGCCACTCTCAATCGTGAACTGAATCAGCAAAAGGAGGAAGTCAGAACCAGCAAAGAAAAGTTCACAAAGGCACATGCTCTTGCTTCCACCTACCAATGAAGGAATCAAAGACTCGAGGCACAAATACAAGATACAAGAGCCACCAGGGTTGAAAATGAAGCCCTTATTCATAAAATTCAAGAGTTAGAACAGTTTCTTCAGGATCATCAAGGTCATATCGATGAACTAACAAGGGCTTCTGAGCAACATGAACTAGAATGGCAAGCGACAATTGAGCAAGCACATCTGAACTACCAAGAACAACATCAGCACCTCATTCAACAAGTTTAGATGGCTCAACGAGAGGCAGATGACATGATTAAAATAGCTCGGTCCATAAGGCAAGACATCGTACCTGTAGTAGATCGTGAGCAACGACTTTTGGGTTTTCTTGATCGTGTGATTACACAATGTAATCATGTCAGATACTTTCAGATGTAATCTTGTCATAAAAGAAGAAACCCTTTTGTGACTCTGTGAATGATATTATTGATGAAGTTGTTTAAAGAATCAATTGTCTCCAATGCATATGCACATTTAATTTCACCATTTTTCATTGCACATTTAATTGCACTTGCATCAATCATTAATTATCTTAACTCGTCATTGCCCCATAAATGCTCATCAATAAATACATTTTTTTAAAAAAGTCTAATACAGGAATTGGGCCATAAAAGTGTAAGGGATTTCAAGATCAATCAGGAACACGAAACCTTACATCATGCACTGCTACAACACATGACGCCGTAAGCAAATCATGGAGAATGATCATGAAGCTCATATTGAGTGACTTGAGCTAATGGTCAAGGAATCACAGGACCAGATGCTTCATCAGCAATATGAAATGCAAAATCAAATCGCAAAACTTATGGAACTAATGACTACCTCTATAAAAGAAAAACGGCAAGCAAGCACTACTGAATGAGGAATGATCCTCCCAATGTTGAAAGTCCCCCTGCCAATAATCTAGAACCTGCCCAAGAAGAAACTAGACAAGAATAATAGCCCGCTCCTACACCAGCTGCTCAGGCTCTGCTAGTCATCTACCATAATCCCATTGTGACAGGTCAATTCATTCCTAGTACTTAAGGAGTGAATGAGAGAGTCTTATCAGCAGATCTGATAACCCTTGACCATGAGAAACCAGAGAAAATAGAAGGTTGAAAGTCCACTATGACTGCAGAAGAAGTGAACAAATTCCAACTACTGGAAAAATGCCTCCAAGCTATTGAGAGGAGTGACAAGTTTGAAGCTCTTGACACACAATCGTTGTCTTTGGTGTGCAACCTTATCATTCCCCCAAAATTCAAAGTCTCAAAGTTTGAAAAGTTTAATGGAACCACCAACCCTTCTATCTATATTCGAATGTACCTACAAAAGATGACTGGGTATGAGAAAGGTGCAAAGCTCCTTATCCATTGCTTCCAACACAGCCTCATTAATGCATTAGCTCTGTGGTATATTGATCTAGACAACATGAAAATCCAATCATGGGCTAACTTGGCTAAGGTTTTTCTGAATCAATACTAGCATGTGTTGAATTGGACATCGGATCGACTTTTCTTAATGAATTTTGAAAAGAAATCCACTAAAAGCTTCAGGCAATATGCCCAAAAGTGGAGAGAAGAAGCAGCCCTAGACCAGCTTCCCTTTATAAAAAAAAAGATAACAGTCACTTTCATCCACACCTTACGTACTCCTTATTATAAGAAGCTCATAAATTCGCTGACCTAGTCCTCTCTGGAGAAATGATTGACGCAGCTATTAAGAGTGGTAGAATGTTAGCCAGGGAAATGTTTGGATTAAGCAAAAATCCTATGGCCAGTGAAAAGAAAGCAGGAGAGGCCAATACCATAAGTTATGCTAGCTCATCTCAGCTGAAACAATGCCAAACACCTAACCCTCACTACCCAAGCACAATTTATTCTTACCCTATCACAATACCTCCTCAGCCAATTAATGCCATAACCTACAACCCATCCTTTGCAATCCCATCCAACCCACCATAAAGCTACCCTCCATAAGGTCATCAAAGTACCAATCAAGCAACTAATAATGCACATGGCAATCAAGGTGCAAATCAACAAAGATAACATTTTTATCCCATCCCTATGACCTATAAGGAGCACTACCAAAATTTGCTCCAAAATCACTTAGTGGCTCCAATCTATGTCCCAGAAAAGAAGTCGCCATGTCTGCCATGTTATAACCCTAACGCCCACTATGAATACCATGCTGAGGCAGTGAGGCATGCATTGAGAAATACATATCTTTCAAATGAAACATGCAAAATCTAATTAACTCAAAAGTCTTACAGTTTGGGATGAACCAGGGACCAAATATTGCTGCCAATCCTTTACCAAACCATACTAAGCCAGCTACAAACATGATTGATATTGAGAACAAACATGAAGTAAAGGCAAGCATAAAGGATGTAAGGATGCCAATGTTCTTCGTATAGCAAACATTGATTCAGGTCAGGTTGCTCAACGTAACAAAAAAATTAGAAGATAATCCCTAACAACTTTTGTGACTTCCATACAGTTGTAGGTCATACCTTACAAACATGCAAAGAGTTTAGGTCCATGGTTCAGTGAATGACGAATGAAGGCCAGATAAAATTCTATCATGAGATCACACCTACTGCTGAATCTATCAATGTGATAGGAGATGAAATCATGACCCCACCTTACGAGAGAAATCAACCCCTCATTCTTTATGGCAAGTCAAGTCCTAAGGTTAATTCTTTGACACCTACACCAAAATTGGTTGTAGAAGTACCTAAACCATTCCCGTATAAGAGCAACAAAACTGTTCCATGAAAATAAGAGAATCAGGTAGTAATGATTGGAGAAGTAACTCCCTCAGCTGTTGTAATGGAACTATCAGGAGTTAGTCATCTAACTCATAGCAGTAGGTGTTACGCTCCCCCAGCTCAAGAAAAACAGAAGGTTGATGCATCTCCAAGCACCAGTACTGCTCAAGCCCGAGAAAAGTATTTTAAGCTTGAAAAAGTCAAAGAAGTAGTGAACAAAAGAGAAGCCACGGAGTTTCTTAAGTTCATTAAGCATAGTGAATACTGCAATGTAGATCATTAAGCAAAGAACCTGCAAAAATTTTTGTGCTATCTTTGCTTCTTAATTTAGAGGTTCACTGAAATGCATTACTAAAGGTGCTAAATGAAGCATATGTGCCCCCAGATGTCTCCATAGAAAAGTTGGATCGGCTAGTGAACAACATCATGGTCGATAATTATATCTCATTCATTGATGATGGGATCCCACCCGAAGGCAGGGGAAGTTATAAGGCTCTGCATATCACTACCCATTGTAAGGGACGCAATTTGCCTAAAGTACTTATAGACAATCGGTCGGCCCTTAATGTCATGCCTATGACTACATTAAGCAAATCCCTGTCAATCAGTCTAACATCAAAAGTAGCCATACCATAGTTAGAGCCTTTAATGGAACGTGTCATGTAGTAATTGAAAATATCACAATCCAACTCCAAATAGGCCCATGTACATATGAAGTGGACTTTCAAGTTATGGATATTAATCCTTCTTATAACTGCCTATTAGGAAGGCCATGGATACATTCCGCCAGAGTCATCCCATCATCTCTCCATCAGAAGCTTAAATTTATGATAGATGATAAAGTAGTCATCATCGAAGCTGAAAAAGAAATGATTGCCACTACTTTCACCAAGGATATCTACATAAAGCCTAATGAAGATGCATCAGATTCATTATTCCAATCCTTTGAGTTCGTTAATTCAATATTTGTGGGAGAAGGATTGCCAATGGTCGAACCCCATCTGTCAAAAAGTACCTACTTGGGTTTAAAAATGACTGTTGGCAAAGGTTTCTGTGTCGAAAAAGGGCTTGGCAAGAATTTGGAAGGGATGGCCCAAGCCTTACAGGTCACCACTCAAGCTAACAAAAGAGGTTTAGGATTTAAGGCCAATATGCACTTAAGAAAGCAGCAAGAAAAGAGGACCTGCAACCAGAAGATGACACGATCATTAGATCGAGAGGGGGAGTCAAAGCTGACAATGTTTCTATCTTTCCATGAAATATATCATTCGGGAGAACAAATTGATCCAAGCCAATCGGAAGAGCAAAAGGCCAAAGATGTCTTGGTCATCCTAAACAGGGCACTTAACAGCCTTTATCTCCAAGATACCAAACCATAAAATTCATGTTCTTCCACTAAGACCTAATTTTGATGACGGGGTCACGACAAAAACCCTTGCACTTTTTGTGTCCCTTTCATGTAATGAAAACCTACCTGTCCTCACCTAAGGGTAGATGGTTGTCCTATGTAAGGGGCATTTTTTATCAAACATTATCAATAAAATGACTTTTGCATATATCATTCCATATTGTGTATCACTTTTCAACCTTTTTGTCTCTATTACTCTTTTGCCTTTATTTTTATCCAAATCCCTTAGTTATGTGTGCCTTTACCCTTTCAGGTGTCCTGACTATAGTGACATGGATGTGTTTGATGGGTCTTTGAAGATTGATTTTAAACAGTTAATTGGCACTAGTGAAATCGATCATGAAAAAGATTTTGAAGAAAGCTTTATACCGCCAAACCTTTTATGATTAGTTGAGCAAGAGGAGAAGTGGATCATGCCTTATAAAAACCAAACAAAAGTAATAAATCTGGGTACTCAGGAAGATCGAAAGAAGGTTAAAATCAAAACCCCAATAAAGTTGACAACTAGGACTAAGCTGATGGACCTACTCTGGGAATATCGAGTTGTATTCGCTTGGTCATACCAAGACATGCCAGGACTGGACACTAATATAGTGGTCCACAAGCTTCCCATCAAGCCTGGACGCAAACCAATCTAGCAAAATTTAAGAAGAATAAAGCCAAAAATGCTCCTCAAAATTTAAGAAGAAGTTAAAATGTAGTTTAATACAGGGTTTATTGGAGTAGCCAAATATCTAGAATGGGTTGCCAATATAGTCCCAGCCCCAAAGAAAGATGGCAAGGTGCGGATGTGTGTTGATTATCAAGATTTAAATTGAGCTAGTACCAAGGATAATTTTTTGCTTCCCTATATCGACACTTTGGTTGACAACACAGCCAAGAATTCTTTGTTCTCTTTCATGGATAGATTCTCAAGCTACAACCATATCAATATGGCACCCAAAGACATGGAGAAAATAACTTTTGTAACTATGTGAGGGATATTTTGCTATAATGCCATGCCCTTTGGACTCAAAAATTTTGGGACAACATATCACCAAGCCATGGTAGCCCTATTCCATGACATGATGCACAAAGAAATTGAGGTCTACATTGATGACATGATTGCCAAGTCAATGAAAAAAGATAAGCATGTAATAGACCTTCAGAAACTTTTTGATCGGCTACGAAAATTTCAACTCAAATTGAATCCTACCAAGTATACCTTTGGAGTCACTTTGGGTAAGCTTTTAGGTTTTATAGTCAGTGAAAAAGGGATCGAAGTTGACCTGGACAAAGTTAAAGCCATTCAGGACATGCCACCACCTCAAACCCAAAAAAAAGTAAGAAGCTTTTTAGGGAGACTAAATTACATTGCTAGATTCATATCCCAGGTCACTGACAAATGCAACCTTATCTTTTGGTTTCTTCGTAAACAAAATCTAGGAGAGTGGAATGAGGCATGTCAAAAAGCCTTTGATAAAGTCAAGCATTATCTTTCAAGTCCAACAGTGTTGGTGCCGCTAGTGCCCAGTCGACCTTTAATCCTTTACTTGGTAGTCTTTGACAAGTCTATGGGTTATGTATTAGGGCAGCATAATGAGTCAGGAAAGAAGGAACAAGCAATCTACTACTTAAGCAAAAAGTTTACGGAATGCAAGTGTAATTACTCTACAGTCGAGAAGTTATGCTGTGCTTTAGTGAGGACAGCCAAGAGACTTAGGCATTACATGCTGTATCACACCACGTGGTTGATTACAAGGCTTGATCCTATCAAGTATCTATGCAAAGGCCCTACACTATTAGGAAGGCTAGCTAGATGGCAAGTCCTACTTTTTGAATATGACATTGCCTATGTTAGTCAAAAGGCCATTAAGGGTAGTGCGATAGTTGACTTTTTATCAAGTCGAGTGGCAGATGACTATAAACCCTTAAATTTTAACTTCCCAAATGAAGATCTAATGTGCATTTCTGAGAATGAAGATGCCTCCAACCAAGATCAATCTTGGAAAATGTATTTTGATAGAGCATCAAATGCTCTAGAACATAGAATTAGCATAATTTGATGTCACTTAGTGGGAGTCATTATCCATTCACAGCAAGACTAAATTTCGACTGTATGAATAATATCGCAGAATATGAAGCTTGTGTCATAGGGCTTCAAGCAGCCGTCGAGAGGAATATCAAGATATTACATGCGTTAAGTGATTCGACCCTAGTTATCTACCAATTAAAAGGAAAGTGGCAAACTCATGATGCCAAGCTGATGTAGTATGGGAAGCTGATAGCAAAACTTAAGAAAGAATTTGATAATATTAGTTTCTGACACTTACCTCGAGAAGAAAACCAAATAGCTGATGCTTTGGCTACATTATCATCCATGTTTAAAGTCAACCAAGAGTCAGAAGTTGCTCCTATTCAGATGAGCATCTACATAACTCCAGTTTATTATCATAGCATCAAAAAGGAGAAGGATAACCTACCATGGTACTATGACATCCTTTGTTACATCAAGGATCAGCAATATCCCAAACATGCAATTGAGAATGATAAGAGAACTATCAGAAAGCTGGCTATGGGATTTGTTCTCGATTTAAAAATCTTGTACAAAAAGAGCTACGATCAAGTATTGCTCAGATGCGTTGATACACCTGAAGCCAAAAAGATCCTAGAAGAAGTTCATGAAGGGATTTGTGGCACCTATGCTAGACATAGGATGGCCAAGCAAATTATGAGAGTGGGTTATTACTGGTTGAACCTTGAAAGAGACTGCATCAATTATGCCTGAAAATGCCATAAGTGTCAAATCTATGCTGATAAGATCCATGTCCCTTTAATGCCACTTCACGTTATGATGGGCCCATGGCCTTTCTCCATGAGGGGCATGGACGTGATTTGGTCAATCACCCCCAAAACTTCCAATGGGCATCATTTTATCTTCTAGCAATCGACTATTTCACTAAGTGGGTGGAGGCTGCCTCGTATGCTAATGTCACTAGATCGACCGTTTGTAGGTTTGTTAAGCGAGACATCATCTGTAGATATGGCCTCCCAAACCAAATCATCACAGACAATGCAAGCAACTTAAATAATAAAATGATGCAAGCAGTCTGCTCACAGTTCAAGATCCAGCATCATAATTCTATCCCTTATCACCCAAAGCTGAATAGGGTAATCGAGGCAGACACAAAAATATAAAAAGAATAGTTAAAAAAATAGCCAAGACTTACAAAGACTGGCATGAAAAACTATTCTTTGCACTTCATGCCTATCAAACCTCAGTTCATACTTCCACAGGTGCTACCCTATTTTCTCTTATCTATGGGATAGAAGCTGAAGTACCTATCAAAGTCAAGATCTCTTCTCTTAGAATCTTGATGGAAACCAAACTTGAAAAAGCTGAATAGTTTAAGAACAGATACGACTACCTCAACCTCATCGAGGAAAAATGAATGAAGGCCATCTGCCATGGTCAAATGTATCAAAGACGCATGATCCGAGCCCATGATAAAAAGATGTGCCCACGACAATTTCACCTAGGTGAATTAGTATTGAAGAAGATCTTCCTAATTCACAAAGGCGCGTAAGGTAAGTGTACCCCTAATTGGGAAAGACCGTATGTCATGAAGTAAGCCTTCTCTGGAGGGGCCTTAATCTTGTCAGAAATAGATGGCAATGTCTTGCCCAACCCACTCAACTCATATTCTGTCAAGAAATATTATACGTATAAGGCGAAAACCTGAAAAGGTGTCTTAAAAAAAAACAAAAAAGAAAACAAACAAAAAAAATAAAAAAAACAAAAGAAAAAAAACAAAAGAAAACAAAAAGGGGTCTAGATGAAAATTTAAAAAGAGCATCTGGGCAATGAATCCAACTATAGTTGAAAACTCGTAAGGGCAACTTGAGAGGATTAATTTTGATGGGGCATGAATCGAGAACACCCACAAGACAATGCAAAGCAATCCTAGAAATCTTTTGAAGATCAGCTCATGCTAGGCACATTCATTATTCGAGAAAGATTCTGAAAAGCACCCAAAAAACATCCATGTCATCATTGTCAGAGGCATCTTTTGCCCAAAAGATTATCTTTCTCGCTACCCTATCAATTGGTTGTTAAATAGTATATTGAGTTATGTCTCTTTGTTGTCATGAATAAATATTGCCTTATTTCTTTTAACACTTGTACAATTCACATTGCACTTGCCATTTAACTGATAATGTTCGATAATCAACTGAAATATGCATCAGGACATCTTGATATTACATTGAAAGAAAAAGAAAAGCATAGGGAACTCTGCCCATGCCCTGATCATCAAGATCATGCATTTTTCACATCCAAGCACCCACTTAGCATGACCATACACTAAACCATTTCTTGCTTTCACAAGCCATATCTCAAGAGAAACCATTTTACGCTAACTAAAAATTGACCCATGCATTCTATCAAAATCCTATCAAAAACCAGAAAAATCAACCTAATCAAGCAAACAGTCTCCAAATTATTGATAATGCCTTTCATTTGTCAAGAACATGATTAAGTCCCCTGAATCGAGAAATGCAATAGTCCAAGATTTTGAGACTAAATTTTTGGTCATATTCCCAATGAAGCCAGGACAACGTATAATCCCTAGTGGGATTAGGAAAATTTTTGTCTATAGTTGCAACAAAGATGAATCGCCATCCCTTTGAGAGTCTAAATGATGTACAAGGAGAACTACAGCTATCTCTCGTATTAGACTTCACATCATGCAATCATGATAGCATTTCATTTCAAGCATTCATATTACCATCTTACATCATCATTTGTACAATATCACTTCAAGCCAGGTTTGCTAATTCTCTAAAGAATTCCTCGTAAGAACTCTAAGCTTTCCAAACCAAGTGCTATTCAGGTAAAGTCCTTTTCTTTTCATCACCTCCTGTCAAAACCTTTTTTATCAAGCAACTTCTATCAAAGTGCTACTGTCAAGAAATTATTGTCTCTTGTCAAAAAACTTTTGCCAAGAACATACATCAGAAGCTTTGTCAAGAATTTTGTTAAGAATTAGTGCCAAAACCCTTTTTAACAGGAAATTCTATCATGAACTTCTGTTAAGAAAAGCTTATATTAGAAGTTTTATCAAAAACTTTGTTGCCAACCTTTAAAGCCTACAAGTTATGGCACCCCTTAAAAGCCCACAAGTTAGTGGCACCCCTTTAAGCCCACAAGTTAGTGGCACTCTTTTAAAAGCGCACAAGTCAGTGGCACCCTTTTAAGCCTACAAGTCAGTGGTACCCCTTAAAAACTCACATGTCAGTGGCACCTCTTCAAAGCCCACATGTCAGTGGCACCCTTTTAAGTCCACAAGTCAGTGGCACCCCCTAAAAACCCATAAGGCAGTGGCACCCTTTTAAGCCCATAAGTCAGTGGCACCCTTTAAAAGCCCACAAGTCAGTGGTACCTTTTTCAAAGCCCACATAAGCTGATGGCACCTAAGTCTAAGTTAAAGCCCGTACGAGCTGGCAGTACCCAAGTCAAAGCCCACACGAGTTGGTGGCACTCGAGTCAAAGCCCACACAAGCTGGTGGCACCCAGTTTAAGTCAAAGCTTGTACAAGCTGGTGACACTCGAGTCAAAGTTTACATAAGCTGGCGTCACCCACATCAAAAATCCACGTTACTCTACACTTACCTAAGGGGGTCAAAACTTAGAAAACCTAACACCCTAGTGTTCTTGGAAGCGTCATCCTCCCCAGACAAAATAGTGTCTATTTGTCTTTGCCCTATTCCTGATTCTCAGCGACAGTCAAAGAAGGGCAGCTGTAGACACCTTATTTTATCTGGGCTAATTTTTTTAGAAACCGAGCTAATTTTCCATAATCCAAGCATTTTTAACTCATCCACCATTAATCAAAAACTCAATTTTAACTCATTTATTTGTATCAAAAAAAGATTGAAACCCATGTTAAATTATGAATTTTGACTTTTGAATTAATCAAAACATTTTTTTGAAGTCTAAATTAGATAAAAAATGGTCAATGTCACTGATCACCCTACTCTCTAGTTTATTGGCTAAGGTCACAATCAGCCACCTTATTTGCTAGAAAATCATTTTAGCATTTAAACCACCACCCTATGCCCATAACATTGGCAGCAAGTTGCTCTCTACAGCCACACTATACCCATCAAGTTGACACCACTTTGTCCCCCTTGAGAAATGACTAAAAATGCCTCCAAATTAGCTCCAAAAGGTTGGTATAAATAGACAACTTTTATCTCAGCTAAAAAAGGTTAGATTCTAGCTCATTTTCACTTCCAAAACACATTTACACATCAAAAGGTCTTCACCCACCAACCAAAAATAGCCCTAAAACATTCACTCTCAACCTCTACACATTCTGAAAATCACCCTCATCCATACTAGAACCAAAACCTCATTGTTTCTCTTTTTTTCTTGCTTATTAACAAGAAGGAAGAGGGGGAAATTCAAGCCATCTCTACTGCTCTAACTGTTTGGCCAAAAGGTGAAGTTTTATTGGTATAACTTTTCACTTTATCATTTTCATTTTCTGTTTTTCAGCATTTTCATCATTTTAGTGAGCTTTCCATGTTTCCATCACCCTTTTGGATTATGATGAATTATTATGGCTTTTGGTTGTGGTAGTTTGGGAGTTGGATGCTTTAATGCCTCTTTGTTATGCAAAATGCCTCATTTCATCCTTATTATTTTGATAGCTCTTGCTCACGCATTTTATGCCATATCCATGCATCTTGTTATGATTAATCCATGTATGAATCATTAGCCTAACACATTTCAAGCACATTTATACATTAACTTGCATGAATCATTACCATTTTTAGTATCCATAACATTTTCTTATCCCAATGCATAACACTTTCTTTGTCTAGGCCATTAGTAAAATTAGCATCCTCATTCATGTTGTGTGCCAACCCCTTGTATGTTTGTTGTCAAAATGCATGTTTGATTGATGATAAAAATTGATTTTTGAAACCCTCAAGCTAAGCATGTTAACCTCAACCAATGAGGATTAGCATGGACTTAGCATTTTTCTTAAACCTAGCAAAATATCTTGGGGAAAATTAAGTTTTTTAAATCTGGAATCTTGGTTAAACAAACTCAAATCTTTTGATTTTATGAAAATGGTCTTACAATTATTTCCTAAATGTTTGTGCCCTTTTTTTTTGGTTAATACCTTGAGTGGTATGATCAATGGGCTATTTCATCATCCCACATTACTCTAGGGCTATGCAAATGAGTTCATGAAGCTTATGCCACTCTTTCCCTTTAGTCATAGACGTTTGAATGTCAATGACTTGAGTTTGGACCCATAAACATAAAAAAAAAAAGAAATACCCCTTGCTTTGCTTTGTCCCCCGTTTTTGGTTATGGTTAAAATTGAGTTGTTTGCCTGAATTTACCTCGAGACATTCAAATATCTTGTATCACCTTGATTAGACTTGAGAACATGCTTTGACCTCCCATAGGCTCGTATCAAGGCAAAAACACATTTTACATCTTTACCATCCTCATTCACAATAACTCTTTTCACCAAAAGTTGTCAAAATGTTCACCTGTCTTCTAAATCATAAGATTTTATCAACTTAATTTTTCCAACTTGACTTCTTTAAAGAGTGTCGGATGTGTCATTTTTAGGGATACTCCAACCCTAATCTTTTGAGGGGATACTCTAACCTTATTTTTTAAAATTGTCAAGATTAAAAAAAATCCTTCTTTGTCAAAATTATTTGTCAACCACGGGGATGGTCCAACCTCAACTTTTCGAAGGTATACTCCAACCTTATCTTTTAACTACAATTAATTTTCTCCTCCTTCTTAGACTTCCATAACTATGTCAAACAAACCTTGTTTAATCAAGAAACCCAGATGTATCTCAAATTGTCGATTCAGCTATTTCTAGATAATTGATGCCAATAGCAAGATAAATTCCAATAGTCAACCCATTTTCTTTATCATTGCATTTAATGATCCAAGTTATGTTATTTTATTTATTGCCTTACTAACATGATTTCTTTGTGATGATTATTTGTATTCATGTTTTAAATTATTTTAAATAAAATTAAAGGTAATGTTCTACGTGGGTATCTCTCCAGTGCTTAAAGTAGAGCATTCCATTTTCAAAGTAAAATCTAGAGGTCATTTTTGTCAAAAATCTTTATATTCCCTATCTCTCCGGGGTGTATATGAGATTAAATCTTTTCATCAAACCTAGATTTGTATTTCTATAACATTCATACACTAAAAAGGGTTATATCAAAATAGTGACAAGATCGAAGGACCAAAACTGAGATAAGACATAGTTAGTAAGGTATCAATTTTGGGCGTCACGAAAAGGTTCGTACCTCATCGTGCGTAACCAACTCCGAAACCCAAGCGATGAATTTTGGTATTAAGTAGACCACGAGATCAATGTTTTGAGTTTCGTAATTCAAAACATAGGCTTCAATAGGCATCCAATCATGCCTAGCCTAAAATGATTGGTGGCGACTCCAAGCGTCGACCATTTCGTATCGCCATCTAAGACTAATAAAATGAGCTATTTGTCTTATAGTCCCTTTTATTGTACCATAAATTGAGAGTCCATGCATTCTCATTCTCATCACATCGTGAAAGAAAAGTCTTAGTCAAAAAGACATTTCCAAGTCAAGAAAGTATTTTAAGTCATACGCACCCATAAATCCTCAAGGATCCACTCCAGGGTACATTGCAACAATCTCTATTCATTTGTGATTAGGCACTATAAGTGCATTCTTCTCATTACCATACACAACTTTGATGCTTTGATTTAGAGAGAAAAGCTTTTCATCCCTCCATTTTCCTTGGAATCAAAGTTTATCCATCAAATTATGTGAACTTGGATTTTTGTAATAATCTCTGTCTTTTTGGTGATTGGGCACTATAAACACATTCTTCTCTTTGAGATACATGATATCTATGTTTTGAACGATAAGAAAACATTTTTTTTCCACCATTTTCCTTAGAATCAAATTACATCCATCAACTGTGAGAAACTTGGATTCTCATAATAATCTTTGTTGCCATGTGCCCAGCCTTTAAAACTTTGAACGATCCGAAAAACATACCATGCTTAACTTAAAAATAAATGATGGTTGGTTGTGGTCAAGCCTTTGAGCTATCCCTTGATTGGGATTTGGAGTAGGCGCGATGATATGAAGGGGATAGCAATCATCGGGGGAGTCGCTTATCCAAATGGACCCAGATGGCCACCATAAAGTGGCTATAAACTTGGAGTCACCATCAATCATTTTAGGCTAGGCAAGATCAAACGCTTATTAAAAACAATATTATGAGTTACAAAACTCTAAACACTAATTTCAAGGTCTATGAAGTCTAGAGATTCATTGGTTAGGCTCAAGAGTTGGTTACGTGCATGGAAGTACTAGCATCCCCACGATGCCCAAAATCAATACCTACTAACTATATCTCACTTTGGTCTTAGTTAAATTGGTTCAATTCGGTCACCTATATATAATTCTGTTTAATGCATGAAGTTTTGGAAAATGGAAATTTGACTTTTTTTAAAGAAAATTAGGTCACCTATATGCCTTGAAGATGTGAAAAACGTAAGGATTGTTGTGAAAGTGATGTCTAGATTGGATTTTTAAAAAATTGGATGCTTTGTGTTGGACACTAGAGAGATACCAACACAAAACATCACCTTGTAAATTTTATTGGGAAACAAATTTTAAATATGGATGCATAATAATTACTATAAAAGGAAATAAGTTAGTAAGGCAAAAAATAAGAAATATAATAATATCATAAATAACCCATCGCAAACAAAAGAATGTAAGAAAGAGGGATAATCAAAATGTATCTCATAATTGCTTTCAATTATTGAAGAATAACCGAGATGACAGTTTAGAGACCAGTCTAGATTCGATGGTAATTTGAAGCAAAAAGATGATTTTTGTCAAAACAGTTTTGAAGCATCCGAATGAGAGAAAATTTTAAAATTTTAAGGTAAAAGCGGGGTTGGAGTATCCCCTAAAATAGAGTCGTAAAAATATTTAGGAAGAAAAAATTCATATCTTTTAAAAAATGAGGTTTGAATATCCCTGCGAAGTAGTAGAGGTGGAGTATCCCCAAAGTTAACAAAACATTTAGGAACAAAAAAATTTTTTAATTAAAAATAGGGTTAGAGTGCTCTCAAAGTTAGGAAAACATTTAGGAATGAGGAGAAAATTTAAAATTAAAAAATAGGGTTAGATTATCCCCTTTGAGTAGTGGAGTTGGAGTATCTCCACTGGCAAAAATTTTAATATGAAATCCTATTTTTTTGATTTTTATCTTGATCTAAGTTAAAAAGGGTTGATATTGTGAAGGAGACTAAACGGGTGCATTTCGAGACATCTGAACGGCTCGAACAAATGAGATTTAAGAATTAAGTTGTAAACAAAGGACAACACCGTATCATCTCTATTCTCAAAATTTTTTGTTTGCATCCAAAGACTTCAGAGGGCAACTGAGGTACCATTAGAAACCTAACTCGATAAGATTTAACATAAAAATGTTCCAAAAATCCTAAAAAAGACAAAATAGATTTTGGGAAATTGTTCCAAGCTTATCCGAAATCATTAGATCATGAACAATACCTTTCTAAAAAGGGAATTTTGTGAACGTTCTTGAAAAAATATTTTGAAAATTCATAAAAATCATCTGATGAGCCAAAGTGGCCCAAACAGAATGTTGCATGCTAGTTCCAAGGGTTCTGGGCAGCAAAGGTTTGAAAAATTATGACTCCCTCATCCAGGATGATCTGAGGGAAAATAAGAAACCCTTTGAGAGGTAATTTGATGCTCTTTAAGGGAAAAATAATAGAAAAATGAAAAAAATATTTTACGGTTCAAAAATGTTTTTGCAAATTCAAACTACAATTTTGCTAGAGCAAAAATAGGGGGATTATTTTATATTCTGATTTTTGAAGACAAGCTTGGATTTAAGACGTTTGAACATCTATGATAAAATGTAATATAGGTTCACAAGTTTATTCGTAATCCCAGAGTGGTTTAGGATGATGGAACAACCCGTTGACCATGTTACCAAAAAGGAACGCCATACTCAAGATCAAGGATTAATACTAAAAAGGATTTTTTTTTCTTTCCCTTTTTTTTTAAAAAAAAAGAACTTATTTCACCATGCATCCAAATTTGAAATGTTGATTTATCTTCAAGACTGGGAGACTAATTTGTTGAAAACATTAAGTCCATGCTACTCTTTATCTATTGAAGGTAACATAAACTTAACTTAGGGATGTTTCTAAAGATCAGTTTGCAAGAGACAAGCAAGCATTGTAATGGAGATATCATGACCAAAAAATAGCACATACAAAGGTAAACTTGGATTAAACATGCAACAAGCAAAGATGACATTCTGACATGGAAATGGATGACATCGATGTAAGAAGATGACAAAGGGTGCATGGAGATGATATAAACATGTTTATACAAAGAAGTGGATGTTGAAGTTGTTAAGATAGCATTTTTATTTCATGAGACTCCTTAAAACATAGGAAAATGTTTGGACATACATAAGACATGTCAAGGTGACCACTTGAATTTGCAATATATATGTGAATATGGAAGAAACATGGCAAAAGATGCATGAATGGAGGCTGTGTAATATTGAAAATAAAGTATGGTGAGTTTATATATCTTACAACATCATGGTGTCAAGAAGGCCATCAAGATCCTAGGACTACCAAAACCAAGGTAACAAAGATGCATGAGAGTATAGGAAGAGTCATGATAGCATGAAGAAATGGATGATCAAAATAGAAAATATATGGAATAAGGTAAAAAATATACCAGTAAAAGCTTGAACTTTCCTCTTTTTTTAAAGTAGTAACTTTAGGCTCAATCATTTCCCTTTTTTTGTTATTATTTAGTAAAAAAAAGGTAAAAGAAAGAAATTTTTTGGTAATATGGTTGCTGATAGGGTGTTCTTTAGGCTTAATCATTTCTCTTTTTTTGTTATATTTAGCAAGACAAAGGTGAAAGAAAGGAACTTTTTGGTAATGTGGTTGCTGATGGGGTGTTTTGAGGATGAAAATATGTGAAAGGTTGAGTTTTTAAAGGTGTTTGGGTAGGGGTTTTAGGGAGCAACGGGTATTGAGGTTGGTTGAGGGTGAAAGTAATGGAACAGTGTTTTTCGATGAAATTTTTAGAGCTAGAGTTATTGGAAATTTTATGGGAATAGATAGAGAGTTTTTTAGGATTGCTGGAGACCTCTTTTGACAGTTGAAAGGTTTTTTTTTTGAGATAGTTGGTAGTGTTTGATTCAATGCTCAGCCCCTACTTTTAGAAAACCATGCAAGAGCTCTTTTTATCTTTTCTCTTTTATACTGAGGGACATCTCCAGCTGCCATACTCAGCTGACTTTCTTCTTATTGGTTTTGTCATGCTGAATAAGGAGGTAGAAAGGTTGTGATAGCCTACAACTAGAGATATGCTTGCCATACTCTCTTACACCCATATATCTTATAAAAGTCATAAATTGTTTGGGCTCCAAAATTTTGTTTGAATCCATTAATGAACCCATAGTTGAGGTTTGCAATGTTTTATGATAGTTCCTTAGTGCAAAAATATGTTTAAATTGGGTTTTCGAAGGTTAAAAAATGGCTTGAACTAGGTAAAAATGCCTTAGTATATCGATGCAAAACATATTGTATTGATACACAAGGTACCTTTTACTCCTGAGTATCAATACAATGAGTTGTGTATCGATATTAAGAGCAAAAATATTTCCAGTCTCGAGACTTAGAGGCTTGTATAGATACTCCATGGATTTATATCGATACTCGTGCTTATGTATTGATACATTTTGCCAAAAACATAACTTTAGCTACTGCCCAGGTTTGTATCGATACATGCCTTGTATCGATACCACACCTTGGGTATCGATACCAAACCCTTTTGTATCGATACTACATGTGTAAACTTAAGTTTTTTGCATCATAAAGGATTCGATCAATACTTACACCCTAATATGACTTGTACATACTTGTAGTTTCTCGAGTTACCTTGACTTAGTCATAAACAGTGAGAAATTAATCTATTTATTCATTTGAATGACCTTGGTGACACCATGAAAAATGGCCTTTGATACCTCGATTTTATACGGTTCTTTAATATGGCCCATAGGCATTTTAGACCTTATTAAAAATCTTTTCACCTGATGCCATGTCACTTAATAGTGCCTGGTGACTTGACACCTGGTAGTCATCCCCCAGTTTTTATTTCTACTTTTTGATTTTATAATCTTTTACCTAACTCTTGTATGCCAAAACTGGTCTGGACAAAATAAGGTGTCTACAACTGCCTCTCTTTGGCCATTGCTAAGTATTTATAATAGGGCAAAAATAAATACACACCATTTTGCTTGGATAGAATGATGGATTTGTGTGCCTAATAAAAAGTGGAAAGTTATTTAGTATTAGGCTGAGATAGGTTGAACAACTTATAAAAAAAGATTTTGATGAGTTTTATAGGGTTTGACCTCCCTACTAGGTTGTTTTTCATTTTTTTCTTAAACAGGTGTAATCAATTTGTGTGGGCTTTGAGGTAGGTAAAGAAAGACTTCCAACTTTTCATAGACTAAGGTAGACAAGTGCAACCAGCTTATGTAGGCTTTAAGGTAAGTGAAGAAAGACATCCATCGCTTTGTGAACTAAGGTAAATAGCTGCCACCAGCTTATGGGGGCTTTAATAAGCATTCTATTTTTTGAGGACTGAAGTGGGTAGTTGCCACCAACTTATATGGGCTTTAGGATAGGGAAGCATTTTACTCTTTGAAGATTGAAGTAGGTAGTTGCTAACAGCTTGTGTAGGTTTTAAGGTAAAGAAGCATTTTTCTCTTTGAAGACTGAGGTAGGTGGTTGCCACCAGCTTGTGTAGGCCTTAAGGTAGGAGAACATCCTACTCTTTGAAAATTGAGGTAAGTAGTTGTCACCAGCTTATGTGGGCTTTAATAAGCATCATGCTCTTTGAGGACTAGAATGAAATGAGTTTAGATATCTTTCTTGGGTAATTTTCAATAGCATATAAGGTCAAAGGTACTTACTTTAGGCCTTTTGAGGTTTTTCAAAATCAAAAAATGGTACCTTAGGTTCATATAAATTTGACTTTTACATACGTGAGCTAATGCTTGTAAGATGTTAAATGCTGCATAATGCATGGAGATGCAAATGCCTACCTAATTAATGCAAAGGTGATGACTTTAAAGGCCTATTCTAATGGCTGGTTTTGGCTTTCATCGCCTTTGGTGAAATGGCCTTTTGCCCAAGGTTTGTCAATCTTGTTCTAGATTTCCCCAAGCTTTAAATGTTAAGGTCGTCAACTTCTTTAAAGGCATAAGAGGTCCATGACCACTTACTGAGAGATTTTGAGCATATTCTCTAGATGGAAGGCCCCAGGGCAAGATTGATTATGGCCCTAAGAGTTTATTCTTGGTATCTAACCATGAAACAAAGTTCCTGAAAAGTTTTATCTTTCAAAGTAATGCTACGAAATCCTGTTATCAATCTTGTGCATTTATCAAGCATTATTAGTTAAAAGATAAACATGATGCAGCATGGAATATAGATTTACAAAAAGATTTTGCAAGAAATCAAACAGTTATATTTTCATTCAAAGAAAGAGGGTACAAGTTGTGACAAACTTATAAGACTATGAAAAATTTTGAAATATGAAAGATATAAGAAGAATCTTTTTGGTTGATTGGCTTTGATGTTGATGACATGAATTCTTCATTGACTATCTTTAGAGATTTCTCTTGAGCAATTAATCCTTTTAGCATTGGCCAACCCATAAAGAGATTCCTTTGATTACCCTATGGTGGAATAGGGCCTCAAAGTTAGACGATTTTAATTTTTTAAGTGCAAGTATAGATGAGGTTTTGGTAGGGGTGGTCAACACAGAACGGATAGGTTAGGTTATGACTTAAGGCCTTAAATATGGGGAAGATTGGTTTTTGGCTCATGACGGTTTGGGTTTGGCTTAGTTTGAATGAAGAGGTTTGATCACTTAAGCCACTCTCTCAGGTTTTCAACTTAAGCTAGTTTTCTTCTTCCTTTTTTATTACGTTTATTATTTTTTATTTTCTTTTTGTTATTTTTTTAGATTTTTTATGAGTGGTAGGCGAGGGACTAATAGGATGCCCTTTTTGGTTTTCATCCTAAAGTTCTTTCAAGCATTGTACTTCTTAATAGAACAGAGTTAATGGGGTTGGGCAGGTTGCTGCCATCCAAAGAATACACGTTTCACCATATATGGCCCTTCCTAATTTAGGGTTTATTTTTTGTGAGTATTTTTATGTATCGTGAGAATTTGTTTGAACACCAGGTCGCATTCTCGAAACGATGAGGATGGACTTTCTTGTTTTGGGCTCTCATCATGCACATTTTATACATCTGCCTATGACAGATGGCTTTGACTCTTTTTTTTATGAGATTAAGTTATTCATATCGATTTTTAACCCATTCAGCCTCTTCAAGTTGCGATTCCATCAGGACACTAAGTAAAGGGATTTTAACTTTAATTGGCAAGACAACCTCCATGCTATAAACAAAGAAAAATAGGGTAGCACTTGTAGAAGTTCGTACAGCTTTGCAATAAGCATGTAAAGCAAAAGGCAACTTTTCATGCCAATCTTTGTACGTCTCAGTAATCTGTTCAACTATCTTCTTTATATTCTTATTGGCTGCTTTAACTACTCCGTTCATCTTTGGACGATATGGGATAAAGTTTCTATGATGAATTTTGAACTGAGCAGACTGCTTACATCATTTTTTTCAGATTGTGTGCATTATTAGTAATGATTTGTTTGGATGACCATATGCACAAATGATGTCATGTTTCACAAATTTGCATACGATGGATCTTGTGATGTTAGCATAAGAAGCTACCTCTACGCATTTGGTGAAATAATTGATTGCGACCAAAGTAAAGCAATGCCCATTAGAAGACTTAGGGGTAATCGGTCAATCATGTCAATGCCCCATAAAGAAAAGGGCCATGGAGTTGTCATAACATTTAGAAGTATTGGTGGGACATGAATCTTATCAGCGTAGATTTGGCATTTATGACACTTTAGAGCATAGTTAATGCAATCTTTTTATAAAGTCAACCAATAATAACCTAATCACATGACTTGTCTTACATTCGGTATTAGCATGTAAACCAGAAATTCCTTTATGAACTTCTTTAAGTATTCTTTTGGCTTTAAAGGCATCCATGTATCGAAGTAACACTTGATCCTAGCCTTTCTTGTACAAAATCTCACCATCCAAAATAAAGTTCACAACTAATTGTCTGATGGTTCTCTTATCAGGTTCAGTGGTGCCTTCTGGGTACCATTGATCCTTGATGTACTGAAAGATGTCATGATACCATGGCAAACCATCATTCTTTGCTTCAATATTCTAGCAATATGCCAAGGTTGATTCTAGTAATTTAGATCGGAGCAATGTTTGATTCTTGATTAACTTTAAACATGGCAGATAAAATGGCCATGGCATTAGCAATTTGGTTCTCTTCTTGAGGTAGATGTTGAAAGTTAATATCATCAAACTCCTTCTTGAGCTCCGATATCATATTCTTGTAATGGATCAGTTTAGCATCTCATGTTTGCCACTCTTCCTTCAGCTAGTAAATGATAAGCACTAAATCTCCAAACACTTGCAATGTTTAAATGCCCCTTTCAATGGTTGCCTGGAGTCCTATGATGCAGGCCTCATATTTAGCTATGTTGTTGGTGTAGTCAAATTTAATTTAGCTATGAAAGGTTAATGGTTTCCCTCAGGCGAGATGAGAATTGCCCCAATTCCATGCCTAGTGTATTTGAAGCTCAATCAAAATACATTTTCCATGATAACCCATGCTTGATAGTGTTTTCTGCTTTAGATATGCATATCAAGTCAACGTCAAAAAACTTAAAGTTTAAAGGCCGATAGTCATCTGTGGCTCGACTTGCCAAAAAGTTTGCTATTACACTACCTTCAATGGCTTTCTGGTTCACATACACGATGTCGTACTCAAAAAACATAACTTGCCATCTAGTTAATCTCCCAGACAAGGCAGGGGCTTCACATAAATACTTGATGGTATCAAGCTTGGTGATTATTCATGTAGTGTGGTACAGTATGTATTGCTTTAACCTTTAAGATGTCTAAGCTAAAGCATAACATATTTGCTCTATGAACAAATAATTATTCTCATATTCAGTAAATTCTTGCTCAAGTAATAGATAGCATGTTCCCTCTTTCTTGATTTATCATGTTGTCCTAATACACAGCCTATTGACTTATCTATGATTGATAGATGCAAGATTAATGTCATCCAGGCACTGGTGGCATATTTACTTGAGGGTTCGAAAGGTAGTGTTTGACCTTATCAAAAGCTATTTGGCATTCTTGATCCCATTCTCCAGGATTTTGTCTTTTCAGCAGCCTTAAGATCGGATTACATTTATCAATCAACTGAGATATTAATCGGGCTATGTAGTTCAATCTTCCAAAGAAAATTTTCACTTTTTTTTGAGTTTAAGGTGGTGGTAGGTTTTGAATTACCTTAACCTTGTTAGGATCCACCTCTATTCCTTTTTTGCTCACAATGAACAACAATAATTTACTGGTCGTGACACCAAATGTGCATTTGGTAGGATTTAGGTTGAGCTGGTATTTACGAAGCGTTTTGAACTTTTCATAGGTTGGCAACGTGCTTACTCTTTTTTGTTGACTTGGCAATCATATCATCCATATAGACATCGATTTTCTTTTGCATAAGATCATGGAACACTATTACCATGGCACTTTACCATCCTTCTTAGAAACTGGGACTATGTTGGCTACCCATTTAGGATATTTGGCTACCTCGAGAAATCTTGCTTCAAATTGCTTTTTAACTTATTCCTTGATCTTAGGGAGCATTTTTGGTTTCATCCTCTTTAACTTTTGTTGGATCATTTTGCATTTAGGTTTGAAGAGAAGTTTATGAAACACAATATTGGTATCTAGTCCAGGCATGTCTTGATAGGACCAAGCAAACACATGTTGATATTCTTGAAGGAGACTTATTAGTTTAGCTCAAGTTGGTGGCTTTATGGAGGTTTCGATTTTAACTTCTTTTGGGTCTTTTTTTGTTCCAAGGTTTATTGTTTTAGTGGGTTCTTCATGAGATAATATCTATTTTTCTTTCTGCTTAACTACTCTCAAAAGTCTAAGGGTATAGGGTTCTCTTTAGGATCTTCTTTAGATTTGACCTCAACAACACATATTGGTTGCTCGAAATTGATTTCTAAAGTTTCAATATGAAGATTCATGTCATCAGGATACTTGAAAATATAAAAAAAAGAACAATATAGGTGGAAAAATATATGAAGAAAGATCTAAGGTTGACAAGAACTATGAACATAAAGAATGAATACAAAATGTTCAGTCATTTTGATTGCTAGTACTTAATAAAAGTTGCCTATACAAAGGATCCTACAATGCTTTTGGATGAAAGCATGTAGGTTTAGTTCATAGCATTACTTTGAAATAGACTTGAACAGTACAGGAATCTCAGTCTTAGTCCAAACACTTGGAATAAACCTTGAAAGGCACAAACTAGTCTTTGAACTTGTGGTTGACATCTCTGGCTTATCAATTGCATTAATGGAGACATCCGTAAATGCCTTGTTCAATATGATCATAGCATTAACGAAGCTAGTATTTACATGTCCCCCTAAAAGAAAAATTTCCAAAAGTGGTAGGAACATCATTGGTTCATCTTTCGTGTCTCGTCCTAATAAATGGGCCATTCTTTTTTTTGCAGTTCTTCTGAGCTTGCTTTATTTTTTGCCGTGCACTGGCTTGAATCCCAACATCTTTTTGTTGATTTGGTTGACCACTTTTAAGGCTTTAGCAATTCCTTAAAGGCATTTTCTGAGTGCTTTTCCAGTCTACCCACTTTTGCCAATAGTTAACTTCAAACCCATATGAGTACTCTTTAATAGGTGAGGCTGAACTATTGGTAACCCTTCTTTGATATAAGTAATGTTGATGAACTCAAAGGATTGGAAAGAGGATTATGGGATATCTTTATCAGGATTGAGATATAGGGCATCAATTGAGGTAGCAGCAATGATATCTTCTTCCCTATGATACTGACAACTTTATTCTTGATGACGAATTTTAACTTTTGGTGCAAAGATGATGGTACTGCCCCAACAGAATGAATCCATGGTCTTCCCAACAAGCAGTTATATGATGAAGCAATGTCTATCACATAGAAGTCAAGTTCATAAGTACATGGGCCTATTTGGAGTGGAATGGTGATGTTCCTAACAATGTTCCGACAAGTTCCATCAAATGCTCACACAATCGTATCACTATTCTAGATATGAGATGCATCAACAAAGAGCTTACTCAAGCATGACATAGGTATTGCATTTAAAGTTGACCCATTATCAATGATTACCTTAGGCAACGTGGTGCCTATACAATATGTGGTGATATAGAGAGCCTTGTAATTTCCTCTTCCTTCATGTGAGATTTCATCATCGCTGAAAGATATGTAATTGTCGGCAGTGATGTTGTTTAATAGGTGATCCAACTGACCTATAAAGATGTCAAAAGGGACATAGGCCTTATTCCAAACCTTGAGGAGGGCATTCTTATGAGCTTCTAAATTCAACAGTAGCGATAACACAGATATCTTAGTTTATTCACTGTGCTTGATGAATTTAAGGAATTTGGTAGCTTCTTTCTCGCTTACTGGATCCTTGACAGCTATCAATTATGAGTTTTTAGTTGTAGACTTTAGTGCTTGAGAAACAAGATTGGCATTTTCTGGTTGAGTGCTATTTTTTATGCTGTTGGGGCATAACATTGGCCATTCCAGGTTAGGTGACTTACCCTCAAAGGTCAACACTTGCTGCTTGCTAGCTAGATTCTTCAATGATTAAGGTTTTGCTTTTATAGTTCCAAGAAATTGCCTTATCATCTTTATATAGGAAGGGAGATGGAAGTTGAATAATCATCTTTGGCAGAGGCTGAACAGGGTCAACTTTAACTTTCAATTGATTGTCATACAAAATTAATGGCCTTTCAATCCCGTAAGAGAGATTACCCTATTTTTCTTCTAATGCATTAATGGATGATTTTGCATTTGCAAACTCGATACGTAGGGTTTTCTTCTAATCATAGAATTCAATGCTACCCTCATTCATCATTTTTTTAATGATCGTGTAAAACTCTTTGCATGTTTGAAGAGTATGGCCCCAAACAGTATAGAAATCATAGAAGTTGTCAATCTATTCCTCTATCTTCTTAATTGTCTTAAGTAACTTAGCTTGCACCAGGATTTTCCAAACCAAATTCGTTAAGGTCTGAACTTCTTCTATGTTTTCCATAATCTCATAGTTTTCTTCAACGATCTCCTTTAGGTCTAACTCAACATGAGTTTGAGACGAATTAGCTTCAGTGCTGGATTTTGATTGCTTATTGGCCTTTATTTTTCTTTTCCCTTTGTCCTTGTAGATATTTTTAATACTCAATTCATTTTTCATGGCCTCATCGATCCTCCCATAGAGTATGACCATATCCGTAAAGTTATTTAGGAAGCTTTTCACTACCTTTTCGTATTAAGGGGCTTGCAATGTGCCGATGAATCTAACAATCATCTCTTTTTCTGTTAGTAAGGGATGAGTCTGGGCAACCTCTTCTATCCATCTTGCAGTATGCTGCCTAAAACTTTCATTAGCTCTTTTCCTAATGCCCATAAGAGATAGGCAATTAGAGATCTGACCATCGGTAGGTCTCTCTTTATTAGTAGCATTGATAGATAGATCGTTATGTCCATCCCACTTCTTATAAAACTCAATTTTAAACTGATCCATCATACCTTGGACAATCTTCAAGAATAATGGACAATGTTGCAAGTCGTGTTCTTGACCATAGGGGCAGCAAAATGTATCAGTAGCATTTCTTCTTTGACGTTTGTTATTTGTTACCATTCTTATTTTCACAAAAGCCCATCAAACCTTGCTTATTAGGGTTTTGACTTCTCCAACACTTATTTTAATTTGATAGCCTTTTCCATCGATTACCATATTCATTCTTGGTTTGGCATAGTTAGGGAGTAGGTTGGCCCTCAGGTTGGGTCCAGGACCTTGTTCATTCTTGATCACTCCTTTTTCTAGTAAACCCTGCACCTTTTTTTTTTTGAATGAAGTGCAATTCTCAATGGAGTAGCCTTATGCTCCCGTGTGGTATTCACAATAAGTGTTCTCATCATAGCATTTGGGGTACGGTGGTGATCTTAGGTTCATGAATACTAGAGCCACTAGTTTGCCTGCCAATAAGCGAGTGTAAAACTCTTTATATGAGTAAGGGAGTGGTTCAAAGTGCTCTCTTTCTCGAGGTGCTTGTTGGTTATTCAGACCTCTTGCATTATGCATATTGCGGGGCTACGCATTCTAGGCCTCACTTTGTGTGGGATTTGCTGCAAAGTTCATTATAGAAGTAAAATTGGTAGTATGGACTGGTTGTGGTGTTGATGAGTAAGGGGTAAGACTCGTATTCAGCATGCTTAGGAAGTACATAGGTTGTGGTGGATACAGACTTTGATTAAACCTAGCACGATTCTTAACAATAGCATTCACTTCCCTTTTCTTACCTTTATTTGTTGTCTTTTTGACTAATCCAGCTACTTCCCTAATAGATAATGGCATTATCAATTATTTCACCTAATATAACCATATCAGTGAAATTTTTCATGGTGCTTCCTACTAGCCTTTCATAGTAAGGAGCTCGTAAGGTGCCAACAAACGTAACTGTCATTTCTTTTTCAATTAGAGGAGGGTGAACTTGAGCTACCTCCTCTATCCATCTCTGTGCATATTGTCTAAAACTCTCAGAAGATTTGTTCTCCATGTTCATGAGAGAAAGATGATCTAGAACCTAATTAGACACATGCTTATACTATTCAAGGAATGCGCATGCCAAGTCTGCCTATGTCTGAATTCTTGCAAGATCCAATCCTATGTACCATCAGAGGGTTGCCTTAGTCAAACTATCCTAGAAGCAATGGATCAGCAGCTTTTCGTTTTCTTTATGTCCCATCATTTTATGATACTATATGCGAAGATGGGTAGTAGGGTTAGTAGTCTCAACGTATTTTTTAAAATCAAGCACTTTAAACTTGGGCAGGATGACAAGGCTCAAAACTAGACCTAATGACTTTACGTCTACAATTCCAAATTTGTTACTTCTGTCCACAGCTCGAGGATGCTTCTCTAATGAGTGACACTTGTCCAAGTCATCATCATTTTTTAAGGGCCTCTTTGCTTTCTCTTGCTCCATGTGCTCATTGAGGTCTGGGACTATAGGCCTTGATGGTGAAGGGCCTAGACCTCGAAATCCTTGAATTAAGTGGGACGCTGTTGTAGGATTGATATAAATAAATGGATAAGATTATGGGATGTTCATTGCCAAAGGGAGTTGCCTATGTAGTGCCCCTTCTTGAGCATTAGTGGCCTTCCCCTTCTTGAGCGTTAGTGGCCTTAGTACCACAATTCAAATTACTTTCAGTGTGGGCCGATTCTTTCCCCATCTTGACTACTCTTGTTTGCCCTTTTTCCCTTAATGCATTGGATAATAATTTAGTTAGCTCAATGATCTATGCTTAAAGTTCCTTATTCTTATGGAGTACCTAGTCTTGGGACTCTTAGTACATGAGTTTGAGTCTTTCAATGCAAGACTAA
Organism: Adansonia rubrostipa; assembly: GCA_038381775.1. NCBI lineage: Eukaryota > Viridiplantae > Streptophyta > Magnoliopsida > Malvales > Malvaceae > Adansonia > Adansonia rubrostipa. Next base: position 5,325,726 of record JBBYHM010000020.1, on the reverse strand, counting down.
TGATCATTTTCCATCGCTTTTCAATGATTATGAATGTTGTACCGATGTTAAACTGTAGATTTCATGTTTTTGGATCACCTTCACTTTAAATTATTTTTGTATTAGGTCTTTATGGTATGTTCATGCATATGTTTGATGCAATAAAAATGAATGAATAAAAACCATGAAAGGATTAGGTTAGTTATGCAAATGCAAAAAGGATAATTGGGTAGAGGGATAACTCTATCAACATCTTTCAGTAGGGCAATAAAATGTCTTAGTTACATATGATTACATTGCTTGATTACATGGTCCAAGAAATACAACAACTCCTACTTGTAGGCTTCAATGGGCAAGATCTCATGTGTCAAGGATCGGGCTACATCCATTATGTTCTCGGCCTCTAACTGAGCTACCTGGATCTGCTCTGTGAGATGGTAATGATAGTCCTTATAGTTTTGGCATGCGTGATCAACCACTTGAAGCCATTCTTGTTATCGTTGTTTGGAGGCTTTCACTAGTGCATCAACTTAGTCTTAGCAAGCTTAAAGAGAATGCTCTAAGTCTTGAATTTTGAGTGTCAGAACTCTATTCTCGGCCTTGTTTGCTCTCAAATCTCAAACTCGAGCCTCTAACCATTTGTTCCTCTTTCGATAAGTTAATGCAAAAGTCTAGGATGATACAATCTTTAAATCTTACCAATCATTTTGACGGTACCCTATCTTGATCCTTTCTTGCACTACTGAGACATGCCTTGATTTTAAAATATTTCTGTCTTCATACTCCCGATGCTCTAACCATGCTCGAACTTCTTCAAAGGGTTTTATCTCTGAAGTGGATTATTGCTCCATGATAGATGCCCCTTGGTGAACAGTAATTCATTAGAGCCAATTGTCCCATGATTTAGCAATTATGATGGAATGATGCATGGTAAAAAGAAAAGCAAAAAAAGAACGAGTTAGTAACCAATACAAAATGATAGGTAAAAGATAAGGAAATGAAAGAATAGTAGCAAAAGTGTATCACAAAATTTGCCCTGAAAATAGGCGATATGATGCCTAGGGCAAATATGATGAATATAAATGTTGAGGCATTAAATGAGTTGCATACCAGCATGTCCATATTAATATTGCCTATTTATAAAGCAAAATGATACCTCGTGAGGGTTAAGACTGAACATCTAACGGTGATGTTCATTCATCACCATCTATGTTAAACATATACTAAGCCATCGTTTGAGTACTATGATAGGTTATCTTGGTCAGATACAACTATTTCAAGATGGCATTGTAGGTAATGACATTCACTCATCCTTACCCACTTATTAAAAAGGATTTGCCACCAAACATCATGGCATATCCTAAAGGAATGATCATGAAAATAAAAAAAAAAAAGTACGGGTGACAACATTCACCCATCATCGCTTGCATAACCAATAGTATATAGGAGTCAAGGTAAGAAATATTTCCTTGAGTGACCCTAATCTTCAGGTTATTCTAGCAACATCTGGTATGGTTTGACATGGTTTAGCTCATAGGGTTTACTACATGGGTTTAAGTTGACACCTATTTTAGTATCTGAATTGCTCCTCCATCGAGTAAGAAAAATCAAGGCACCCCAATCCTAGGCCCATCTTGAGTTTGACAGAACAGGTTTGATCTTGTGGATGTATTTCCTATGCAACTACAGAGGGGTACTCACGAGAGACATAGGTAATTTGCATCCTGAAAGGTCTTGCCATGCTTATGTAGAGGGTTACTCAGGAAGATGGATGGCTCATTTCCTCCAAATAATCAGGATACTAACCATACCATGGTGTATGGTAGGAATCTAGTCAGGGAAACAATCAAACCTTTTTGTTTCACTCCCATATTACTATATTTATTCAAATCAATATTTATTTGGGCATGAATAATCCCTAACAATCATAGGACAACAACATAAATAATAAAGATTAGTAGGCAAAAAAATAAAAGAGAATTATATCTAAATAATTATGTAGATCAAAAAATTGAGAACCTAGTGTGAAATATCTAGTTATAGGCCTAACTCTCTATGGCCCCTAGCAGAATCGCCAAGCTATCACCACATGCTCAGCTTTTAAAACTTTGGATGATTCGAAGGGCATAGCATGCTTGACTTAAAAATAAATGATGGTTGGTTATGGTTGAGCCTTTGAGCTATCTCTTGATTGGGATTTGGAGTAGGCATAATGATATGAAGGGAATAGGGACCGTCGGATGAATCACTTATCCAAATGGACCTAGATGGCCACCACAAAGTGGCCATAAACTTAGAGTTACCACCAATCATTTTAGGGTAGGTAAGATCAGATGCCTATTGAAAATAATATTATGAGTTATAAAACTCGAAACACTAATTTCAAGGTCTACGAAGTCTAGAGATTCGTTGGTTGGGCTTAAGAGTTAGTTACGTGCAGAGAAGGACTAGTATCCCCATGATGCCCAAAATTGGTACCTACTAACTATATCTTACTTTGGCCTCGATTAAATCGGTTACTTCGGTCTTTATTTAGACATAATTCTCTTTATTTCATGAAGTTTTAGAAAATAGAAAATCGAGTTTTTTTAAAAGAAAATTAGGTCACCTATACGCCTCGATGATGCAAGGAACATAGGGATTTTTATGAAAATGATGTTCAGATTAGATTTTTTAAAAATTAAATGTTTTGTATTAGGCATTGGAGAGATACCAACATGAAACATCGCTTTGTAAATTTTAATGGAAAACAAATTTTAAATATGGATGCACAATAATTACTACAAAAGGAAACAAGTTAGTAAGATGAAAAATAAGAAATATAATAATATCATAAACAAGTAATCGCAAATAAAAGAACGTAAAAAGGAGGGACAATCGAAACGTATCTCATAGTTGCCTTTGATAATTAAAGAATAATGAAGATGACAATTTTAGAAACTGATCTAGATTCGGTGGTAATCTGAAAAAGAAAGATGATTTTTATCAAAACAGTTTTGAAGCATCCAAAAGAGAGAAAATTTTAAAATTTTGAGGTAAAAGTAAGGTTAGAGTATCCCCTAAAATAAAGTTGTAAAAATATTTAAGAATAAAGAAAAAAATTCATATCTTTTTAAAAATGGAGTTGGAGTATCCCTGTGGAGTTGTGGGGGTGGAGTATCCCCAAAATTAGGAAAACATTTAAGAACAAAGAAATTGTTTGAATTAAAAATAGGGTTGAAGTGTCCCTAAAGTTAGAAAAACATTTAGGAACGATGAGAAAATTTAAATTAAAAAATAAGGTTAGAGTATCCCCTTTGCGTAGTGGAGTTGGAGTATCTCCACTAGCAAAAATTTTAATATGAAATCCTATTTTGTGTATATTTATTTTGATATGAGTCAAAAAAGGTTGATGTTGTGAAGGAGACTAAATGGGTGCATTTCAAGACATCCGAATGTCTCGAATAAAAGAGATTTGGGAATTAAGTTAAAAACAAGTGACAGCACTGTATCATCTCTATTCTCGCATCTGAAGACTTTAGAAGGTAACTGAGGTACCATTAGAAAGCTAACTCCATAAGATTTAACATAAAAATGTTCCAAAAGTCCTAGAAAGTCACTTTCTAGATGGAATCAATTTTTGAAGTTAAGTCTGTCTCGACACTGGCTGCATGTATAAGGAAAAGGCATGATAGATTTTGGGAAATTGTTCAAAGCTTTTCTAGAATCATTAGATCACGAATAATACCTTTCCAAAAAGGAAATTTTGTGAACTTTTTAGGAAAAATATTTAGAAATTTCATAAAAATCATCTGATGAGTCATAGTGACCCAAATAGAATGCTGGACGTTGGTTCCAAGGGTTTCGGGCATCAAATGTTTGAAAAATATAAGTCCCTCATCTAGGATGATCGGAGGGCAAATAAGTCATCGTCAGAAAGTTAATTTGATGCCATTTAAGGGAAAATCAATAGAAAAATCAAAGGAAATATTTTATGGTTTGAAAATGATTTTTCAAATTTGGACTATAGTGTTGCCAAAGCAAAAATAGGGGGATTATTTAATATTATGGTCTTTTGAAGACAAGGTCAGACTTAAGACGTTTGAGCGTCCATGATAGAAAGTAACATGGGTTCACAAGTTAATTCCACAATCCCAGAGTGGTTTGGGATGATGGAATAACCCATTGACCATGTCGCCAATAAGGAATACGAGACTCAAGATCAAGGATTATTACTAAAAAAGATTTTTTTCTTTCCTTTTTAAAAAAAATTAAATTATTTCACCATGAATCCAGATCTAAAATGTTGATTTATCCCTACGATTGGGAGGCAAATTTGATGAAAACATTAAATCCATGCTACTCTTCATCTATTGAAAGTAACATGAACTTAACTTAGGGATGTTTCTAAAAATCAATTTGCAAAAGACAAGCAAGCATTTTAATGGAGATATCATGAATAAAATATAGCACAAAGAAAAATAAACATGGATTAAACATACAAACAAGCAAAGATGATATTTTGACATGGACATGGATGATGTAGATGTAAAAGATGACAAATAGGCTGCATGAAGATGATATAAACATGTTTATACAAAGAAATAGATGTTGGAGTTGTCAATATAGAATTTTTATTTCATGAGACTCTTTAAAACACCAAGAAAATGTTTGAACATGCCTAAGACATGTCAAGGTGACCACTCAAATATGCAATGGATATGTGAATATGGAAGAAACATGGCAAAAGATGCATGAACAAAGGTTGTGTAATGATAAAAATGAAGTATGGTGAGTTTATATATCCCATAATATCATGGTATTAAGAAAGCCATCAAGATCCTAGGACTACCACAACCAAGGCAACAACGATGCATAAGAGTATAAGAAGGGTCATGACAGCATGAAGGGCTTACTAAAATGAAATGGATGATCAAATAAAATATATATGGAATAAGGTAAAAAAATATACTAGCAGAATCTTGAACTTTCATCCTTTTCTAAAGTAGTAACTTTAAGCTCAGTTCCTTCCTTCTTTTTGCTATTGTTTAGTAAGAAAAGGGTGAAAAAAATGAGCTTTATGGAAATGTGGCTATTAATTGGGGCTTTTGAGGATGAAAATATGTCAAAGGTTGAGTTTTGAAGGTGTTCTGGTGGTGGTTTAAAGAAGCTATAGGAATGGAGGTTGGTTAAGGGTGAAAAGCAATAGAATAATGCTTTTTGGTGAATTTTTAGAGCCAAGGTTGCTAGAAAATTTGTAGGAATAGATAAGAGTTTTCTAAGATTGCTGGAGAGCTTTTCTGATAGCTGAAAGTTTTTTTTAGGTAGCTGGTAGTGTTTGATTCAATGCCTCAGCAATTGTCCCTGAGTTTTTATTTTTATTTTTTGATTTTATCATCCTTTACCTAACTCCTAGGATGCCAGAAACTGGTTCAGACCAAAATTTGGTGTCTACAATCTCCATTCTTTTGGTGATTGGGCACTATAAACACATTCTCCTCATTAGGATACATGATATTGATGCTTTCTTATTATATGAAAACCTTCTCCTTCCACCTTTTTCTTTAGAGTTAAATTTCATCCGCCAAATATGACTAACTTGGATTCTTATAATAATCTCCATTTTTTTATATAAGCATATTTTCTTTATTGGAATGCACGGTTTTGACGCTTTGGTTTAGCAAGAAAAGCTTTTCATTCCACTATTTTCCAAAGAATCAAAGTTCATTCATCAAATGGGACAAACTTAGAATCTCATAATAATCTCAATCCTTTTGGTGATTGGGAACTATAAACACCTTCTCCTCATTAGGATACATGATATCGATGTTTTGGAATGGTAAGAAAGCCTTTTCTTTCCACTATTTCCCTCAAAATCAGATTACGTCCGTCAAATGTGACAAAGTTAGATTCTCATAATAATCTCTATTCGTTTTGTGATTGGGCAGTATAAGCAAATGCTCCTCATTAGCATATAAGATTTTGATGCTTTGGTTTGGATAGAAAAGCTTTTCGTTCCACAATTTTCCTGAAAATCAAAGTTTGTTCATCAAATTGTACAAACATGGATTCCTATAATAATCTCTATCTTTTTAGTGATTGCGCACTATAAACACATTCTCCTCATTAGGATATATGGTATCGATTATTTGGAATGGTAAGAATGCCTTTTCTTTCCACTATTTTCCTTAGAATCAAATTATATTTGTCAAATGTGAAAAGCTTAGATTCTTGTAATAATATCCATTCCTTTTGTGATTGGGCACTATAAACACATTCTCCTTATTGGGATACATGATTTTAATGCTCTGGTTTATCAAGAAAAGCTTTTTTTCCACCATTTTCCATATAATCAAAGTTTGTCTATCAAAAGGTACAAACTTAGATTCTCATAATAATCTTCATTCTTTTTATGATTGGGCACTACAAACACATTTTTCTTATTGGGATACATATTATTGATGCTTTGGTTTGGCAAGAAAAGCTTTTCATTCCATCATTTTCATTAGCATCAAAGTTCTTTCGTCAAATGGGAAAAACTTGGATTTCAGCAATAATCTCCATTCTTTTGGTGATTGGCACTCTAAACACATTCTCCTTATTGGTATACATGGTTTTGATGCTTTGGTTTGGCAAAAAAAAATTTTTTCCACTGCTTCCTTCGAATCAAAGTTCACCAATCAAATAGGATAAAGTTGGATTTTCATAATAATCTCTATACTTTTTATGATTAGGCACTGCAAACATGTTCTCTTTTTTAGGATACACAATATTGATTCTTCGAATTGGTAAGAAAAGCTTTTTTTCCACCATTTTCCTTAAAATCAAGCGTCAAATGGGACAAAGTTGGATTCTCATAATAATCTCTTTTCTTTTTGTGATTGGGCACGACAAATACATTCTTGTCAATGGGATACATGATTTAGACACTTTTTCTTGGCAAGAAAAACTTTTCTTTCCACCATTTTCCTAAAAATCAGTGTTGACTATTAAATGGGACAAACTTGGATTCATGTAATAATCTCCATTCTTCTAGTGATTGGGCACTATAAACATGTTCTTCTCATTAGGATACACTATATTGAAGCATTGGTTTTGTAGGAAAAGCTTTTCTTCCTACCTTTTTCTTGCAGTCAAAGTTCATTCGTCAAATGAGGCAAACTTGGATTCTCATATTAATCTCCATTCTTTTAGTGATTAGGTACTATAAACATATTTTCCTTATTGGGATGCACAGTTTTGATGCTATTGTTTGGCAAGAACAGCTTTTCTTTCCACCATTTTCCATAGAATCAAAGTTCGTTAGTCAAATGAGACAAACTTGGATTCCTATAATAATCTCTATTCTATTTGTGTTTAAGCACTATAAACTGGACAAACTTTGTTTCTTGTAGTAATCTACATCCTTTATGTGATTGGGAACTATGAACATATTCTCTTCATTGGGATACATGGTTTTGGTGCTTTAGTTTAGCAGGAAAAGCTTTTCTTTCCACCCTTCTCCTTAGAATTACAATTCATTTATTAAATAGGATAAACTTAGATTCTTATAATAATTTCCATTCTTTTTGTGGTTAGGCACCATAAAGACATTTTTCTGATTTGAATACATGATTTTGATGCTTTGGCTTGGCAAGAAAAGTTTTTCTGTCCAGTGTTTTTCTTAGAAACAAAGTTCATTCATTGGATGAGACAAACTAGGATTCTCATAATAATCTCTATTCTTTTTGAGATTAGGCACTATAAACACATTTACTATTTAGGATAAATGAGATTGACGCTTCGATATGGGAAGAAAACTTTTTTCCACCATTTTCTCGAGAATCAAAGTTTATCTATCGAGTGTGACAAACTTGGAATCATGTAATAATCTCCACTTCTTTTGTGATTGGACACTTTAAACACATTCTCTTCCTTGGGATTCTTGATGTTAATGCTTTGGTTTGGGAAGAAAAGTTTTCTTTCCACCATTTTTCTTCAAATCAAAGTTCATCTGTCAAATAGGACAAGCTTGGATTCACGTAATAATCTCTATTCTATTGGTGATTAGGCACTATAAAGGCATTCTCCTTATTAGGATACACAGTTTTGATGATTTAGTATTCCAAGAAAAGCCTCACTTTCCACCATTTTCCCTAGAATCAAAACTAGTCCACCAAATAAGATAAAATTATATTCTCATAATCATCTTCATTGTTTTAGTAATTGGGCACAATAAACACATTTTGCTCATTGGGATGCACACGATATTGATGCCTTGGTATGTAAGAAAATATTTTCTTTCCATAATTTTCCTCAAAATCAAATTTCATTCGTCAAATTTGACAAACCTAGATTCTTGTAACAATCTTTATTCATTTTGTTATTACGCACTAGAAACACATTTTCTTTATTGGCATACACAGTTTTGATGTTTTGGTTTGGAGAGAAAACTTCTTGTTTCACCTTTTTCCTTAGAATCTAAGTTCATCCATGAAATTGGACAAACTTGGATTCTCATAGTAATCTTCATCCTTCTCGTGATTTGGCACTATAAACACATTCTCTTCCCCGGGAGACACGATATTAATGCTTTGGAATGGTAAGAAAACTTTTTCTTTCCACCATTTCCCTTAGAATTAAATTACATCCACCAAATATGACAAACATCGATTCTTGTGATAATCTCCACATAATCTTCATTCTTTTTGTGATTGGGTACTATAAACACATTCTTTTGATTAGGATACATAGTTTTGATGCTTTGGCTTGGTAGGAGAAGCTTTTTGTTCCACCATTTTCCTTAGAATCAAACCTTATTTGTGAAAAGGTACAAACTTGGATTCTCGTAATAATCTCTATTCCTCTTATAATTTGACGATATAAACGCACTCTCTTCATTCAGATACATGATATTGATGCTTTGGTTTGGCAAGAAAAGCTTTATTCCATCATTTTCCTTAGAATCAAATTTCATTTGTCAAATGGGATAAACTTGGATTTCTGCAATAATCTCCATTCTTTTGGTGATTGGGCACCATAAACACGTTCTCCTTATTAGGATACATGGTTTGGATGCTTTGGTTTGGTAAGAAAACCATTTCTTTCTACCACTTCCTTGGAATCAAAGTTCATCCATCAAATGGGATAAACATGGATTTTAATAATAATCTCTATACTTTTTGTGATTAGGCACTATAAACACATTCTCCTTCTTAGGATACATGATATTAATGCTTTGCATTGGCAAGAAAAGCTTTTATTTCCACCATTTTCCTTAGAATCAAATTTCGCCCGTTATGATTGGGCATGATAAACACATTCTCCTTATTGGGATATATGATTTAGACATTTTGGTTTGGCAAGAATAACTTTTTTTCCACCATTTTTCTTAGAATCAATGTCCATCTATCAAATGGGATAAACTTGGATTCATGCAATAATCTCCATTCTTTTTGTGATTGGGCACTACAAATACATTCTCCTCATTAGGATACATGATATTGAAGCTTTAGTTTGGCAAAAAAAGTTTTTCTTTCCACCATTTTTCTTAGAATCAAAGCTTATTCGTCAAATGAAACAAACTTAGATTCTCATAATAATCTTCATTTTTTAGGTGATTGGGCACTATAAACACATTTTTCTCATTGGGATACATAGTTTTGATGCATTAGTTTGGTAATAAAAACTTTTTTTTCAGTATTTTCCATAGAATCAAAGTTTATCTGTCAAAGAAGACAAACTTGGATTCTTGTAATAATTTCTATTCATTTTGTGTTCGGGCACCATAAACACATTCTCCTTTTTGGGATACATCATTTAGATGCTTCGACTTAGCAAGAAAAGCTTTTTTTCCATCATTTTCCTTAGAATTAAAGTTTGTCCATCAAATAAGACAAACTTGGATTCTTGTAACAATCTCCATTCTTTTTGTGATTGGACACTATAAACACAATCTCCCTATTAGGATATACAGCATTGATGCTTTGGTTTGATGAGGATAGTTTTTTTTCCATCTTTCATTGAAATCAAATTTCATCCATCAAATGGGATAAACTTGGATTCAAATAATAACTCCATTCTTTTTGTGATTGGGCACTATAAACACATTTTTCTCATTAGGATACACTAGATTGAAGCTTTAATTTAGCAAGAAAAGCTTTTCCCTCCACCATTTTCCTAGAATCAAAGTTCATTCTTCAAATAAGACAAACTAGGATTCTTGTAATAATCTCCATTCGTTTTGTGATTAGGCACTACAAAGACATTATCCTCATTTTGATACATGATTTTGGTGCTTTGGCTTGGCAGGAAAGGTTTTTCTTTCCACTATTTTTCATAGAATCAAAGTTCATCTATCAAATGTAAAAATTAGGATTCTCAAAATAATCGCTAGTCTTTTTGAGATTGGGCACTATAAACACATTTTCCTCTTTAGATACATGATATTAATGCTTCGGAATGGCAAAAATCTTTTCTTTCCACCACTTTTGTAGAATCGAAGTTCATTTATTGAGTGTGATGACCTTGTATTCATGTAATAATCTCCATTCCTTTTATGATTGGGCTCTGTAAACATATTCTCCTCACTGGGATACAAGATATTGATGCTTTCAATTGGCAAGAAAGTTTTTTCTTTCCACCATTTTCCTTAGAATCAAAATTTTTCTGTTAAATGGGACAAAGTTGGATTCTCGCAATAATCTCAATTCATTTTGTGATTGGGCATGATAAGCACATTCTCCTCATTGGGATACATGATTTAGATGCTTTGGTTTGGCAAGAAAAACTTCACTTTCCACCATTTTCCTTAGAATCAATGTTTGTCCGTCAAATGGGACAAACTTTGATTCACGTAATAATCTCTATTCTTTTTATGATTGGCACTATAAACACATTCTCTTTATTAGGATACATGATATTGAAGCTTAGGTTTGGCAAGAAAAGTTTCTCTTTTCACTATTTTTCTTTGAATCAAAGTTCATTCGTCAAATGGGACAAACTTGGATTCTTATAATAATCTTCATTCTTTTTGGTGATTGGGTACTATAAACACATTCTCCTCATTTTGATCTTTAGTTTGGTAAGAAAAGCTTTTCTTTTCACTATTTTTCATTAAATCAAAGCTCGTCTGCCGAATGAGACAAACTTAGATTCTTGTAATAATCTCTATTCATTTTGTGTTTGGCACCATAAACACATTCTCCCTTTTGGAATACAAGACTTAGATGCTTCAGCTTGGCAAGAAAAGCTTTTTTTTCCATTATTTTCCTTAGAATCAAAGTTTTTATGTCAAATAGGACAAACTTTGATTCTTGTAATAACTCCATTTTTTTTGTGATTGGGAACTATAAACACAATCTCTCCATTAAGATACATGGCATTGATGCTTTGGTTTAATGAGGAAAGCATTTTTTTCCACCATTTTCCTCAAAATCAAATTTCGTCTGTCAAATGGGACAAACTTGGATTCACATAATAATCTCTATTCTTTTTGTTATTAGGCACTATAAACACATTCTCCTCATTAGGATACATGATATTAAAGCTTTGGTTTGGGAAGAAAAGCTTTTCTCTCCACCATTTTTGTTAGAATCAAAGTTCATTCATAAAATAGGACAAAGTAGGATTCTCATAATAATTTCCATTTTTTGGGGATTAGGCACTATAAAGACATTCTCTTTATTTTGATACACAATTTTGATGTTTTGGCTTGGCATGAAAGGTTTTTGTTTTTGCTATTTTTTGTAGAATCAAAGTTCATTTATCAAATGGGGCAAACTAGGATTGTCAAAAAATCTCTATTCTTTTTTAGATAGGGCACATATACACGTTCTCCTCTTTATGATACATGATATTGATTCTTTAGTATGGCAAGAAAAGCTTTCTTTCCACCATTATTCATAGAATCAAAGTTCATCCATCGAGTGTGATGACCTTGGATTCCTATAATAATCTCCATTCTTTTTATGATTGGGCTCCATAAACACATTCTTCTTATTGGAATACACGATTAATGCTTTGGTTTGATAAGAAAGTCTTTTCTTTTCATAATTTTTTTTTAGAATTAAAGATCATCCACCAAATGGGACAAACTTGGATTTGTATAATAATCTCTATTGTTTTTGTGATTAGGCAGTATAAACACATTCTCCTTTTTGGAATACATGATGTTGATGCTTTGGTTTTGTATGAAAAGCTTTTCTTTCTACCAGTTCCCTAGAATCAAAGTTCATCCATTGTATATGATAAACCTAGATTATGTAATAATCTTCATTCATTTTTCAATTGGGCACTGTAAAACACATTCTCCTCTTGGGATATGCGATTTCTATGTTTTGGTTTAGAAGAAAATGCTTTTCTTTTCACCATTTTCATTTGAATCAAATTTCATCTATCAAATAGGACAAACTTAGATTCTTATAAAAATCTCCATCCTTTTTTGTGATGGGCACTATAAGGACATTCTCCACTTTGAGATACACCATAATGATGCTTTGTTTAGCTGAAAAAGCTTTTCTTTCCACAATTTTCTCAAGAATCAAAGTTTATCGCTTAAATGGGACAAATTTGGATTCTTGAGAAGGTCTTTATTCTTTTTGTGATTAGGCACTTTAAGCACATTCTCTTCCTTTTGATACATGATATTATTGCTTAGAACACATTGTCCGCATTAGAATACACGATTTTTATCCCTCGGTTTGGCAGGAAAAGTTTTTCTTTCCACCATTTTCCTTAGAATCAAAGTTTATCCCTTAAATGGGATAAAATTAGATTCTCATAATAATCTCCATTCGTTTGGTGATTAGGCACTATAAATACATTTCCCCATTAGGATACATGATTTTGATGCTTTGGTTTAGAAAGAAAAGCATTTCTTTCCACCATTTTCCTTGAAAGCAAAGTTCATCCATCGAATAGAACAAAGCTAGATTTTTATAATAATCTCCATACCTTTTATGGTTGGGCACTAGAAACACATTCTCCTTCTTGGGATACACGATATTGATGCTTTGGTTTGGCAAGAAAAGCTTTTCTTTCCATAATTTTTGTTAGAACCAAAGTTTGTCTATCAAATAAGACAAACTTGGATTCCTATAATAATTTTTTATTTTTTTTGTTAGGCATCATAAAAGCATTCTCCTTATTTGGATGCACAACTTTGATGCCTTGGCCTAGCAAAAAGTGTTTTCTTTTCATTATTTTCCTTAGAATTAAAGTTCATCCATCAAGTGGGAGAAATTATATTCTTGTAATAATCTTTATTCTTCTTGAGATTAAGCACAAACACGTTCTCCACTTTTGGATAAATGATATTGATGCTTCAATATGGGAAGAAAAGTTTTTCTTTCCACCATTTTCCTTCGAATCAAAGTTCATCCTTCAAATAAGGCAAGCTTGGATTCTCATAATAATCTGCATTCTTTTATGATTGGGCACTATAAACACATCATCCTCAATGGGATACATGATTTTGATGCTTTATTTTGGCAAGAAAAGCTTTTTTTCCCACCATTTTCCTTAGAATCAAAGTTCATCCTCAAATAGGTAAACATTGATTCTTCTAATAATTTCCATTCTATTGGTAATTGGGTACTATAAATACCTTCTCCTCATTAGGCTACATGGTTTTCATGCTTTGGTTTTCCAAGAAAAGCCTTTCTTGCCTTCATTTTCCATAGAATCAAATCCCATCCATCAAATGGGATAAACTTGGATTCTGCTAATAATCTCCATCCTTTTAGTGATTGGGCATTATAAGCACCTTCTTCTCATTGAGATACGCAATGTTAATGTTTTGGAATCATAAGAAAACCTTTCCTTTTCACCATTTTCCTCAGAATCAAATTTCATCCATCAAATATGACAAACTTTGATTCTTGTAATAATCTCCATTTTTTTACGATTGTGCACTATAAGCAAATTTTCCTCTTTGGCATACACAGTTTTGATGCTTTGGTTTGGTAAGAAAAGCTTTTTGTTGAATTGTTTTCCTTAAAATCAAAGTTCATCCTTCAAATGGGACAAACATGGATTCTCATAATAATCCCCATTCTTTTGGTCATTGGGCTCTATAAACACATTCTCCTCATTGGGATACATGATATTGATGCTTTGTAACTGTAGGAAAACCTTTTCTTTCCACCATTTTCCTTGGAATCAAATTATGTTTGTCGAATGCGACAAACTTGGATTCCCATTATAATCTCTATTCTTTTGTGACTAGGCATTATAAACACATTCTCCTTATTGGGATACGAGATTTTGAAGCTTTGGTTTGGTAAGAAAAGTTTTTTGTTCCACTATTTTCCTTAGAGTCAAAGTTTATCTGTCAAAAGTTGCAAACTTAGATTCCTATAATAATCTCCTTTTTTTTTCATGATTAGGTACTATAAACACATTCTCCTTATTAGGATACATGATATGATGCTTTGGTTTGGCAAGAAATGCTTTTTATTTTAACACTTTCATGAGAATCAAGTTCGTCTGTCAAAAGGGATGAATTTAGATTCTGACAATAATCTCCTTTCTTTTGGTACCAAATTCCATACTGAAGCACTAATTCACTGATATTGAAAGTGCCTTTTGTCAATTAGTTGGCATGTACCTAAAGGACACCTCTTCCCATACCCACGACTGGTAGAATCAAGGCTTTGATACCATGTTTGTAACATCTCTTTTGGAGCAACCGTTTTGTGTCTCCCAACCAATTCAAGATAGTAACTAATAAGACAGCCAAATCAACTGAGTAGTAAACTTTTCCTCATTGGGATACATGGTTTTCATGCTCTGGTTTAGCAAGAAAAGTATTTCTTTCCACCACTTTCCTTAGAGTTAAAGGTCATCCATCAAATGGGACAAAGCTAGATTTTCATAACCATAAGCATACTTTTTGTGATTGGGCACATGAACACATTTGTCACATTGGATTACATGATTTTGAGGCTTTGAAATGGCAAAAAATGTTTTTCTTTCCACCATTTTCCTCAGAATCAAATTTCATCCGTCAAGTAGGATAAACTTGGATTCTTGTAATAATCTCTATTCTTTTTGTGATTGGGCATGATGGACACATTCTTCTCATTAGGATATATGATTTAGGTGCTTTGGTTTGGAAGAAAAAACACTTCTTTTCACCATTTCCCTTAGAATCAATGTCTTTCTATAAGATGTGGCAAACTTGGATTCATGTAATAATCTCCATTCATTTTATGATTGGACAGTACAAACACATTCTCCTCACCAAGATATGCGATATTGAAGCTTTGGTTTGGCCACAAAAGCTTTTCTTTCAACAATTTTCCTTAGAGCTAAAGTTCTTCTGTCAAATGGGAAAAACCTAGATTCTCATAATAGTCTCTCTATTCTTTTGGTTATTGGGCACTATAAACACATTCTCCCTATTGGGTACATGTTTTTTATGCTTTGGTTTGGCAAGAAAAGCTTTTTTTTTCCACCATTTTCCAAAGAATCAAAGTTCATCCATCAAATGAGACAAACTTGGATTCTCATAACAATCTTTATTCGTTTTGTGATTAGGCACTACAAACACATTCTTCTTATTGGGATAATGATTTAAATGCTCCAGCTTGGCTAGAAAAGCTTTTCTTTCCATTATTTTGCCTAAAATCAAAGTTTGTTTATCAAATGAGATAGACTTGGATGCTTGTAAGAATCTCTATTATTTTCATGATTGGGCACTATAAACAAATTCTCCTAACTGGGATACATGATATTGATGCTTTAGTTTGATGAGAAAAGCATTTTCTCAACCATTTTCCTTAAAAGGAAATTTCATTTATCAAATGGGACAAACTTAGATTCTCATAATAATCTCCACTCTTTCTGTGAATGGGTGCTATAAACACATTCTCCTCATTAGGATACATGATATTAATGCTTTAGCTTGGTAAGAAAAGCTTTTCTTTCTACCATTTTCCTTAGAATCAAATTTTATTTGTCAAATGGGATAAACTTGGATTCTTGTAAAAATCTCCATTACTTTATTATTGGGCACTATAAACGCGTTCTCTTTTTTATGATACATAATATTGATTCTTCGATTTGTCAAGAAAAGCTTTTTTACTACCATTTTCCTTAGAATCGAAGTTCATCTGTCAAATAGGACAAACTTGGATTCTCATAATAATCTTTATTCTTTTTGTGAGTGGGCACTAGAAACACATTTTCCTCATTTGGATACACGATTTTGATGCTTCGGCTTGGCAAGAAAAGTTTTATTTCTAATATTTTCCTTAGAATCAAAGTTCATCCATCGAATGGGATAAACTAGGATTCTCATAATAATCTCTATTCCTTTTGAGATTGGACACTATTAACACATTCTCCACTTTAGGATGCATGATATTGATGGCTTGAATTTGGTAAGAAAAGCTTTTATTTCCATCATTTTCCGTAGAATCAAAGTTCACCCATTGAGTGTGACAAACTTGGCTTCAATCTCCATTCTTTTTGTGATAGAGCACTGTAAACACATTCCCCTTATTGGGATAGATGATATTGATGCTTTGGTTTGGCAGAAAGGCTTTTCTTTCTACCATTTTCCTTAGAATCAAAGTCCACCTGTCAAATAGGATAAACTTGGATTTTCGTAATAATCTCCATTGCTTTTGTGATTGGGCACTATAAATACATTATTCTCATTGGGTATACAGTTTTGATGCTTTGGTTTTAAGGGAAAGGCTTTTCTGACCACCATTTCTTTAGAATCAAATTTTGTTCATCAACTAGGACAAACTTGGATTCTCATAATAATTTCTATTTGATTTTATGATTGGCCACTATAAACACATTCTCCTCTTGGGATATAGCATACTAATGCTTCAATTTGGTAAGAAAAGTTTTTTTTCCACCATTTTCCTAAGAATCAAAGTTCATCTCTTAAATGGACAAATTAAGAATCTCAAAAAAATCTCTTTTCTTTTTGTGATTGGGTACTTTAAACATATTCCCCCTTGGGATACACGATAATGATGCTTTGCTTTGGCAAGAAAAGCTTTTTTTTCCCCATTTTCCTTCGAATCAAACTTTATTTGTCAAATAGGACAAACTTGAATTCTCGGAATAATCACCATCCCTTTTGTGATTGGGCACTATAAACATATTATCCACTATGGGATGTAGCTTTGGTTTGGCAAGAAAAGCTTTTCCTCCCACCATTTTACTTAGAATGAAAGTCATCCCTTAAACAGGATAAACTTCGATTTTTCTAATAATCTTAATTCTTTTTGTAATTAAGCACTATAAATGTATTCTTCTCATTAGGATACAGGGTTTTAGTGCTTTGGTTTGGCAAGAAATGGTTTTTTCCACTATTTTTCATTGGAATCAAAGCTCAACCTTCACAAGGGATAAATTTGGTTCTCATAATAATCTCCATCATTTTTGAAATTAGGCACTATAAACACATTCTTCTTATTAGGATACGCAGTTTTAATGCTTTGGTTTAGCAAGAAAAGCATTTCATTCCACCATTTTCCTTGGAATCAAAGTTCATCCATTAAATGGGATAAACTTGGATTTTGTAATAATCTCTATACATTTTATGATTGGGCAGTATAAACATATTCTCCTACTTAGGATACTAGAAATTGATACTATGGTTTGGCACAAAAAGCTTTTTTTCCACCATTTTCCTCAAAATTAAATTTCATCCATTAAATGTGATAGACTTGGATTCTTGTAAAAATCTCCATTCTTTTTATGATTGGGCATTATAAACATATTCTCTTCATTAGCATACACAGCTTTGATACTTCAGTTTGGCAAGAAAAGCTTTTCGTTCCACCATTTTCCTTAGAATAAAAGTTCATCTATCAAATAGGACAAACTTGGATTCTCGTAATAATCTCCATCTTTTTAGTGATTGGGCACTATAAACACATTCTCCTCATTTGGACACATAATATCAATGCTTTAGAAAGGTAAGAAAACCTTTTCTTTCCACCATTTTTCTCAAAATCAAATTACATTTGTCAATTATGACAAACTTGGATTCTCATAATAATCTCCATTCTTTTTGTGATTGGGCACTATAAACACATTCTCCTTATTGGGATACATTGTTGTGATGCTTTGGTATGGGAAGAAATGCTTTTTATTCCACCATTTTCCTTGGAATCAAAGTCCATTTGTCAAAAGGTACAAATTCAGATCCTTATAATAATCTCTATTCTTTTTGTGATTAGGCACTATAAACACATTCCCTTCGTTAGGATGCATGAAATTAATGTTTTAGTTTAGGAAGAAAAGCTTTTCATTCTGCCATTTTTCTTAGAATCAAAGTTTATCTATCATATAGGGCAAATATGGATTTCTATAATAATCTCCATTTATATGGTGATTGGGTACTATAAACATGTTCTCCTGATTAGGATACACAGTCTTGATGCTTTGGTTTGGGAAGAAAAGCTTTTTTTTCCACCAATTTCCTTGCAATCAAAGTTTATTCGTCAAATGGGACAAAGTTGGATTTTCATAATAATCTCCAAACTTTTTATGATTGACCACTACGAACACATTCTCCTCATTAGGATATATGATATTGGTGCTTTGGATGGCTAAGAAAAGCTTTTATTTCCACCATTTTCCTCAAAATAAAATTTTGTCCACCAAATGGGACAAGCCTGGATTCTCATAATAATCTCCATTCTTTTTGAAATTGGGCACTATAAACATGTTCTCCTCTTGAGGATAAATAATATTGACACTTTCGTATGGGAAAAAAAGCTTTTCGTTCCACCATTTTTCTTAAAATCAAAGTTCATCTGTGGAGTGTGACAAACTTGGATTCATGTAATAATCTCCATTCTTTTTGTGATTAGGCATTATAAATAGATTCTCATCCTTGAGATGCCCAATGTTGAGGTTTTGGCTTGGTAAGAAAAGCTTTTCTTTTCACCATTTTCCTTCAAATCAAAGTTTATCTGTCAAATAGGATAAACTCAGATTTCGTAGTAATCTCTATTCCTTTTGTGATTGGGCACCATAAACAAAGTCTCTTCAATGGGATACACGGCTTTGATGCTTTGGTCTAGTAGGAAAAGGTTTTCTTCCCATCATTTTCCTTAGAATCAAAGTTTGACCTTCAAATAGAGAAATATGGATTCTCGTAATAATCTCAATTCTTTTGGTGATTGGGCATTATAAACATATTCTCCCTCTTGGGATACCTAATATCGAAACTTTGCTTTGGCACAAAAAGCTTTTCTTTTCACCATTTTCCTTATAATCAAATTTCATATGCCAAATGTGATAAACTTGAATTTTGGTAATAATCTCCATTCTTTTTGTGATTAGGCATTATAAACACATTCTCCTTATTGGCATACATGGTTTTGATGCTTTGGTTTGGCAAGAAAAACTTTTCCTTCCACCATTTTCCTTGGAATCAAAGTTCATTCCTCAAATGGGACAAACTTAGATTCTTGTAATAACTCCATCCTTTTGGTAATTGGCACTATAAACACATGCTTCTCATTGAGATACATGATATTAATGCTTCAGAATGGTAAGAAAGCCTTTTCTTTCTACCATTTTCCTCATAATCAAATTACATTCGTCAAATGTCACAAACTTGGATTATAGTAATAATCTCCATTCTTTTTGTGATTGGGTACAAAAAACACATTCTTATCATTGGGATACACACTTTTGATGTTTTGGTTTGGGAAGAAAAGCTTTTCACTCCACCATTTTCCTTGGAATTAAAGTTCATCTGTCAAAAGGTACAAACTTAAATTCCCATAATAACCTCCATTCTTTTTATGATTGGGCACTATTAACATATTCTTTTTATTAAGATACACAATATTGATGCTATGGTTTGGCAAGAAAAGCTTTTCATTCCTCCGTTTTCCTCATAATCAAAGTTCGTTCATCAAATGGGACAAACTTGGATTCCCACAATAATCACCACTCTTTGGGTTATTTGGCACCATAAACACATTCTCCTCCTTAGGATACATGGTTTTGATTCTTTGGTTTGGCAAAAAAAGCATTTCTTTCCATCACTTTCCCTGGAATCAAAGTTTGTCTGCCAATGGGACAAAGTCAAATTCTCAAAATAATCTCTATTTTTTTTTTAGATTAGTCACTATAAATTAGTTCTTCTCTTCAAGATAAATGATATTGATGCATCAGTATGAGAAGAAAAGCTTTTTTGTCCACCATTTTTGTTAGAATTAAAGTTCATTTGTCAAGTGCAACAAACTTAGATTCTTGTAATAATCTCCATTCCTTTTGCAATTAGGCACTATAGTCACATTTTTCTCCTCCGGATACCTGATATTGATACTTTGGTTTGGCAAGAAAAGCTTCTCTTTCCACCATTTTTGTTTGAATCAAAGTTCATCCGTTAAAAAAGACAAACTTGATTTCAAAGTAATCTCCAATGTTTTAGTGATTGGGCACTATAAACATATTCTCTTCAGTGGGATACACAATTTGAATGCTTTGGTCTGGCAGAAAAAGCTTTTCTTCCCCTCATTTTCCTTGGAATCAAAGCTTATCTCTCAAATGGCATATACATGATGCTCTTAATAATCTCTATTCTTTTGGTAATTGGCCAATATAAACACATTTTTTTCCTTGGGATACCCCATATTGATACTTTGGTTTGGCACGAAAAGCTTTTTTTCCACCATTTTCCTTTAAAACCAAATTTTATTCATCAAACATGACAAACTTGGATTATTGTAATAATCTCTATTCTTTTTGTGATTAGGCACTATAAGCACATTCCCTCATTGGCATACACGGTTTTGATGCTTTGGTTTGGCAAGAAAAGTTTTATATTCTGCCATTTTCCATGGAATCAAAATTCATTCATCAAATGCGACAAACTTGGATTCTCATAAAAATCTCCATTCTTTTGGTGATTGGGCACTATAAACACATTCTCCTCTTTGGGATATATGATGGCAATGCTTTGGAATGGTAAGAAAGCCTTTTCTTTCCACCATTTTCCTCATAATCAAATTATGTATGTCAAATGTCACAAACTTGGATTCTTATAATAATGTCTATTCTTTTTGTGATTGGGCCCTACAAACACATTCTTTTCATTGAGATCCATGGTTTTGATGCTTTGGTTTATAAGGAAAAGCTTTTCGTTGCACAATTTTCCTTCGAATCAGAGTTTATCCTTCAAAAGGTACAAACTCAAATTATTGTAATAATCTCCATTCCTTTTATAATTGGGTGCTATAAACACATTCCCCTTATTGGGATACATGATATTGATGCTTTGCTTTGGTAAGAAAAGCTTTTCATTCCACCACTTTCCTTAGATTTGAAGTTTATTCATTAAATGGTACCAACTTAGGGTCCCGCAAAATCACCACCCCTTTGGTGACTGGGTACTATAAACACATTCTCCTTATTGGGATGCATGGATTTGATGCTTTGGTTTGGCAACAAAAGAATGTCTTTCCACCACATTTCTTGGAATTGAAGTTCATCTGTCAAGTGGGACAAAGTTAATGTCCCGTAATAATCTTTATTCTTTTTTAGATTGGCACTGTAAACATCATCTCCTCTTCAGCATAAATGATATTGACGCATTGGTATTGGAAGAAAAGCTTTTCATTTCACCATTCTCCTTAGAATCAAAGTTCATCCGTTGAGTATGACAAACTTGGATTCTTGTAGTAATTTGCATTCTTTTTATGATTGGGCACTATAAACACTTTTTCCTCCTTAGAATACCCAATATTGATGCTTTGGTTTGGCAAAAAAAGCTTTTCTTTCCACCATTTTCTGTCAAAACAAAGTTCATCCATCAACTAGGACAAACTTGGATTCTTATAGTAATCTCCATTCTTTTGGTGATTGGGCAGTATAAGCACGTTTTCTTCAATAGGGTACATGGTTTTAATGCTTTGGTTTAGCAAAAAAAGCTTTTCTTTCCTTCATTTTCCTTAAAATCGAAGTTCATCTCTCAAATGGGATAAACATGGATTCTCCTAATAATCTCCATTCTTTTAGTGATTGGGCACTATAAGCACATTCTTCTCCTTGGGATGCCCCACATAAATACTTTGGCTAGGTACAAAAAGCTTTTCTTTCCACCATTTTCTCAGAATAAATTTTATCCATCAAATGTAAGAAACTTAGATTCTTGTAATAATCTCCATTCTTTTTGTGATTAGGCACATAAACACATTCTCTTCATTGGCATACATAGTTTTGATGCTTTGGTTTGGCAAGAAAAGTTGTTCATTCCACCATTTTCCTTAGAATTAGAGTTCATCCGTCAAATGGGAAAACTTGGATTCTCGTAATTTTTAAGATTAGGCACTATAAACACATTCCCCTCTTGAGGATAAATGATATTAGTGCTTCAGTACGGGAGGAAAAACTTTTCTTTCTACCATTTTCCTTATAATCAAAGTTCGTCTGTCGAGTGCGATAAGCTTGGATTCATGTAATAATCTCCATTTTTTTATGAATGGGCACTATAAACAAATTCTTATTCCTATGATGCCCGATGT
Source organism: Adansonia rubrostipa (assembly GCA_038381775.1). Lineage (NCBI taxonomy): Eukaryota > Viridiplantae > Streptophyta > Magnoliopsida > Malvales > Malvaceae > Adansonia > Adansonia rubrostipa. Next base: position 5,303,275 of record JBBYHM010000020.1, on the reverse strand, counting down.
TGATGCTTTGGTTCTGAAAGAAAAAATTTTCTTTCCAATATTTTCCTTGGAATAAATGTTCATCTATCAAATAAGACAAACTTGGATTCTCGTAACAATCTCCATTCTTTTTTTAGGCACTACAAACACATTCTTTTCAATAGGATACATGGTTTTGATGCTTTGGTCTAGCAGGAAAAGCTTTACTTCTTGCCATTTCCCTTAGAACCAAAGCTCATCCCTCAAATCGGATAAACATGGATTCTCATAATAATCTCCATTATTTTTGTGATTTGGCACTATGAACACATTCTCCTTATTTGGATACACAATTTTGATTCTTTGGCTTGGCAAAAATGTTTATCTTTCCACTATTTTCTTAGAATCAAAGTTTATCTGTCGAATAGGACAAACTAGGATTCTTGTAATAATCTCTAATTTTTTTGAGATTAGGCATTGTAAACACATTGTACTCTTTAGGATACATTATATTGATCTTCGATACAACAAAAAAAAGCCTTTCTTTACACCATTCTCCTTGGAATCAAAGTTCATCTGTCGAATATGACAAACTTGGATTCAATCTCCATTCTTTTTGCGATTTGGTAGTATAAACATATTCTCCACATTAGAATACATGATACTATGCTTTGGTTTGGCAATAAAGGTTTTTATTCCACCATTTTCCTTAGAATCTAACTTCATCCCTCAAACATGACAAACTTCAATTCTTATAATAATCTTCATTCTTTTTGCAATTAGGCACTATAAACACATTCTTCTTATTTGAATGCATGGTTTTAAAGCTTTAGGTTGATAGAAAAAGCTTTTCCTTATACCATTTTCTTTAGAATCAAAGTTCTTCCTTCAAATAGGACAAACTTAGATTCTAGAAATAATCTCCATTTTGTTTGATTAGGCATTATGAGCATATTCTCCTCATTAGGATACACGATTTAACGCTTTCATTTTGCAGGAAAAGTTTTTTTTCCACTATTTTCCTTAGAATCAAAATTCATCCCTTAAATGGGATAAACTTAGGTTCTTGCAATAATCTTTATCCTTTTGCTGAGTGGGCACTATAAGCAAATTTTTCTCATTTGAATATGTAATATCGATGCTTTGGAATGGTAAGAAAACCTTTTCTTTCCACCATTTTTCTTAAAATCAAATTACATCCATCAAATATGACAAACTTGGATTTTCATAGTAATCTCTATTCTTTTTGTGATTAGGCACATAAACGCATTCTCCTCATTGGGATACATGGTTTTGATACTTTGGTTTGGGAAGAAAAGTATTTCGTTCCACCATTTTTCTTGGAATCAAAGTTCGTCTGCCAAAAGGTATAAAGTTAGGTTCTCATAATAATCTCTATTTTTTTTTATGGTTGGCACTATAAACACATTCTCATCATTGGGATACACAATGTTGATGCTTTGGTTTGGCAAGAAAAACTTTTATTTTCACCATTTTTCTTGGAATCAAAGTTTGTCTATTAAATAGGATGAGGTTGGATTTTCATAATAATCTCCATACTTTTTATGATTGGAAACTATGAACACATTCTTCTTATTGGGATACCCGGTATTGATGCTTTAGAATGGTAAGAAAAGCTTTTCTTGCCACTATTTTCCTCAGAATCAAACTTGGATTCTCATAATAATCTCCATTCTTTTTGAGATTGGGCACTATAACCACGTTCTTCTCTTTATGATAAATGATATCGATGCTTTGGTATAGGAAGAAAAGCTTTTTTTTCACCACTTTGCTTAGAATCAAAGTTCGTCTATCGAGTGCGACAAACTTGATTTCATGTAATAATATCCATTCTTTTTGTGACTAGGCACTATAAACACATTCTCCTCTATGGGATACTTGATATTGATGCTTTTGTTTGGCGAGAAAAGCTTTTCTGTCCACCATTTTCTTTTGAATCAAAGCTCATCAGTCAAATAGGACAAACCTTGGATTCTTGCAATAATCTAAATTCTTATTGTGATTGGGCAATATGAACATAGTCTCCTCATTGGGATACATGATATAAAGCTTTTTCTTCCACCATTTTCCTCATAATCGAATTTCATCCATCAAATAGGATAAACTTAGAATCTCATAATAATTTCCATTCTTTTTGTGGTTAGGTAAGACAGACACATTCTCTTCATTGGGATACATGATGTAGACACTTTGCTTTGTCAAGAAAAACTTTTCTTTTCACCATTTTCTTTTGAACCAATATCCGTCCGTCAAATAGGACAAACTTGGATCATGCAATAAACTCCATTCTTTTTGTGTTGGGCACTATAAACACATTCTCCTCATTGGCATACATGATATTGAAGCTTTGGTTTGGTAAGAACAGCTTTTCTTTTCACCATTCTCCTTAGAATTAAAGTTCATATGTCAAATGGTACAAACTTGAATTCTCATAATAATCTCCATTCTTATGTTGATCGGGCACTACACTCTCCAAGTTAGGAAACATCATTTTGATGCTTTGGTTTGGCGAAAAAAGCTTTTCTTTCCACCATTTTTTATACAATCAAAGTTCATCTGTCAAATGAGACAAACTTGGATTCTCATAATAATCTCAATTCTTTTTGTGATTGGGCACCATGAATGCATTCTCCTTATTGGGATACACGATTTAAATGCTTCGGCTTGGCTGGAGAAGCTTTTCTTTCGTCATTTTCCTTAGAATCAATGTTTGTTCATCAAATAGGACAAACTTGGATTCTTGTAATAATCTCCATTCTTTTTGTGATTGGGCACTATAAACACATTCTCCCCATTAGGATACACAATATTGATGCTTTGGTTTGATAAGAAAAGTTTTTTTTCCACCATTTCCTTAAAATTAAATTTCATCCGTTAAATGGTACAAACTTAGATTCTTAAAATAATCTATATTCTTTTTGTGATTGGGCACTATAAACACATTTTCCTTATTGGGATGCACGATATTGATGCTTTAGCTTTGTAAAAAAAGCTTTTTTTCCTACCATTTTTCTTATAATCAAATTTTATCCTTAAAAAGTGACAAACTTGTATTCTCATAAAAATCTCCATTTATTTTTTGTGATTAGGCATAATAAACACGTTCTCCTTATTGATGCTTTGGTTTGGCAAGAGAAGCTTTTCTTTCTACCATTTTCCTTAAAATCAAAGTTCATCCATCAAATAGGATAGACTTGGATTCTCATAATAATCTCCGTTTTTTTTGTGATTAGGCACTATAAAGACATTCTTCTGATTTTGATACAAGATTTTAATGTTTAGCTTGATAAAAAAAGTATTTTTTTCCATTATTTTCCTTAAAATCAAAGTTCATCTATCAAGTGTGATAAACTTGGATTCAATCTCCATTTCTTTTGCAATTAGGCACCATAAACACATTCTCGTCATTGGAATACATGATATTGGTGCTTTGGTTTGGCAAGAAAGGCTTTTCTTCCCACTATTTTTCTTAAAATCAAAGCTCGTCTGTCAAATGGGACAAACTTAGATTTTCATAATAATCTCTATTGTTTTTGTGATTGGACGCTATAAACATATTCACCTCACTGGGACACACGATATTTGTGCTTTGGTTTCATAAAAAAAGCTTTGTTTTCCAACATATTTCCTAGAATCCAAGTTCATTTGTTGAATGTGACAAACTTAGATCATGCGATAATGTTTATTCTTTTTATGATTGGGCACTAAAAAACACATTCTCCTTATTTGGATACACAGTTTTGATGATTTAGTTTGGGTGAAAATGCTTTTCTTTTCATCAGTTTCCTAAGAATCAATTCCATCTGCAAGATAGGATGAACTTGGATTATCATAATAATCCAAGTGCAATTAATGCACCTAGAGGGCTTGTCTTGGTCATTTGACTCCTAAGTCGAGACAAGACATATTACCTAGAGGTGATGATATATTGGACTAGACCAAAGTGCAATTAATGCACCAATAAGTCTATTTACATGGATTAATTAACTTTTGATGTTCATTATGTAATTACCTTAATCCTAAGTAAGTAATGACTCTGTTTGTGGAACTTGTATGCTTTAACGTTCCAAAGGCCAAAGCGTCCAAAGTAGCAAGCTACTAAACTGGCTTATTGGGCATAAGACTTACATTCAATGAAAGCTTTAGTTATAGATATGGAATCATAGTTCTTACAAAAACTTAAGGTTAGCCTCTTAAAATTCATTATACGGTATAGTGAAAATGAATGAAGCCTCAGTCATTTGTATGTTAAATGATAAATTTTTCACATGTGGTCGATAATCTTTATCACATGGAAAGCATAATGGAACCTTAAAAAGGTGATCAAGTAGGTAAAATGGATTTTTAACCTTAGGTTGATCATGTATATCATATGAAGATATTACACAAATAACAAGGTCATTAGACTAAAAGGCTATATATATATATAAATCTTACGTAACATAGTATATAATTGGCAATGCAATCTCAGGTCTTTAGTGGCATGACTCTGAGATTAATAATTATATGATTAATTATTTAGGATAGAATAATTAATACATAGATTACTAGAGCCCATTATATATGTTTTGGTCCTTCCAGTAATTTAATATAATTCTTTAATGGTTTTTATTGATTAGAATATCCAAAAATGGAAGATTCTCAATCTGGTGAAGTAGTATGTGGAATTCACTCAGTTCAAGAGTGTGGGTGTTTTCTTTGGTAAATAAATAAAAATACTTTTTTGTATCATTTATTGAGAATATATATTTAATTTGATTAAATATTTATTTAGACAACAATTAATAATTTAAATTGATTATATTTATCTTTTGATAAAATTAACAATTAATTTAAATTAAATAGATATAGGAAATTAACTATTTATATTTATTTATGAATCAATATAAATAATGCTCTAAATAAATTTTAAAATTTATTTATTTATTTACTTTAATTTGTAATTAAATTAATTATTTTATTATAGTTAATTTTATTTTGATAATTATTAACATAATTATTCTTTTCAAATAAAATTGCCATAATTTTATTTCGAATTATAATTGAAGTTATGAAAAATTATCGGGGTAAATAAAATTAACAATTTAATCGAAATTAATTAGCATTCAGATTAAACTGGCTATATTCCATAAAATGAATTTGGTCTTAAATTTTTTTATGGACACTAGGGTTTGGCCAAATTATAGTGGACAACATAGTAGGGTTGGTGCCACATATGGGCTTTTTATGGAATTAATAAAATAATTATTTTAATTAAAGTTAAAATTAGGGCTACATTATTATCCAGTATAAATAAGACGCTTATGCCTAGGGTTTTTTGTTAAGCTTTAGCGTCACCCTTGGAAGTTTCCAATCATAATATCTCATGATTCTAAACCTAGTGGCACAAGGTGGTTATTAGGGAGAATCAATTAGTATAAATCCAAAGTTGATCGAGACAAATAGTGCTTATACACTCTACCATCCAGGAATTAGAGAATAGTAGAGAAGTCTAGTTGGTTGAAGCTTTAACACGGATCTAGAAACTCTTGGACAACATCTTCAGATCTGCAACTTAGGTAACAGAGTAAGATAGTTTTATTGTATATAATAATAGGATCTAATAAAATCAAATTAAAAAATTAAAAAATTCTACTACGTATCTTATTAGTTTTTCCAATAATTAGTATCCGAGCTAGATCATGATTACGTTGTAAACATAAAGCTTTTAATCAAAACTCTACTTAAATATGTATGGATTTAATTATTAGAGAGTTAGCATTCTAGGATTTCTATTATGTTGTTTGTCATGATATATATTATTATTTTTTGCCGTTCATGATCCCTTAGATTTTAGAATTGATCTATCTAGGTTTTTATCAAGTTCGTAATTATATGTGGCCTATCATCACCATATAAGTTTGTTTTTTACTTTTTTTAAATTTTTATGTAAATTGTACTTGAGAGATGAAAATCTTAAGACTATAAATTATTTTTGAATTAAATTGTTTATTTTTTTATATCAAGAAAACTATTCAAAATTAATAGCTTATATTCAGAACCAATAGCTTGATGGTGTATAGATTTCTTGGGATTAAGTATTCGTATTATGAAAACCCTAAAATCCTAGTAACCCAAACTCGAAGAAAGCCCTAGCCACCAAGAGTGTTATTAAGGTACGAACCCTAGCAATAGGGTCGTAGCTTGGCTGTACTTGAAAGGCGAGGGTCGGGCTAATGGGTGAGTGCATGCACCTCTATGTGTGCAGGGTGTGTGCCCACTTGCCCTAATGGGTGGGTACATGCACCCAAGGTGTACAAGATGTACATCCACCCACCCTGGTGGGTGAGGCACGCGCATTTTAAGAGCACAGTGCACACACCCACTTAAAGGCTAAGCATGTGCGTACCCCAGATATGTTGGTACGTACCTAGTCCAGGTATTAGGTGGCTAAGGCCCACGCTCCAACTATGCTGCCAGGTGCTCGTACAACCTGAGTTGCATAGGTAGGTCCTTGATAATGCACCTACCAGCCTAGACACGTGTGCACTTGAGTGCATGGGCACATACCTAGGGTTGGCCTATTGGGCCACCGAGGCTTGAAACCCGTTGGTGATTTTAGGCCCATCTAGGGCCTAGTGTCAAGGTACCAGCATATGTGGATCATAAGAAAATGTCTGGATTTAGACCTTAGTAGATTTTCCAAGCATTATTTGTTAAAAATTCTCATAAGCAATAGGCTTGAAACTGTAACTATTGAAAGATAGATGTTTTGTCCAAATTTTTTAATCAGATTACAAATATGGTTATTTTTAAATATTTTATGGATATAAACAAAAAATTACATGGATGGATTTCCTATATGGAAAACATGCTTAGGCATGTTCTATTCAAGATCACCCTTTGATAGCTTGAATAGCACATGGATCGGGTTTCGCAAACAATGGATATACACTCAAGACTGGTTTAAAAAAAACCTCCCCTCGGAGCTCTGTTAGTTAAACTAGTAGCTAAATAAATTGTTATTAATATATGTCTTAACCTAGAAGGATTTGAGGTAACATATATTGATTGGATGGGATCCATGTTTTTGGCTATTTGGATTATGATCAGCCCTCGATAGCTTAAGATAAAAACACTAAAAATTATTGCAATGCTACATTTTTTGTAAGGATTTAATATAGAAACATATATATTGCTAAATATTTTATTTATATTTGCTTGAGCACGATTGTAATGTTTCGAATATATTTATTTGTTTTAGTTCAAAATGTCACCTACACTTCTTATTTAAATTTTTAATAATAACAAATTGAATGGCGATAATTTTAAATACTGAGAAAGAAATATGTTAATCATTTTCAACTATGAGAAACATAAGTTCATGCTTGACCCACTTAAGCATCCACATGATGCACTTAATGGACAAGCTTTCTTACTTTACACCTGTTGGAAAGAGTCTAATGACATAAAATGTCACTATATGCTAGTTGGTTAAATGCTTTGCAAAAGCAACATGAATACAATTACACCACTAGACAGATCATGGATAATTTTGAGGATATGTTCAGAGGCCAAAACAAGTAGGCTAGAAAATCTGCTATTACAAATTTAATAAACTGTGAACAAAAAGTAGGAACTATGGTAAAGGATCATATGCTTACGCTTATGGGATATTTGTTTAGGCTGCTAAAAATGTTGCTGAGTTAGAATACAACATCTAGATCAAGATGGTGTTTAAAACTCTTTCTAGGGATTTTATGGGCTTTCAAGCTACGTATAATCTAGGAAGCAAAGAGTTAGGTTTCATCAAGCTCTTAAAGGAGTTATAGGCCTATGAGCTCATGCTCAATGATGACCATCAACCTAAGGTGGAGCCAAATCTAGCTATTGCTTTTAATTTTGGTTTCAAAAACGAGAAAAAGAAGAAGTAAAGCACCAAAGTCTTCTATTCCTTCTTTATCTGAAGGTAAGAAAAAAAGAAGAAGCCAAAAGATCCTAAAAGGTCAAAATGCTTCTATTATGGAAAAGTTGGTTATTTTAAGAAGACTTTCAAGGAATTCCTAGCTTCTAATAGCAAGAATGGTAATAATCTTCTTTACATTAAAGCTTGTTTAGTGGAAGATTCAAAAGATACTTAGGTCATTACTTCTAAAGCCACTAATCATATATATGTTCCTTTATAGAAGTTTAAGGAAACGAGAAATATGCTTGACAGGAACCTCTTATTAATAACTAGTAATTAGAATGTGGTGTTAGCAAAAGCAATGGGAGGTGTACATCTTTATTTTGATGAATTTAGATTTATTTGTTAAAAGACTATTTTTATGTTCGTAATTTTAAGAAAAACCTTATTTTAGTTGCTTGTTTAATTAAATGGTCATATTCAGTTTCTTTTAGTAGAATTATAGTGATTTGTAAAATAAATCTTTTATTTGTTCTAGAAGAATGGATGGTAATCTTTATTTGATCAAACCAAAGATGTATTCATCACTTTAAACTAAATTAATGAATAACTCTAATAGGTTAAAATCTTCTCACTCTAATGAGGTGCACCTTTGGCATTTAAGGCTTAGTCATATTAGCCAATAAAAGATTCAAAGATTGATAAATGACTGTCCATTAAAATCTCTAAAAGAGGTGCATCTTCCCCAATGTGAATCTTGTCTTAAAGGTAAAATGACCAAAAGGTCTTTTAGAGCAAAAGGTACAAGGTCTGAAAAACATCTAAAAATTGTGCACACTAACATTTATGCCCCATGAATGTAAAAGCACGAGGAGGGTATGAGTACTATGTATCATACATAAATGATCACTTAAGGTTTGGATATATGCACCTGATGCACCGTAAGAGCGAAACCTTTTGATAAATTCAAAGAATATTGTGTGTAAGTGGAAAAGCAATTGGGTAAATCCATTAAGACACTTTGATCCAATCAAAGCAGTGAATACCTCTCGATGATTTTCTAGGACATCTCATTGGATCTTATCCTAATTAACTGCACTAGGTACTCCATAGTAGAATAGTGTAGAAGAGAGAAAAACAAGAGCTTATTGGATATGGCATGATCCATGATAATTTATTCAAAACTTTTATTATCCTTTTAGGGATATGCACTATAAACAACATGTTACATTTTGAATTAGATTCCATGTAAGTTAGTTTCTCAAACTCCGTACAGCTTGTGGAAGGGCAAGAAACCCTCCCTTAGACATATGAGAAATGTAGGCACATGACACATGTGTTGGATAAGGAAGCGAAGAAGTTGGAATCTTGTTCAGAATTATGTGTTTGTATGGTATCCCAAAGGAACAAAGGGAAAATTATTTTATAACCCGATGAAACAAAAAGTCATTATATCAACTCATGCAACCTTTCTTGAAAAGGTTACATGAATGACTTTAAGCCTTAAAGTAAAGTGCTGCTCGAGAGACTATTGGGAGATAAAATTGCTTCATAGTTTTAGTCTTGGATTCTATTCCAAGTTCCAAGGAAAGAAATGCAAATGATCAACCATCAAGGGAGCTTTATCATAGTAGGAGAGTTTCTAAGAAACCTAATTGCTTCATGTATAATGGTGAGATTTATTAATATAAGGCCATGGAACATACAGATGATCTAGTCAACCATGATGAAACTATGAGTGATGTTGATTCAATGTTCTGGCAAAAGGTTATAACATTGAGATAGATTCAATGAAATCCAATTCAGTCTGAGACCTTGTAGACCTTCTTGAAGAGGTAAACACATAGGGTGTAAGTGGGTTTATAAGAAAAAAAGAATGCTGAAGGAAAAGTCAAAACCTTTAAGGCTAGACTAATGGTAAAGGGATACACGCAAAAGGCTAGTGTCAACTATGACAAAACCTATATGGCTGAAATAATGCTAAAGTCTATTCGCACTTTTTTATCCATTATTGCGGGTTTCGATTATGAGATCTAGCAAATGGACATCAAGATTGCATTCATGAATGGCTATCTTAACGAGAGAATCTATATGATGTAACCAGACAAGTTTTGTAGTAAAAAGCTAAGAAGCAAAAGTTTGCAAGTTGGTTAGATCTATTTATGGATTAAAGCAAGCCTTATGCTTATGGAACCAAAGATTTGACCAAGCAAACATGGTCTTTGGATTTTAGCAAAACTCTTATGAACCTAGTGTTTATAAACACATTAAAAAAGGCAAAGTGGTCTTTCTAATCTTATACGTTAATGACATACTACTTATTGGGAATGATGTAAAGAATTGTCATCAATCAAATTATGGTTGTTGTAACAATTTGACATGAAGGGTTTAAAGCTAATTACATTCTAGGCATTAATCATTTTAGAGATAAAAAAAAGCAGAATGATAGCTTTGTCCAAGTATCATACGTTGACAAAATTATTGATAGATATGCAATGCCATATGCCAAGAAAGGTTCACATCCATCTATGGCAGGATTCACTCTTTCATTAGATGATTGCCTGAGGACATTTAAAGAAAAAGAGCACAAAGTCCATTATGCATCTGCTATGGGTAATCTCATGTATGATATGTTTTGCACACGATACCAAGGAATCTAGACAACATAAAAGGACAAAACATATAGATAAGAAATATAACATTATAAAAGAACTAGTGATGGATAGAGTTGTTAATGTTTGTGAGATTGCATCCAAGGACAACCTTGCTAATCCCTTTACTAAAACTTTGGTGGCTAGGAGTTTTGAAATGCACATTAAGGGTATAGGGATGCAAGACATGACTCATTTGCTTCCTTAGGGCAAGTGAGAGATTGTTAAGAATGCCTTAAGGACAAAAGACATTTTGATGTATTTCATTAATTTGAATTGATAATTTTATATATATTCAGGCTTTTATTATATTATTGCTATTCCATACTCATTTAGATTTACATGTTAAAGTAAATGTAAGCAAATATGGCTTATCGACTACTTGTGTTTATATCATTAGAATGTTGCATATAATAGACTTTATATGCAGGAAGACAACATTAAAGGTAAGTAGACTAAATCAATAGTCCATAGTCTATGGGGTTAATATGAGTAATTAACTCATGTTAAGACTATTATGTCATCTAAATCCAATGGGGTAAATGGTTTATCTTAGTCATATAGAGTGATATGACTCCTAAGTTAAGAAATAGATATATTACCTAGAGGTGGTGATATATGGAACTAGACCAAAGTGCAATTAATCCATCAATAAGTCCATTTAAATGGATTAGTTCACTTTTGATGTTCATTGTGTAATTACCTTAATCATAAGTAATTAACTCTATGTGTATAACTTGTATGCCTTAAAGTTCTACAACGTAGCAAGCTACTGACTGGTTTATTAGGCATATGACTTATAGTTGATAAGAGCTTCACTTATAGATATGGAAACATAGTTCCAACAAAGTATTAAGGTTATCCTCTTAGAAGGCATTATATGTTATAGTGAAAATGGATAAGGCCTCAGCCATTTGTATGTGAAATGATAAATTGTTCATATATGGTGGATAATCATTTTCATATAAAGAGTATAATGGAACTTTAAGATAAGGTGATCAAGTAGGTAAAATAGACTTTTAACCTTAAATTGATCACGGATATCATATAAAGGGTTTTACAAAAATGAGAAGGTCATTGGGCTAAAAGCCTATATATGTAAAGCTTATGTAATACGGTATATAATTGGGAGTATAGTTTTAGTCTTTAGTGGATTCACTCTGAGATTAATAATTATCTGATTAAGTATTCGAGATAGAAACAATTAATACATAGATTATTAGAGCCTAATGATATATGTCCAATTGACCCCTCCACTAGCTCAATATAATTCCTTAATAGTTGATTATTGATCATAATATCTAGAGAGAAAAGATTCTCAATATGGTAGTGTGATACACCGCATTCACTTACTTCAGGAGTGTAGGTCTTTTCTTTGATAAATAAATAAAATATTTTTTATCCTTTATTTAGAATGTATATTTAATTTGATTAAATATTTATTTAGACAAAAATTAGTAATTTAAATTTAATATATTTATCTTTTGATAAATATAAAAATTAATTTAAATTAAATAGATATGAGAAATAAATTATTTATATAATTAATTTAATATCTATTAGGTCTTTTTAAAATATTTATTTGTAAAATAAGTATGAATAATATTCTAAATAAATTAAAATTTTATTTTTTATTTACTTATTTTAATTTATGATTAAATTAATTATTTTATTATATTTAATTTTATTATGATAATTAGTACATAATATATTATTCAAATAAAGTTGCCATCATTTTATTTTGAATTAGAATTAGAGTTATGAAAAGTTATCAGGCGAAATAAAATTAATAGTTTGATCAGAATTAATTAGTATTCAGATTAAACAGGCTAAATTTCATTAAGTAAATTTGGTCCAAAATTTTGTCTATAGACACTAGGGTCTGAGCCAAATTATTGTGGGCACCCATACTAGGATTGGCGCCACATATGGGTTTTTTATGGAATTAATAAAATAATTATTTTAACTAAAATTAAAATTAGGGCTACCTTGTTATCTGATATAAATAAAAGGCTTATGCCTAGGATTTTGCTTTAGACCTTGGCACCACACTTGGAGGTTGCTAATCACAATATTTTATGATTCTAAACCTAGTGGCACAAGGTGGTCATTAAGGAGAATCATGCTGTACAAATTTAGAGTTGATTAAGACAAAGAGTGCCCATAAACTCTACCATCCGAGAATTAGAGAATAGCGAAGAAGGCTAGTTGGTTGAAGCTTTCACACAAATCTAGAAATTCTTCGATGGCATCTTTAAATCTGTAACTCAGGTAACTGATTAAAATGATTTTATTGTATATAACAGCATGATTTAATATGATCATATTAAAAAATTTTAAAAATTCCATTAAGCATCTGATCAATTTTTCTAACATGGACTTATGATAAGACCTTGTTACCTTAACCTGCTTTATGGTTCCATTGTTATCATAGTAAAGTGGTACTAGATCAACAATGCTAGGAACCACACCAAGTTTAGTAATAAACCTATTTACCCAAACATTTTCCTTTAAAGCCTCATATAGAGAGATGTAGTAGTATAAATTTGTTTCCTGCTTGGAACTTTTCTTACTAATTGTAGTATCATTTACGGTAAATACATAACAACCTTCCAGTTTATTGTCATCCCAATTTGATTGGAAGCTAGCATTACTGTAACTTTTTACAAGGAGTTCTGCCCCTCTAAAGACTAGAAAGATATCCTCAGACCTTCGTAAGTACCTGAGGATATTCTTCACAATAGGCCAATGACTTTCACTAGGATTGCTTTTTTTATATGCCTATGACACTCAAAAGTATATGACACGTATAGTCTTATGCACAATAGGGAAACCATGATAGATCCAACAACCAAAGCGTATGGAATTTTATCTATCTATGTCCTTTTGTTAAATGTTTTAGGTCACATCTTCTTCGAGTAATATATACTATGTACCATAGGTAGGTTTTCTCTTTGGAATTATCCATGCTAAATCTCTTTGATACCTTGTCTATGTAGGAGAATTAGGATAAGCTAAGCAGTCGTTTCTATTTATCTCTCTAAATATTAATTCCTTGAATGTATGCTACTTCTTCTAGGTATTCCATTGATAACTATCTAGATAGCAAGACCTCAATAGCCTATAGCATAGGTATGTCATTTCCCAAGACTAATATGTCACCTCCAACTGTCAAATTTTCAAAAGATGACCTTAAGTATTAATAATAGTATCAATACTTAACAAACAAAACTAAGGGCACCTTATAGGGAATTAAGGCATTAATACTTATCCATTTAGTATTAATACCTTAGTTGCAAGGGTATCATTACTTATCCATGCATTATCAACACTTGGATTAATGAATCAAAATCCCATAAGGGTGAATGTTTGCACAGGCATCCATACCATGATATGTCAAATTGAATCCGCATATTTGGAGTAAATTACACTTTTTACAAATAAAGTTTAAAATTAAACTTTTTTTTCATAGGAAATTTTTAATTGGACTTTTTATATATTAATTTTCATAGAAGATTTTTACACACTGAAGGTTTCCTTAAGCTTTTAAAATAGAGGATTTTAATTGAACTTTTAATCTAAACCTTTTTACTTATTTTTTTAACTTTGCACAAAATATTCGATTAAATTCTTTCCCATAGATTTTTTTAATTCCTATATATAAAATTCTTGATTAAATTTTTTATATGTAATGTTTTAATTAAACCTCTTTAACACATATAGATTTCTAATTAAAACTTTTGTACACAAAACTTTTCAATTAGGCCATTATTTACAATATTGGTCACTTGTCTTTAAATAAATTTCTTTACAATAAAGCTTTAATAATTAAATTCTTTTTCTTATTAATTATTTTAATTAACTGATTTTTTTTAGCATGATATCAAAATATTTTTATTTTTTATGACATTTAAGATATTCATGGACATGTGTCCAACATGCATGAAAAAATCACTCAAATCAAGCTTATCATGAAATCATCTCATGAAAAATAAAATGTCGGTCTATGAATGGATTTGCATGTAATAGTAACATTTGTCCATTTTTGTGAGACTTAATTAAAAAAGGGAAAGAAAAGGGGAAGGATTTGACTAATTTTTTGATAAAATTAGAAAAGAAAAAAAAATCTTTTAAAGGTTCTTTTAAGGTATTTTTCGACTAAAAGTTTTCCTTTGATTTTTCTTTCTACTTTATCTTATTTGTAATTTACTAGTTATTTGTTTTTCAAGTCTTTTCTTTCTTTACTTTAGCTTAATGAGCCTAAAGTTTCATTTAGGGAATGTTTGCACCTAAGGTTTAACAACCAATTTTGTAAGGCCAAACTTTAAGCTCTAATCTAAGATGTATATTTTTCTTAATAATTTTTGTTTAAAATTCCATAACATTAAATTTTAAGCTTAAAGGTTGTTTGGAGTTTTTTTTTTATAACTATGTCCATTCAATTTCTTACTATTTTAAAGCATGCAACTTTATTTTATCTTTCTACAATTTTAATTTGTGTTATTAATTGTCCTTGATATTTATTTTACATGCATGTGATTTTGATCAGTTTATCTCATATGCTTATTTATTCTCATCATTCCATATTGTTTGCTTATTTTATGTTGAGATTCTTATTTATACTAATATGTCTTGATTATGTTGTTAATGCATGTAAAGTCCATCAAGTGGAAACTTAAAAGTTATCCTTGATTTTTTTCTAAAAGAAAAATATTTTTTGGGCATTTTCCTAATTTGGCCAAACTTAAAGACCATATAGCAATTTTTTCAAAATTTAAACTCGTATTTTAGAGTAATTTCTTGATTTAGTCAAATTTTTGGGGCTTTATTGCCATTATTATTAAATTAAATGTGAATTTTAAGGTCATTTCTTAATTTAGCCGAATCTTGGGGGCCTTATAGCAAATCTTCCAAAATTTGAACATGAATTTTAGGCATTTTTCTAAGCCTGGACAAATCATGTTGGGGTAAGTTTGTAACTGTCTATGTCTAATATATATCCTAAGGTTATTTAGGTCATTTACATAATCTAAGGTCATTTTAGTTTATTTCATGCTTGAACATATACTTTACGGTCATTGTGGATGTTAATGTAAGTCATTTTAGAGTCATTTTAGACTTTTTACATTAAAATCCAAGTCTTCAGCTCCATTTTGGTCTTTTCATGTTAAACCAGAGTCCCTACAATCATTCATATAGAGACATGTTCATTAAGGTCATTTTACTAATTTTCATGTTAAATCTGAACCCTTAGGGTCATGTTGGCATTTTCATATTAGGACATGCTTATTAAGGTCATTTTAGTGACTTTCATGTTAAATTTGAGACTTTAGGATTATGTTGGCATTTTCTTGTCAATACATGTTCACTATGATCAGTTTATTAATTTTCATATCAAAACCAAGTCTTTAGGGACAACTTGGTTTTTTCACATTGATAAATGTCTAATAAAGCCACTTAGGTAGTTATGTACTAAAATCAAATCTATAATTGCATTAGTAATTATATACGTGCTTGATAAATTTGAGGCAATATCTCAAAGTTAAAATAGTCCATAGATGTCTTCTAGTATATGAAAAGGGTGCCATCGGTTATTTTAAATAAACAATGTTATTGTAAGCCCTACAAACTAATTAGTTAAACTTGTAATACACTCGCATTTGGTTATTTCATGTAACATACATTATATTTGATTAATATATTATCAGGTATTTCTTTATCCATAAGATTAATTCATTAATAGTTATTTGTATCTTATGTAGATAAAGCCAGTAAGCACATAGGCTTTGTAGGAAATTATAAAGAGTTATAGTTGTGAGATCCCTATGCATCAAAGTTGTGTTTCTAAAAGCTGTTCCTAGTCATCATACTATCAAGACAAGGCATGGACAATGTAACCAATCTCATAAGATGAAGTATAAAGATACTTAGGGATAGTATATGGGTGCCTATTATGAGAACAAGTTCACTAAACATGACTTGCTATGAGAGTTCCATTTGGTATTTCACTTAAGTGTCTATGGAAATACTCCCATGTGTCACTAATATAAGTGATCCTTACCTTGTATGTGAATTATCACACTTAAAGATCGTTGCAAACGGTTTCACAATGGATGGATACTAAATAAGAGTGGTTTGGCTATGATATGAAACATACCAAAGGTGATTGAATAGTCGAAAGAGGATTGATCACCCAAAGTGATAAAGGGGATACATCCTAGTTATTCTTAGCCTATGTTAACTTAAAGACTTTTGGCCAAGGCAATATAGATTATGAAGAACACATAAAGGTTGCATACTAATATGGAGTGGGTCAAAAGTAAAAATTACACCGAATTCTTGCCTATTTTGATATATGTGATAGAAAGACTGAATTGCATTGAGATAATGTACACTAAATATAGATTATGAAGAACACATAAAGGTTGCATACTAATATGGAGTGGGTCAAAAGTAAAAATTACACCGAATTCT
>JBBYHM010000020.1:5243966-5286186 GCA_038381775.1 Adansonia rubrostipa | reverse complement strand
TGCCTATTTTGATATATGTGATAGAAAGACTGAATTGCATTGAGATAATGTACACTAAAGGGCTTGTGAAAACCAATTTGACTCTATTGGCATCTTAAGTGGCCATAATGCATTGCTAGATGCCAATCTTGGTCTGTAAATCTAAATTATTCTTAACCGAGTAAATTTATACTTATTGCCGTTATGATGGAGGCCTAATGGGTTGCACACATAAGGGTGACTTTATGAAATTAAAATAGGATAGGGATTAAATTGCCAAAAGAGTAAAAGCTAATTTAGGAGCTTTTTGATTCTTTCAAAAAAAGAGGCTAAAATGCAAATAAGCAAAAGCTTGAAAACATTCTAACCCTAGGTGTTTAAACCTTACTTTATGTGGTCCTTAAGTAAAAGAGAACCCAAAAGTGCTATTTTAAATTCCCTAAAAGAATTTGTAGCTAGCTTAGTTTTTACGTTGCCCTTCTTCTAGATTACGATGAAAAATCATTTCTTCTCCGATCTTCATGATTTTAATGCATAGAAAGGTTACTTAGGGATGGTTTTGGAAACCTAATCATTAGCATGGATTTTCATGTAGAAAAGTCTTTTCCTTTTGAAGGATTTTCGAATCACTTGTATGGGTCACCATTAAGACTGGACATTTAGATAGGTTTGATTTGCAACAATGGGCTCGATGTACAAGAACAAGCAAAGAATGTTTAGTGTCTATTAGAATGACTTTCTATGGATTGAGGTATAATTTTTAAGATTCCATTTTCCTTTTCTTCTTAATTGGATCAATCAAAGGCTTGCAAGATGATCCGTTGATGCTATTTGGTAAGTTCTGCTGCGTTATTTTTTAGTTTTTGATTTTTAATAAATTTTTATTGTAAATCAGTTTCTTTAAATCCAAAAAATGGGCATTAGATGTGTAGGATAAGATCCTTCGAGGAATACCCTCTCTAAAATAGTAAATCCAAATTTTCTAAGATTTCAATACATAAAATTTTAGTATTTCATCGGGCTTTCTAGTAGGGTATGAAATATATTATCTTTCATAAAATAAAATTCGATTTACTCTTAAATGGAATAATAATATTAGTGATGAACAATTTTAAAAAAATATGGATTATACTTAAAAATCAAAAAATTAAAACTAACTTAAAGTAAGATTTAAGATAACATGTAATTAAGAGATACTGATTTACGAGCATTATAGGGCTGTTTATCCTTTCACATTTGTTTATCATTCACCTAATTATGATGCAACATCGATCCCGTAACTGCCATCCTTGCACGACCATTCAAACTCTCAACTTTTGCAAAAAAAAAAAAAAGGGATGGGATGCATCATTGGATACACGCTGATTCTTCGCATTTGGCTTTCCAACCATATTTGCCTCGAAGTGAAAAAAATGTCATACAATTTCTTGCCCAAATTTAGCCCTATCTCCAAGGTCCTTGAGAAAGAATGGCCTCAAGACAAGTCCGAAGAGCAATAGGTCTAGAAATTTTGGAATCTTGAAAGGAAGATGTGGCATGGAAGGCCTCTTAGTTTCCACAACAAACAATCATATACCGATATGGATATTACAGTTGTATGCCACTTATAAGATTATAGGGAAGCACTAGCTAAGCACCTATCCTTGTCCTATGACAATTTCAGTGACCACAATCTATTGCTTTTGTTCTAGACCTTAAGTAGTGGGATTTTGATTATAGCAAGCTTGACTACAAGTTGAAAGTTCAGCTAGTCTTCCACACTTGGAGATAGACCTGCTAAATGGAGAAGTATTAGAGAAGAAATATTATGACTCCAAGATATCATGAGTAATCCATCACATCAATAATGCCTTACCCTTGTTTGGTGTTAGAACATCACAAGCATCTATTGATGAATTTCCCCTGAGATTAAATTGCTCAAGTGTGAGTTTGAATAAGAAAAGGCAACCTTTACCAAGGAAATCACTCATTTAAAAGAAGAAAAGAGTCAACTAGCAATGAAACTTTATCTCTAGGATGGTGAAATAAATCGGGTTGTTAAAGAGAGAAACAGCTTTAAGAAAAATCTCGAGAATCTAATGAAAGACTATATGGCATTTAGTAAAGCAAGCAAGTTTTAGCACCCTGATAAGTCATTAACTAAGTGGGAGGTAGAAATTAGTATTCTAAAAAAAGAGCTGCATTAATGGAAAGAAGAGGCTAAGGTCAATAGGGAAAAGCTCGTTAGAACCCATGCCCTTGTATAAACTTACAAAGAAAGAATAGACATCAAAAAATCGAAATATAAGATTTAAGAGCAAAGAAAGTCAAGAATAAGACTCTAACACTCAGAATTCTAGATTTAGAGCATTCCTGACAAGTCACCAAGGCTAAATTGATGAATTAGTAAAAGCTTCAGAATGATAGAAGTAAGAATGGCTGTAGATGGCTGATCAGGCATACTAGAATTATTATGGCCACCATCGCCATCTCACTGAGCAAATTTAGGTAGCCTAGTTAGAGGTTGAGTACATGATAGATGTGGCTAGATCCCTTACATGTGATATCTTGACTATAGGAGCCTATGTACAAGCAATGTAACTATGTCAGGCATTTCTTGATACATGTGATCAAGCAATGTAACCATATTAGGCATTTCCAAATGTAATCATGTGTAATTAGCATATTTTATTGCTTTAATGAAAGACTCCACAGTGAAGATGTCCTCTAATCAAATTATTCCTCTTGTGTTTGCATTACTAACCTAATTCTTTTTTTTTTATTCATTCATGTTAATAGTCATCTATTATCATGATTGCATACTCACTAGTATCTTATCAAACATGATAATGACACATTCATGAAAGTCTAATCTGGTAAAATCTAAAGTGAAGGTGCTCTAAAACATGAAACTTACCGTTCATCATAGGTATAACACTCGCAATCACAGGAAAGCCATGGAAAATGGTTACCAAGCCGTATTAAATGATTCAAACTCTTTTATAGAGAATTTCAAGAGCAATCATTCCTTAAGAATGAGGAACTCCAAGCTCGGATTATGAAATTAATGAAGCTATTATCTAAGGCTTTGAAGGAAAAAAAGGTAAACAAGCATTGTCAACACAGGAAAAGAGCCGACAATCTCGAAAACAACTTAAACAATGGTACTGAAGCCATCGATTTTCAAGAAAGGGAATCACATGAATAGCATCTTCCAATAGTGATGATCCCATAACTTAGCCATTTATTTACATTAACCCAATGATGATATCTCATCTGGATTAAGGATTTCCCAGTGGAGGCTCTTTATTTGCAAGACCTATAGTCCCAGATCTTAATAAGCAAGTGGAGCAAAAAAAAGCAAAGGGGTTAATACAAAATGGTAAAGATTTAAGCAAATATCAATCACTAGAAAAGTGTTTTCAGGCCATCAAAAGAATTAATAAATTTAAGATTATAGACGCTAAATTTGTAGGACTAGCTTTCCATCTCGTTATCCCACCTAAATTCAAAGTGCTAGATTTTCAAATGTATAATGGAACTATAGACCCCATTGCCACCATCGCTTGTATAGCCGCAAGAAGGTTGAATACAAAGAGAACAATAAGCTACTAATTCATTGCTTTTAGGATAGCCTAACTAGGGCAGCCATCTATTGGTATTTAGGGTTTGATCCCATAAGAATTAAGACATGGGCTGATTTGGCCTGCACTTTTCTTAGTCAATATAAGCACGTATCACACTAGACCCCTAATTATTTCTTCCTTAGGAACATGGAAAAAAGCCTCCAAGATCTTCAAACAGTATGCTCAGAGCTGAAGAGAAGAAGCAACTCAAGTTCACCCTTCATTGATTGAGAAAGAAATTAAGGTCATGTTTGTTAACACCTTGCGAGCTCTCTACTATGACATGTTGGTAGGAAATGACACGAAAAATCTTAGCAACAGTTATATCAGGTGAAATAGTTGATAATGCTATCAAAAGCGGTAATATTTTCAATGTAGAATCATCTAGTTTAACCAAAAAGTCAATGGCTAATGGTAAAGAGAATGATGTTGTTGTTAGCAAAAGTCCTTCTACATTCACTCAGAATCCACATTCACCATAGGGTAGGCACTTGCCAAATAGGTATCTAGGTTTTAACCCCTACTTACCAGTGCCACAACTAATCCAACCTATTAGATTCACTCCAATAATGGGTTTCACACCGAATATTTTCTAAACAGAGTGCACAACCCTATAGCATGAATAATGCAAAAGCCCTAAATAATCAACAAGCACCTCGAGAAAGAGAACACTTTGATCCACTTTTTTTAACCTACAAAGAGATTTACTCATGTTTATTAGCAAGTCAATCAGTGACCCCAGTCTTCACAAACCCTAGATCACCTCTGTATCCTAGATGGTACAATAAGAATGTCCATTGGTAGTACTATATTAGAGCACAAGGCCATTCTAGTGAGAATTGCACCTCATTCAAAAGAAAAGTGTAGATTTTGTTAGAAAAAGGTATGATCGAGATCGAATAGGGGCTTATACCTAATGTTGGATCTAATCCGCTTCCTAACCATCCAAACCTAAGAGTGAATATGGTGATCGATGGAAAAGGTTATTGGGTCAAAAGAAGTATTAGAAAAGTCAAAACACTAATGAGTATGGTATAGCAAACTTTTGTGAGGGTTGAAATACAGTCAGATGTAAAAAATTAGAGAAAAACCTATTGAACCATTTTGTTGTAACTGTAGTCGAAGGCATATTCTGCTACACTACCTATTTTCCCTAGAGATGGTCTAAAGGATGATGGATCAATCCAAAATTGAGTTCAATGAAGAGCAAGACGAGTACATCAATCTATCTATTAATGCCATAGATGATGAGAAACCTACCACCGACTATGCTTTGAATTGTTTATCTTTCATAAGCATGGAAAAGAAAGTGGATGAAAGCTTTAAGCAGTATGTTCTAAGGTAGATAGAAGAGGCCACTTAGATTCAGCCCTTAATGACAGAGAAATAGATGACTATTTGATTCGTTGGCACATTACAAGGGCCTTGTTATGAAAAGATAGCATAGAGTGTCCCAAAAAACTTTGTAGATATAGTCATATTATGTGAAATGTTTGACAAAGCTCAAAAAATAGACTCGAATAAAACAGATACTTTTAATGGCAAAGGAAAAAAAAGGTTAAGGCTAAAAAATGGGTAAAATCTAATGTTAGAACTAGCTTATCCAAAGCTTATACTAAATCAGATGCAAATGGAATGGGTATTGAAGATAACTGCAAAATCATAAAGAACATAGAGGGAATTAGGACACCAATGAATCTGGTTTGGCAAATCCTAGTACAAGCTAAATTGGTTAATAAGGTTGAAAAGACATAAGAGGAAGCCGGTGACTTATGTGGTTTCCATACCATCTACAGCCATAAATGTGAAAAAAGTTTCATACTATGGTTCAAAGAATAATGAACGAGAGCACATTGAATTTTATGATAAAAATCAAACCTCACATACCAAGTTAGCAAACCTAATACCATCTATCAACACCATAAAAGGGGATGGGAAGGTTAGAAAGTTGTTGGTCTTCTTGGAAAACTGACCAAGTATCAAAGCTACCCCTAGTCAACCAATGCCAAAGATGATTATTCAGCTTCCATTCCATTTCCCTTATAAAGGCAACAAGGCCATTCCCTAGAAATACGAAATCCAAAACTTCAATCATCAAAGAATCTAGTCAACAAATAGCAAATATTAACCTTTCAAGGGTAAGCCATGTAACTCAAAGTGGCAAATGTTATGCCTTATCTGCATCAAGAAATGAAACTCAGCATAAGAGCACTACTCCTATTCCTCAAACACTAAAGTTTATAGCCAAAAAAATTAAATTTGATAGCTGTCAAAGAGCTAGTGAGTAAGAAAAAAATGGAAAAATTTAAGTTTATTAAGTATAGTGAATATCATCAAGCAACCCGCCAAGATATTTGTGCTATCACAACTATTAAACTCTGAAGCTCACATGAATGCTCTCTTCAAGGTCTTGAATAAGGCATATGTCCCTTCGAACATTGCAATAGGCTAGTTGGTTCACCTAGTAAACAACATCACTACTGATAACTATAGATCTTTCAGCAACAATAAAATCCCTCATAGGGAAAAAGGAAACTATAAAGCCTTTCACATCACCATATACCGCAAAGGTAGCATGTTGCCTAAGGTGCTCACTAGTAATTAGCTAGCACTGAATGTATGCCTGTATCATGCTTCAACAAGCTCCCTATTAATGCGTATCATATCCAGAATAGTCACATAATTGTGCAAGTGTTTGATAGAACTTGTAGAAATGTCCTGGGAAACATCACCATTCGACTCCAAATTGGCCCATGCACTTATGAAGTAGACTTCCATGTGATAGACATTGCTCTATCCTATAAATGCCTATTAGGAAGGCCTTGGATTCAATTTTACAGGTAGTACCATTATCACTGCATCTAAAGTTAAAATTTAGCATTGAAAATAAGGTTATCAATATTAGAAGAGAGAAGACATTATTACTACACCTCAATTGATGCCCCATCATCAAACCTAATAAGGATGTTCTAGAATCCTCATTTAAATCCACTGAGTTTGTCAATGCCACTTATGTTAAAGAGGTGTTACGAATGTTTGAGCCTTACCAATCGAGGAGCACTCATATAGGTTTAAAGTTAATCGTCGATAAAAGTGCTTGAGCCTAAAAAAGACTCGAGAAACATCTTGAGGAAATTGTCAGAGCCTTAAAAGTTAACAACTAGATCAAAAAAAATGGTTGGGGTTCAAGTCCAATGCACAACAAAAAAGAAAATGAGCTCAAAAGAATCATAAGAAAATGATGGCTTATTTGTTGGGACAAGACTTAGGGCATGAATCAATGTTATTTCCACCACCTCAAGAAAGTTTGTTTTTGAGAGGATGTGTAATATCAGCTCTAACAATGTTGTGCTTATACTAAACAAAGCATTTAGGGATTTCTCCCTCAATATGACAATTAGCCAAACATGTCAATAACAGATCAGAAGACTAGTCTATGCTTTTCAGGATTTGTTCCAAGTGTTTGGACTAAAACTGAGATTCCTATATTTTTCAAGTCTATTTCAAAGTAATGCTATGAACTAAACCAACATGCTTCTGCCTAAAAGCATTATAGGATCCTTTGTATGGGCATCCTGAGCATTATGTACTTCATTTTCTATGTCCATTTTCATAGTTTTTACCAACTTTTAGACCTTTTGATACATATTTTTTTCACCTATATTGTTCTTTTCCATATTTTCAGGTATCTTGATGAAAGTAACATGAATATTTATACTAAGATTTTGGATATCAATTTTAAGCAACTAATATGCATCGACAAGGTTAGGCCGAAATAGTATTTTGAAAAGAACATCGTATCCCTAAACCTATTAAGATTAATTGATCAAGAAAAAAATAGATATTACCTCATCAAGAACCTATTGAAACCATAAACCTTAAAATGGAAGAGAATCATAATGAAGTCAAGATTAGGACCATTATAAACCTATTAGCTTGAACCGAACTGATAAACCTTTTTTAAGAGTATCGAATGTGTTCGCCTAGTCCTACCAAGACATGTTTAGATTGGACACCAACATTGTAGTCGATAAACTTTCCCCCAAACTTAAGTGCAAAGCCCATAGAAAAAAGCTTAGAAAGATGAAATCAGAGATTCTTTTGAAAAACAAAGAGAAAATGAGAAAAAAGCTTAGAAAGGAATATTTCTCTAAGTAGTAAAATATCCTAAATGGGTAGCTAATATAGTCTTGGTTCTTAAAAAAATGACACGGTGTAGGTGTGTGTAGACGATAGGGACCTGAACCAAGCTAGCCCAAAAGTATTTTTTGCCTCACATCGGTACCCTAGTAGACAACACATCCAAAAATGCATTATTTCCCTTCACTGACAAATTTTCAGGTTACAACCAAATTAAAATAACTGTTGAAGATATGGAGAAAACTACCTTCTTGCCCATGTAGATCATGTTTTGCTATAAAGTAATGCCTTCCGAGTTCAAAAACACCAGGGCAACCTATCAAAAAACATTGGTAACATTATTCCATTATCTCATGCATGAAGAAATAGAGGTCTATGTGGATGATATGATCACCGAGTCACCAAAAGAGAGTCAAACATTACCAATCTGTGAAAACTCTTCAAACGGCTTTGCAAATACCAGTTCAAGCTAAATCCCACCAAATGCACATTCGATGTTACATCTATTAAGCTATTAGGCTTCACTGTAAATAGAAAAGGAATAGAAGTTGATCCAGACAAAGTAACGATAACGTTATTTAGAACCTACCTTGCTTTAAAACCAAAAAAAAGTGAAAAGTTTCTTAGAAAGGTTAAATTACATAGCCCGTTTTATATTCTAGTTGACTAACAAATTTGACTCGATCTTTTAGCTTCTTCAAAAACAGAATCTAGAGAATGAATGAAAAATGCCAAGAAGCTTTCCATAAAGTTAAACAATACCTTTCGAATCTACCAGTGCTTGTGCCACTAGTGCCTCATTGACTTTAATCTTATATCTATTCATTTTTTTGACAAGTCTATGGGTTATTATTGGGTCAATATGACTAGTCTAGTAAAAAGGAATAGGCTATCCACTATTTGAGCAAAAAGTTCATAGAGTATGAAAATAACTATTCAGCAGTGGAAAAGTTATGTTTTGCTTTAGCCTAGACAGCCCAAAGGTTAAAGCAATACATGCTATACATATCACATGGCTGATCACCAAACTCAATCTCATTAAATATTTATATGAGGCCTCTGCCTTGTTAGGAAGATTAGCCAGGTGGCAAGTCTTACTTTTCGAATATGACATTATGTATGTGAACCAGAAAGCCATCAAGGGTAACGTAATAACAGACTTCTTAGCAAGCCGAGCAATAGATAACTATCAACCTTCGGACTTTAAATTTTCTAATGAAAATCTGACGTGAATATCTAAGGTAGAAGACATTATTGATTGTAGTTCATCCTGGAAAATGTACTTTGATAGAGCTTCAAACACATTGGGGCATGCAATGAGGAAATTTTTATCTCACATGATGGAAACTACTGCCCCTTCATCATAAGACTAAACTTTAAGTGTACTAACAATATAGCTGAACATAAAGTCTACGTTATGGGACTCTAAGCCACCATTGAACGAGGTATTAGTACTTTACAAGTGTTTAGAGATTAGGCCCAGTAATCTATCAATTATGAGGAGAATGAGAAATTTGGGATGCTAAACTAATTCATTATGGGAAGCTAATCACAAAACTCAAAAAAGAATTTAATGATATCAGCTTTAAGTACTTACCTTAAAAAGAAAACCAAATAGTCGATGCCTTGGCTATCTTATCATCCAAGTTCAAAGTTAATTGAAAATCAGATGTTGCTTCGATTCAGGTGAGCATTTTTACAACTCTGGCACATTGTCAAAATGTTAAAGAAGAGAAAGACGGCTTGCTATGATATCATGACATCCTTCTGTACATAAAAAATCAATAGTACTCCAAAGATGCTATCGAAACAGATAGCAGAACCATTCAAAGAATAGTTACGAGCTTTGTTTTGGATGGTGGAATTTTATATAAGAAAGGTTAGGATCAAGTATTGCTCTAGTGTTTGGATGCCTTCAAAGCTAAAAAAATTCTTGAAGAAGTCCATGAAAAAATATGCTCTATGTATACCAATAGACACTGAATGGCAAAACAAGTTATGTGATTGGGCTATTATTGGTGACTCTTAAGAAGATTGTATTGACTATGCTTGGAAATGCCACAAATGCTAAATCTACTCAGATAAAATCCATGTCCTACCACCACCTCTACATGTTACGATAGCCCTGTGGCTTTTTCTATATAGCACATGGATATGATCAGACCGATCACCACTAAGGCTTCTAACAAGCACCGCTTTATTTTGGTCACTATTGATTATTTGAGCAAGTGGTTAGAAATGGCTTCTTATGCCAATGTCACCAAATTTGTTGCGTGCAAATTTGTGAAAGGGGACATCATCTATAGATATAGGTTTCTTAAACAAATAATCATAGATAATGCATGCAACTTGAAACGTAAGATAATGTAAGCAGTCTATTCCTAATTTAAAATTCAACACCTTAACTCAATGCCATACATTCAAAAATAATTGGGGCAATCGAAGCAACTAACAGGGAATATTAACAAAATAGTTAAAAAAATGGCTGAAATGTACAAAGATTAGCACAAAAATTTGCCTTTTACACTACATGCCTATCGCATAGCCATTCAAACTTCTATGAGTGCTACCTCATTTTCCCTGGTTTACGGCATGGATGTTATTCTGCCTATCAAGGTTAAAATCCCTTTGCTCAAAGTCTTGATGGAATCATAACTTGAAGAAGCCAAATAGGTGAAAAACCAATATAAATATCTCAATCTGGTCGAGGAGAAAAGAATGAAAAACATCTATCATGGGCAAATGTATCAAAGTGTATGATGAGAGCCTATAACAAAAGAATCCATCATCATTAGGTCTGAAAAAGTGAACTAGTACTCAAACAAATCCTTTCGACTCATAAAGATACTTAAAAAAATGTAATCTAAATTAGAAAAGGTTGTATATGGTAAAATATGTATTTTTTAGAGTAGTCTTTATCTTAATTGAGATAGATGGTAATGATTTGGCCTACCCTATCAATTTTGACCCCATCAAGAAATACGATGCCTGAAAGGATTCTAGGATGAAAACCAAAAAGGCTTTTTATCCATCTTCTTAAAAAAAGAGAGAGAAAGCTTCCAAGAAAGCAAACCGGCTTAAGTTAAAAACCCAAAAAGAGGCATAAGCGACCAAGCTTTCCTTAAAATTTGACCCAATCCGGGTTCACCTTTCTTTGACCAAAACAACAAATCATATCTTGACCCATCTATTTTATGTCAATTTACTTTACCCAATCTCATTCTAGCCCATGCCTAAAAAAAGGTTGTCTACTTAACCTGGGGGTAACCATCCTACCATGGGGCAATTCAAAAAATTTCTTGAAGAGTTAACCAACACTAAAAAGATTGACTGCTTGAGAAAGATCTCTGAAAACACTCAGTGGAAGATCCATGTCATCAATATCAAAGACTCAGCAACCAAAAAAAAATATTCTTAACTCTTAAATCTCAAAATCTTTCTTGATCTTAGAATTTGTCATAACTTGTACCCTCTTTATTTTGAATGAAATAAAATTACTTGATTTCTCATAAAGTCCTTTGTAACTCCCACATTCCATGTTGCCTCATGTTTATCATTTAATGGTAATGCTTAGCAAATAAACAAAATTGATAAAAGGATTTCCTAGCATTATTTTGAAAAAAAAAAAAAACTTCACAGGAATCTTGTTTTATGTCTAAAGATCAAGAATGAACCTCGGAAGTTAGTCTTACCTTTAGAACTTCACATCCTAAAAACATGCTCAAAACCTACTCCCTAGTAAACCCCATCCCAAAGGTAATGGGCAAAACAAAAAAGAAATTTCCCACCCGTCATCAAAACAACCAAATTCAAATCAGTCTACCTGGACTACCAGTGACACCCTCTAGATCAAAATTGACAAGCTAAATCGTCCATTCTTACTAGCAAACTCAACTTAATAAAACGTTTCCAAACATAAGCCATTCAAGCTTAAAATGTTTCCTTCATAATCATAGGTCATTTGTAACTTCTAAAAATAACCATAACATTCAAAATCTTTAGAAATCTAGAAAAGATTGGTGAATCCTAAGCCATAGGTCACCTTATCAAACTCGTGGTAGAACAAATAATTGAAGAGGTCAAAATCGATCACCAGATTAGGCTCTAAAATCATCATCTTTGCATCACTTAAACATGCATTTGCATCCCCATGCATTCATACAACATTTAACATTCTTTAGGTATAAATTCCTGATCACATAAGTTAAACCAGCAAAGAACCTTAGGTACAAATTCCTATTTTTAAAAAGCCTCAAAAGGCTCCTAGAAAAAATCCCTAACTTCATGAGATTGGAAATTAAAAACAAATATAGGCAAGGCATCTAAATTCATATTGTTTACTCCATAAAAAGCTGGATGCCTTTTTCCTTTTAGTCCACAAAGAGTTGGACATCTTTTCCCTTTTAGTCCATAAAGAGCTGCGCCTCTTGCCTTTTAGTCCATAAAGAGTTGAACATATTTTCCTTTTTAGTCCACAAAGAGCTAGATGTCTTTTTTTAACTTTAGTCCATAAAAAGTTGCTTTTCCCTTTGAGCCTATAAAGAGTTAGATGATTTTTTTTGTTTTGAGTCTATAAAGAGCTGGACGTCTTTTCTCTTTTAGTCCACAATGAGCTAGATGCCTTTTTGCTTTTAGTTTACAAAAAGCTAAACACTTTTTCCCTTTTAGTTTACAAAGAGCTGGATGCCTTATTTCTTTTTTAGTCCATAAAAAGCTAGGCAACTTTTAGCTTTTAATCCATAAAAAGTTGAAACTCTAATCATGACTAGCTCAAATTTACAATCGATTCGAAGCAAAAATCATTTAAAAAGGAAAATTTGCACTAAAATGTTTGACTCCAAAAATATTCACCTATTGGCTCTATTTGTAGCATTTTTATCAATTTTGACTCCATTTAAAAGAAATCACAAAAATGCTAAGACTAAATTGAAGAAAATCACAATTTTAAAAACAATATTAAAAATCAACTTTCTTTAAGTCAACTTGGAAGCTTTAAGGTGAGTCACTAGGGAATTTCTATAGGACTCATTTAGACCTACTGACACATTAAATGACTCCTGAAATCATTTTGAGGCATTTGAATGCCTTAAAATAGTAAACATCAAACTCTAAAAAAATCAAAACAAAGATAGATTGACCTTTCCAGCTCTTAAACCTTTCACATAAAATCACCAAATCAAATTCTGTGACTGCTGACTCACTATGCTTCAACTTAAAGTACTCAAAAGAAAGCTAGAAAATCGTTTAGGCTATCATGTAAATTTATTTGGACATTACTACATCATGCATCATGTCTGATGAGACTACCTTCTAGAATTTCTTCATGATTCGTTTGAAATACCCATTAGACTAACCATACATGCTTAAAAAGCTTATCCATTCTACTTTTATAAAAAATTATGAGATAAAATATGCAAAAATTATTATCCTCATCAAAAATAATTTGTAATACTAATCAAGCACTGAAATATAGCCATGCAAATAGCTCATGTGCCAAGATTTTATTATATTCATCTAACCATGGAATCTAACAATTCAAGAGCCTATAACATAGCACAATCAATTAGGACTATGGAAAAAATACCTACAAAAATTAACAAGGCCTATAACCTAATTAAAATATGTGTTTTCCCCAAGACTACAATGTTGCACTGCAACAAAAGCTCTGAAGCAACTTGCAACCATGAAGCCTTTGGTCACATTTTTAAAACATGTTTCCAGATGTTCAAACATGCAGCAATGAGGCCAAATAGAGTCTATAAGTGTCATAGATTAGAAAACAACAAAAACTCCCAAGTGCCAAGACCTAGAAATATGTTTTTCAACATTGGTGATACGCTTCAGAATCATGTGAATAACTCTGATTTTATCATTTTATTCATTATTATTTATTCTTAGCAAGTGCATGGTGTACCAATGCCACACACTTAGTGCTAAAACCAACAAATAAAATGGCTCTAAACAACATAATATGACTCACTTATACATTACCTAATTGTAGACACCTAATTTTGTCCGAGCCCTTTTCTTTATCAGTCTAAAAATATCCAAGATACAAAATTAGGCACTTGTCCCAACGGAGGTAAATTTTCCTTAAGGGAATGTACATTTTCAAGACCTATTTAAATGTGCTTAAATGATCACAAGTGTACGTGATAAAATTAACGCTATTTTAAAGGTCATGAAGAGCAAATCTCGGATAAAAAATATGAATGTCAAGGTAAAATAATTAACTTTTTAATTTTATACTTGTGAAAATTTGAAACATGTTTCTACGGATGTTACTAAGATCAAACTTCCCATTTTTAGAAAATTTTTTGAGAATTTTTTGTTAAAATTCGAAAGTTGACCGTCGTATATTTTTAACGTTACCTATATGGTATTTATGTCAATATGCACTCCAAAAAATCAAAAATAATCAAGAAAAATTTGTATTGACATTTTATACCACAAGGTGTCAAGTTGATTATTTTAGTAATTTATTTGAATTTCTCATAGTATCATAAGTATCATGCTCATGAAATTTTTTTCGATGAAATTATTTTGGATTTCAGATTCCATCTTTACCACTTTGTAAACTAATATTTTGAGTAATATGTTTCATTTAATTACACAATATATTTTTTTGAAAAATTTTTATGGTTTTAGAATATGAGTTTTCCTTTACCTGTAAAAGTTTTTTATGGAAATTGCTCGAGTTTGAATTCAAAATTCTTTAAATATTCACATTTAATCACCATTAAATCAGTTTTTCAAATTTCATTTATTTGTTATAAGTTTTAGGATTTTTTTTTTGTTTCCAAAACACAAAATTTTTTGCTCTGTAAATATCTTTGATAAGATTTTTTGAGTTTATAATTTTTAAAATTCTTCAACTATTAATTTTTAAATCATATTAAATCAGTTTTAAAAAATTCATTTTATTTTATGAGTTTTGCATTTTTTTTCAAAATTTTTTTGTTTCTAAAATACGGAGTTTCTTACTCCGTAAATTTTTTTAGAAAGATTTTTCTCGTTTTATAATTTTTAAGTAATATCATTTAATTACTATTACTTGAGTTTTTCAAAATTCAAATTATTTTATGAGTTTTAGAATTTTTCCTATTATCAAAATATGAAATTTTTTACTCTGTAAATTTTTTTAGGAAGATTTTTATGATTTTATAATTTTTAAAAGTCTTCAAATATTCTGGTTTAATTCCTATTACATTAGTTTTGGAAAATTCAATTTCTTTTATGAGTTTTAGAACTTTTTTTATTACTGAGGTACGGAGTTTTTACTCCGTAAATTTTTTCGATAAGATTTTTCTGAGTTTATAATTTTTAAAATTCTTTAAATATTATTATTTAATCATTGGTAAATGAGTTTTGAAAAATCAATTTTATTTTTTGAGTTTTATATTTTTCTCTAAATTTTCATCAGTTTTAAGATATAGAGTTTTCTACTCCATAATTTTTTTACGGGGACTGTTTTAAGTTTATTAACTCTTAAAATTCATCAAATATTCTTATTAAATTGATATTAAATCAATTTTTAAAATTTTAATTAATTTGATGAGTTTTAAATTTTTTTATATATATCAAATTCTATCCGAAATTTTTCTCGTATGATTTTACGAGTTTTGGAGTTTCAATTAATTTTTTTCGTTATTTCATTTTCAAATTTTATTTATAATTATTAATTATTTATTTTATTATTATCATCTTAATTTTATTTTAGTTATTAGTTATTTTCTACTAATTTTATGGAAACTAAGTTAATTTTCAACTTTTCCCTTAACCAATTAAGTTGGTTCCTAATTATCTATTACTTGATATTATCAAAATAATCATGTCAAATATTTGTGAATGACCACTAATTTAATGTCAATTTAATGCACTCCATCTTTTGATGCAATTTAATGAATAAAATAATAAATTAATTAATTAATTAAAAAAAGAAGAAATTTGCAATGGCCAAATCGCCCAAGAAGGATTTGAATCCTTCTTGGCCGATTCTCCCCCATATAAATAAGGGAGAATTGTTCAAGAGAAGGGCTTTTTTTGTTTTCTTGCTTGAAAAAAAATCACTAAAAAAATATATAGTTTATTTTAGTTTTCAAGTTATTCAAGGTATATTGTTTAATCCCTTACTTTTTTCTTCATCTTCATTCATTTCTTTTTTTATTTATGATTCAAAAACTATGTTAAGGCTCATGGATTCTCATCCATGTTGAAAGGCTAAACACTGTGAAAATATATATATGAGATATTAGTTGTTCTTCTTGTTTTTTCTAGCTATATATTGATTTTTTTTTAAATAAAATATATTGTTTGTTGTTGAGATTTTGATCTTATCATATGTATGTTGGTGTTTTTGTTGTTCTTCTCTTAATGTTTTCATGTTAATATATGATCAAATAGGTTGGCATCCTTATTTTTATTTTTATTTAAACTTGGTAATATTAATTTATATTATGTTTATTTCTATTTTCATGATTTTGTGTATCAAAACATATTTATATTTAATTTTTTTTAATTTGGCCAAATCCAATAAGCTTTATGGCTAATGATTTTGTGCTTGTTCTTGTCATGATTTTATGTTTTCTTAATTTTTAAAATTTTATAGGTTATTTTATAAAATTAGTAAACATAAGGGCTAAATTGCAAAACTTTTAGAAATTTTCTTATGCAATTCTTGGTTTGGTCGAAGGCTCTATGGGCCTTAAGAATTTTGATTTATGTGTTTATAAACATGATTTAGGCATTTTTAATAGTTTAGGGTTCATTTTGTAATTTTTGAAAGTTTAAGGACTAGATTGCAAAATATGAAAAAATTATTGCTAAATGTGTTTGGTCGAACTTTTGTACATATTTTTGCCATGTTTTGTTTTTGATTCTTTGCTGATTTGATGACTTGCTGCTGTTGTTTTACAATATTTTATTATATAGGGGTTGAAATATAATTTTACAAAGTTTAAGGGGTTATTTTGTAAATTCTAGAAATATATTTTTTTAAGGCCAAGGTGTTTGGCCGAATCTTTGTTGGTATTTTGCTATATTTTTCAAATATATATGATTTTTATGGTTTTTTTTAGGTTATCTTATTATGTGGGCATTAAAATGAAAATTTTATAACTTTTAGGGACTAAATAATAACTGTTCATATTTAGGGGCCAGAATGAACATTTTCACTAGTTTTAAAGATTTCTATTATTTCTATGGCCTTCCGTAGGGATATAAAAATTTTCAAAACATTTTGCATTTGTTCGGTAATTTCCAAAAATTTAGGGGCTTGATTACAAATTTTGCATTTTAAGTCAAGCTTAAAATTTTAGCTTTTCTATTTAGACTACATTCATATACTTTTCATCATTTTAGTGTCCATTAGTGTTATTGGATACTTTCACGTCAAAGGGATACCTTAAGGGCATTTTGGTAATCATGCTCATCAAGAAGGCCCATTAGGGTTACTGGGATACTTTTACGCTAAAAGTATACCCTAAGGGCATTTTGGTAATTTTGTTTACCATGATGCTTTTACGCCAAAGGTGAACGTTTAGGATTGGATTAGTTTTCCAAAGTCATTTTAAGGTCCATTAGGGTTATCGGGATACTTTCACGTCGAAGGTATACCTTACAAGCATTTTGGTAATTTTGTTAATTAGGATGCTTTTACACCAAAGGTGAATATTTTAAGATTGGTTTAGCCTTTTAAGGTCACTTTAAGCTCCATTAGGGTTACAGAGATACTTTTACGTTGAAGTTATACTCTAGGGGCATTTTGGTAATTTTGTTTACCAAGACGCTTTTATGCCAAATGCAAATATTTAGGATTTGATTAGTTTTCCAAGGTTCTTTTAAGGTCCATTAGGGTTACCAGTATACTTTAACGTCAAAGGTATGCCTTAGGTGCATTTTGATAAGTTTGCTTACCGAGACGCTTTTACGCCAAAGGTGAACATTTAGGATTGGATTAGTTTTCCAAGGTTCTTTTGGTAATTTTACTCATTATGATGGTTTTATGCCAAAGGTGAATATTTAGGATTGGTATAGCCTTCCAAGGCTATTTTAAGGTCCATTAAGGTTACCGGGATACTTTCATGCCGAAGGTATACCCTAGGGACATTTTGGTAGTTTTGCTCACTGCGATGCTTTTATGCCAAAGATGAATATTTAGGATTGGTATAGCCTTCTAAGGCCATTTTAAGGTCCATTAAGGTTACCGGGACACTTTTACATCAAAGGTATATCCTAGAGACATTTTTGTAATTTTGCTCACTACGATGCTTTTATGCCAAAGGTGAATATTTTAAGATTTGTTTAGCCTTTTAAGGTCATTTTAAGGTCCATGAGGGTAATTGGGATACTTTTACGTCGAAGGTATACCTTAAGGGCATTTTGATAAATTTACTTATCAGGACATTTTTACGTCAAAAGTGAATATTTAGGATTGGATTAGTTTTCGAAGGTCATTTTAATGTCTATTAAGGTTATCGGGATACTTTACATCGAAGGTACACCCTCGGGTCATTTTGGTAATTTTTCATCAGGAAGCTTTTACGCCAAAGGTGAATATTTAGGACTGGATTAGTTTTCCAAGTCTTTTTAAGGTCATTTAGGGTTATCAGGTTACTTTCATATCAAAGGTATACCCTAGGGGCATTTTAATAATTTTGCTCACAATGATGCTTTCACGCCAAAGGTGAATATTTAGGATTGGATCAGTTTTCTAAGGTCATTTTAGGGTCCATTAGGTTTGCCGAGGAACTTTCATGTCGAAGGTATATCATAGAGGCATTTTAGTAATTTTGCTCACTGGGATGCTTTCAAGCCAAAGGTGAATATTTTAAGATTACTTTACCCTTCCAAGGTCATTTTAAGGTCCATTTGGGTTACTAGGATACATTTACGTCGAAGGTATACCCCAGGGGCATTTTTGTAAATTTGCTCACGATGATGTTTTTACGTCAAAAGTGAACATTTAGGATTGGTATAGCCTCCTAAGGTCATTTTAAGGTCCATAAGGGTTATCGGGATACTTTCATGTGAAGGTACACCGTAGGGATATTTTTATAATTTTGCTCACTGGGGATGCTTTTACGTCAAAAGTGAATATTTTAGGATTGGTTTAGCCTTCCAAGGTCATTTTAAGGTCCATTAAGGTTACTGGGATACTCTTATGTTGAAGGTAGACCCTAGAGGCATTTTGGTAATTTTGCTCACTACGACACTTTTACGCCAAAGGTGAATACTTAGGATTGGTATAGCCTTCCAAGCTCATTTTAAGGTCCATTAGGATTATTGGGATACTTTCACATCGAAGGCATACCGTAGGGATGTTTTGGTAATTTTGGTCAGTGCGACGCTTTTACGCTGAAGGTGAATATTTTAAGATTGGTTTATCTTTCTAAGGTCATTTTAAGGTCCATTAGCGTACTTGGGATACTTTTACGTCAAATGTGCACTATAAGGGCATTTTGGCAATTTTGCTCACTGGCATGCTTTTATGCTAAAAGTGAATATTTAGTATTGGATTAGTTTTCCAAGGTCAATTTTAGGTCAATTAGGGTTACCGGGATACTTTTACGTCAAAGGTATACCTTAAGGGTATTTTGATAATTTTTTATCGAGATAATTTACGCAAAAGTTGAATATTTTGGATTCGATTAGTTTTCCAAGTCCTTTTAAGGTCCATTAGGTTACTGCGATACTTACACGTCGAAGATATATTATAGGGGCATTTTGGTAATTTTTTTACTAAGATACTTTTATGCCAAAGGAGAATATTTTGGACTGGATTAGTTTTCCAAGGTCTTTTTAAGTTCCATTAGGGTTACTGGCTTACTTTCATATCGAAGGTACACCCTAAGGGCATTATTAATTTTGCTCATAGCGACACTTTTATGCCAAAAGTGAATATTTTAAGATTGGTTTAGCCTTCCAAGGCCATTTTAAGGTCCATTTGGGTTATTAGGACGCTTTTACGTCGAAGGTATACATTAGGGGCATTTTGGTAATTTTGTTGACTATAATACCTTTACGCTAAAGGTGAATATTTAGGATTGGTATAGCCTTCCAAGGTCATTTTCAGGTCCATTAGGGTTATGCGGATACTTTCACGTTGAAGGTATAACTTAGAGACATTTTGGTAATTTTCCTTACTGGGATGCTTTTACTCCAAAAGTGAATATTTTAAGGCTTGTTTAGCCTTCCAAAGTCATTTTAAGGTCCATTAGTGTTACTTGGATATGTTTACGTCAAAGGTATACCCTACGAGCATTTTGGTAATTTTGCTCACTACGATGCGTTTATGCCAAAGGTGAATATTGATGATTGGTATAACCTTCCAAGGTCATTTTAAGGCCCATTAAGGTTACTAGCATACTTTCATGTTGAAGATATACACTGGTGACATTTTGGTAATTTTGCTTATTTGGACGCTTTTGCGCCAACAGTGATTATTTTTAGATAGGTTTATGCCTTCTAACGTCAATTTAAGGTCCATTAGGGTAACTGCGATACTTTTACATCAAAAGTATACCTTAGGAGCATTTTGTAATTTTGCTCACCGTGATGCTTTTATGCCAAAAGTGAATATTTAGGATTGGATTAGTTTTCCAAGGTCTTTTTAAAGTTTTTTAGGGTTATCACTTTTATATCGAATGTATACCTTAGGGGCATTTTGGTAATTTTTCTCTCTATCATGCTTTTATGCCAAAGGTGAATATTTAGGGATTGGTTTAGCCTTCTAAGGTCATTTTAAGGCCCATTACGGTTACTACGATACTTTTACATCGAAGGTCTAGCCTAGGGGCATTTTAGTAATTTGTTCACTAAGACGCTTTTACGTCAGAGTTGAATATTTAGGATTGGTTTAGCCTTCCAAGGTCATTTTAAGGTCTATTAGGGTTAGTAAAATACTTTCACGTTGACGGCATACCTGAGGGAATTTTGGTAATTTTGCTTATTGAGATGCTTTTACGCCAAAGGTGAATATTTTGGCTTGGTTTAGCCTTTCGAGGTCTTTTTAAGGTCCATTAGGGTTGCAGGGATACTTTCACGTCAAAGGTGTACCCTAGGGGCATTTTGGAAATTTTTCTCATAATAATTCTTTTACGTTAAAGGTGAATATTTAGGGTTTGGTTAGTTTTCCAAAGTCATTGTAATGTCTATTAGGGTTACTAGTAAACTCTCATGTCAAAAGCATATCTTAGGGGCATTTTGGTAATTTTACTTATTAAGACATTTTTACGCCAAAGGTAAATATTTTAAGATTGGTTTAGCCTTCCAATGTCATTTTAACTTCCATTAGGGTTACTGGGATACTTTTACACCGAAGGTATACCCTATGGGCATTTTGGTAATTTTTTTACTAGGATGCTTTTACGCCAAAGGTGAATATTTAGGATTAGTTTAGCCTTCCAAGGTCATTTTAAGGGCCATTAGGGTTGTTGGGATACTTGTATGTCAAAGGTATACCATAGGTGCATTCTGGTAATTTTGCTCACTACGACATTTTTACGCCAAAGGCTAATATTTATGATTGGTATAGCCTCCCAAGGTCATTTTAAGGTCCATTAGGGTTACTGAGATACTTTCACGTCGAAGGTATACCCTAGAGACATTTTGGTAATTTAGCTCACCGAAACGTTTTTACGCCAAAGATGAATATTTCAAGATTTGTTTAGCCTTCTAAGGTCATTTTAAAGTCTACTAGGGTTACTGAAATACTTTGAAGTCAAAGGTATACCCCTAGGGGCATTTTGGTAATTTTACTCACTGCGATGCTTTTACGCCAAAGGTGGAATATTTAAGACTGGTATAGCTTTCCAAGGTCATTTTTAGGTCCATTAGGGTTACTACGACACTTTCACATCGAAGGTATACCCCAGGGATATTTTGGTAATTTTGGTCAGTACGATGCTTTTACGCTAAAGGTGAATATTTTAAGATTGGTTTAGCCGTCTAAGGTCATTTTAAGGTCTATTAGCATAATTGGGATACTTTTACGTCAAAGGTACACCCTAGGGGCAATTTGGTAATTTTGTTCACTAGGATGCTTTTACACCAAAAGTGAATATTTAGTATTGGATTAGTTTTCCAAGGTCATTTTAAGGTCAATTAGGGTTACCGGGATACTTTCATGTTGAAAATATACCCTAAGGGCATTTTGGTAATTTTTTCATTAAGATAATTTTACGCCAAAGGTGAATGTTTAGGATTTGATTAGTTTTCCAAGGTCCTTTTAAGGTCCATTATGGTTACTGGGTACTTATACGTCGAAGATATACCATAGGGGCATTTTGTTAATTTTTTGACCGAGTTGCTTTCACTCCAGAGGTAAATATTTTGGACTGGATTAATTTTTCGGGTTCTTTTTAAGTTTCATTAGGGTTACCGGCATACTTTCATATCGAAGGTATACCCTTGGGGCATTTTGTTAATTTTACTTATAGCGAAGCTTTTATGCTAAAGGTGAATATTTTAAGATTGGTTTAGCTTTCCAAGGTCATTTTAAGGTCCATTAGGGTTATTGGGACACTTTTATGTCAAAGGTATACCCTATAGGCATTTTGGTAATTTTTCTCATTACGACACTTTTATGCCAAATGTGAATATTTAGGATTGGTATAGCCTTCCAAGGTCATTTTAAGGTCTATTAAGGTTACGCGGATACTTTCACGTTGAAGGTATACCCTTGGGACTTTTTGGCAATTTTGCTCACTAGGATACTTTTATGCCAAAGGTGAATATTTTAAGATTGGTTTAGCCTTCCAAGGTCATTTTAAGGTCCATTAAGGTTACTTGGATACTTTTACATCACGATATACCCTAGAGGCATTTTGGCAATTTTGCTCATCGCAATGCTTGTACGCAAAAGGTGAATATTTATAATTGGTATAGCCTTCCAAGGTCATTTCAAGGTCCATTAGGGTTACACGGATACTTCCACGTCGAAGGTATACCTTAAGGACATTTTGGTAACTTTGCTCGTTGTAACGCTTTTATGCCAAAGGTGAATATTTAGGATTGGTTTAAGCTTCCAAGGTTGTTTTAAGGTCCATTAGGGTTACTTGCATACTTTCACGTCGAAGATATATCCTAGGGATATTTTGGTAATTTTGCTTATTGGGATGCTTGTGTGCCAAAGGTGAATATTTTAAGATTGGTTTAGCCTTATAAGGTTAATTTAAGGTCCATTAGGGTAACTGGGATACTTTTGCATCAAAAGTGTACCTTAAGGGCATTTTTGTAATTTTATACTAAAAGTGAATATTTAACATTGGATTAGTTTTCCATGGTCCTTTAGGGTTATTGAGATACTTTCATATCGAATGTATACCCTAGGGCATTTTGGTAATTTTGCTCTCTATCACGCTTTTACATCAAAGGTCAATATTTAGCGATGGGTTTAGCCTTCCAAGGTCATTTTACGGTCCATTAGGGTTATTGGGATACTTTTACATTAAAGGTATACTCTAGGGGCATTTTAATAATTTTGCTCACTATGACGCTTTTACGCCAAAGGTGAATATTTAGGATTGGTTTAGCCTTCCAAGGTCATTTAAAGGTCTGTTAAGGTTACTGAAATATTTTCACGTCGAAGGTATACTTGAGGGCATTTTGGTAATTCTATTTATTGGGACGCTTTTGTGCCAAAGGTGAATGTTTTGGCTTGGTTTAACCTTCCAAGGTCCTTTTAACGTCCATTAGGGTTGCAAGGATACTTTCATATCGAAGGTATACCCTTAGGGCATTTTGAAAATTTTGCTCACAACGATGCTTTTACGCTAAAAGTGAATATTTAGGATTTGGTTACTTTTCCAAGGTCATTGTAAGGTCCATTAGGGTTACCAGTAAACTCTCAAGTCAAAAGTATATCCTAAGGGCATTTTGGTAATTTTACTCGTTAGAATGCTTTTACGCCAAAGGTAAATATTTTAAGATTGGTTTAGCCTTCCAAGGTCATTTTAACATCCATTAAGGTTAGTGGGATACTTTTACATTGAAGGTATACCCTACGAGCATTTTGGTAATTTTGCTTACTACGATGTTTTTACGCCAAAGGTGAATATTTAGGATTGGTTTAGCCTTCCAAGGTCATTTTAAGGGCCATTAAGGTTATTAGGATACTTATACGTCAAAGGTACACCATAGGGGCATTTTGGTAATTTTGCTCACTATGACATTTTTACGCCAAAGGTGAATATTTATGATTGGTATAACCTCCCAAAGTCATTTGAAGGCCCATTAGGGTTACTGAGAAACTTTCACGTCGAAGGTATACCCTATAGACATTTTGGTAATTTTTCTCACTGGAATGCTTTTACGCCAAAGGTGAATATTTTAAGATTTGTTTAGTCTTCCAATGTCATTTTAAGGCCTACTAGGGTTACTAGGATACTTTTAAGTCAAAGGTATATAGTAAGGGCATTTTGGCAATTTTGCTTACTGCGACGCTTTTACGCCAAAGGTTAATATTTAGGACTAGTAAAGCCTTCCAAGTTAATTTTAAGGTCCATTAGGATTACTGCGATACTTTCACGTCGAAGGTATACGCTAGGGATATTTTAGTAATTTTGGTCAGTATGATGCTTTTACGCTAAAGGTGAATATTTTAAGATCGGTTTATCCTTCTGAGGTCATTTTAAGGTCCACTAGCGTAATTGTGATACTTTTACGTCAGCGGTACACCCTAGGGGCATTTTAGTAATTTTGCTCATCGAAATACTTTTACGCCAAAAGTGAATATTGAGTATTTGATTAGTTTTCCAAGGTCATTTTAAGGTTAATTAGGGTTACCAGGATACTTTCACTCTGAAGGTATACCCTAGAGGCATTTTGGTAATTTTTTCATCGAGATAATTTCAAGCCAAATGTGAACGTTTAGGATTCAATTAGTTTTCCAAGGTCCTTTTAAGGTCTATTACGATTACTGGGATACTTACACGTCAAAGATATACCGTAGGGGCATTTTGTTAATTTTTTGACTGGGATATTTTTATGTCAGAGGTAAATATTTTGGACTGGATTAGTTTTCCAGGGTCTTTTTAAGTTCTATTAGGGTTATCAGCATACTTTCATATCGAATACCCTAGGGGTATTTTTTTAATTTTGCTCGTAGCGACACTTTTATGCCGAAAGTGAATATTTTAAGATTGGTTTAGCCTTTCAAGGTTATTTTAAGGTCAATTAGGGTTATTGGGACACTTTTACATTAAAGATATACCCTAGGGGTATCTTGGAAATTTTGCTCTCTACGGCACTTTTACGCCAAAGGTGAATATTTAGGATTGGTATAGCCCTCCAAGGTCATTTTAAGGTCCATTAAGGTTATATGGCCACTTTCACGTCGAAGGTATACCCTAGGGACATTTTGGTAATTTTGCTCAGTGGGACAATTTTATGCCAAAGGTGAACATTTTAAGATTGGTTTAGCCTTCCAAGGTCATTTTAAGGTCTATTAGGGTTACTTGGATAGTTTTACGTCAACGACATACCCTAAGGGCATTTTGGTAATTTTGCTTACCACAAACTTTTACGGCAAAGGCGAGTATTTATGATTGGTCTAGCCTTTCAAGGTCATTTTAAGGTCCAATAGGGTTGCTAGCATACCTTCACGTCGAAGGTAGACTTTAAAGACATTTTGGTAACTTTGCTGACTTCGTCGGTTTTACACCAAAGGTGAATATTTAGGATTGGTTTAGCCTTTCAAGGTCATTTTAAAGTCCATTAGGGTTACTTGCATACTTTCATGTCAAAGATATATCCTAGGGATATTTTGGCAATTTTACTTATTGGGATGCTTTTGTGCCAAAGGTAAAAATTTATGATTGGTTTAGCCTTCCAAAGTCATTTTAAGGTCCATTAGGGTTACCGGCATACTTTCACGTCTAAGATATAGCCTAAGGACATTTTGGTTATTTTGCTTATTGGGATGCTTTTGTGCCAAATGTGAATATTTTAAGATTGGTTTAGCCTTATAAGGTCAATTTAAGGTTCACTAGGGTAACTGGGATACTTTTACGTCGAAAGTGTATCTTAGAGGCATTTTGGTAATTTTACTCATCGTGATGCTTTTACGCCAAAAGTGAATATATAGGATTGGATTAGTTTTCCAAGGTCTTTTAGGTTTACTGGAAATCTTCATATCGAATATATACCCTATGGGCATTTTGGTAATTTTGCTCTCTATCACGTTTTTACGCTAAAGGTGAATATTCAGGGATTTGTTTAGCCTTCCAAGGTCATTTTAAGGTCCATCAAGGTTACCGAGATACTTTTACATCAAAGGTATACCCTAAGGGTATTTTAGTAATTTTGCTTACTACGATGCTTTTATGCCAAAGGTGAATATTTAGGATTGGTTTAGCCTTCCAAGGTCATTTTAAGGTCTATTAGGGTTACTGAAATACTTTCACATCAAAGGTATACCCGAGGGCATTTTGCTAATTTTGCTTATTAGGACGCTTTTGCGTCGAAGGTGAATATTTAGGCTTGGTTTAGCCTTCTAAGGTCCTTTTAAGGTCCATTAAGGTTGTAAGGATACTTTCACGTCAAAGGTATACCCTAGGGGCATTTTGGAAATTTTGCTCACAGTGACACTTTTACGCCAAATGTGAATATTTAGGATTAAGTTAGTTTCCCAAGGTCGTTTTAAGGTCTATTAGGGTTATCGGTAAATTTTCATGTCAAAAGTATATCCTAGGGGTATTTTAGTAATTCTGCTTATTAGGATGCTTTTACGCCAAAAGTAAATATTTAAAATTCGTTTAGCCTTCCAAGGTCATGTTAACGTCTATTAGGGTTACTGGGATACTTTTACATCGAAGGTATACCTCCTGGGCATTTTAGTAATTTTGGTCATTGGGATGCTTTTACACCAAAGGTGAATATTTTAAGTTTTTTTAGCCTTCCAAGGTTATTTTAAGAACTATTAGGGTTACTGGATACTTTCACATCGAAGGTATACCCTAGGGACATTTTGGTAATTTTGCTCATTGGGACGCTTTTACACTGAAGGTGAACATTTTAAGATTGGTTTGGCCCTCCAAGGTCATTGGAAGGTCTATTAGGGTTACTAGGATACTTTTATATCAAATGTATACCCTAGAGACATTTTAGTAATTTTGCTCACTAAGACGCTTATATGCCAAATGTGAATATTTAGGATTGGTTTAACCTTCCTAGGTTATTGGTTTAGCCTTCCAAGGTTATTTTAAGGTCTATTAAGGTTACTAAAATGCTTTCACGTCGAAGGTATACCCAGGGCATTTTGGTAATTCTGCTTATTGGGACGCTTTTGCGCCAAAGGTGAATATTTAGTCTTGGTTTAACCTTCCAAGGTCCTTTTAAAGACCATTAGGGTTACAAGGATACTTTCACGTCGAAGATATACCTTAGGAGCATTTTGGTAATTTTGCTCACTGAGACGTATTTACTCCAAAGGTGAATTTTTAGGATTTGATTAGTTTTCCAAGGTCCTTTTAAGGACTTTTAGGGTTATCGGGATACCTTCATATCGAATGTATACCTTAGGGGCATTTTGGTAATTTTGCTTACTATCATATTTTTATGCTAAAGGTGAATATTTAGGATTGGATTAGTTTTCCAAGGTCATTTTAAGGTCCATTAGGGTTACCAGTAAACTTTGATGTCGAAGGTATATCCTAAGGGTTTTGGGTATATCTTAGGGGCATTTAGGTAATTTTAGCAAAATCGATTCTTAAGTAGTTATCGGGATACTTTTATGCCAAAGATGTGCATTTAGGGAAGGTTCAACCTTCCACAATCATTTCATATCCTTTAGGATTACCAGGATACTTTCACGTCGACGGCATACTTTAGGGGCATTATGGTAATTCTGCTCACTAAGATGCTTTTACGCCATAGGTGAATATTTAGGATTGGTTTGGCCTTCCAAGGTCATTTTAAGGCTCATTAGGGTTATTAGGA
This sequence comes from Adansonia rubrostipa, assembly GCA_038381775.1. Classification (NCBI taxonomy): domain Eukaryota; kingdom Viridiplantae; phylum Streptophyta; class Magnoliopsida; order Malvales; family Malvaceae; genus Adansonia; species Adansonia rubrostipa. Next base: position 5,258,524 of record JBBYHM010000020.1, on the reverse strand, counting down.
TACTTTTTCATCAATGGTATACAGTAAGGGTATTTTGGTAAATTTGCTCATTTAAAGGCTTTTACGCCAAAGGTGAATATTTAGGATTGGTATAGCCTTCCGAGGTCATTTTAAGGTCCATTAGGGTTACTGCGATACTTTCACGTCAAAGGTATACCCTAAATGCATTCTGGTAATTTTGTTCACTACGACATTTTTATGCCAAAGGTGATTATTTAGGATTGGTATAGCCTCTCAAGGTCATTTTACGGTCCATCAGGGTTACTAAGATACTTTCACATCAAAGTTATACCCTAGGGACATTTTGATAATTTTGCTTAATACAACACTTTTACGCCAAAGGTAAATATTTCAAGATTTGTTTAGCCTTCCAAGGTCATTTTAAGGTCTATTAGGGCTACTGGGATACTTTTAAGTCGAAGGTATACTCTAGGGGCATTTTGGCAATTTTGTTCACTGCGACGCTTTTACGCCAAAAGTGAATATTTAGGACTGGTGTAGCCTTCCAAGGTCATTTTAAGGTCCATTAGGGTTACTGGGATACTTTCAGGTCGAAGGTATGCCATTGGGACATTTTGGTACTTTTGGTCAGTACGACGCTTTTATGCTAAAGGTGAATGTTTTAAGAATGGTTTAGCCTTCTAAGGTCCTTTTAAGGTCAATTAGCGTAATTGGGATACTTTTACGTCAAAGGTGCCCTCGAGAGGTATTTTGGTAATTTTGCTCACCGGGATGCTTTTACGCCAAAAGTGAATATTTAGTATTGGATTAGTTTTCCAAGGTCGTTTTAAGGTCAATAAGGGTTACCGGGATACTTTCACGTCGAAGGTATACCTTAGAGGCATTTTTATAATTTTTCACTGAGATAATTTTATGCCAAAGGTGAATATTTAGGATTCGATTAGTTTTCTAAGGTCCTTTTAAGGTCCCTTACGGTTATTGACATACTTACATGTCGAAGATATATCGTAGGGGCATTTTGTTAATTTTTTGACCAGGATACATTTACGCCAAAGGTAAATATTTTGTTGCAAGGATACTTTCACGTCGAAGGTATACCTTGGAGCATTTTGATAATTTTGCTCACGGAGATGCATTTACGCAAAAGGTGAATGTTTAGGATTTGCTTAGTTTTCCAAGGACCTTTTAAGGTCTTTTAGGTTATCAGCATACTTTTATATCGAATGTATACCTTAAGGGCATTTTGGTAATTTTACTTACTGTCACACTTTTACGCCAAAGGTGAATATTTCGGGTTGGATTAGTTTTCCAAGGTCATTTTAAGGTCCATTAGGGTTACCAGGAAAATTTCATGTCGAAGGTATATCCTTGGGGTTTAGGTTATATCCTAGGGGCATTTAGGTAATTTTTCTAGAACTAATTCCTAAGTGGTTATCTGGATAATTTAATGCCAAAGATGTGCATTTAGGAAAGGTTCAACCTTTCACAATGATTTCATGTCCTTTAGGATTACCGGGATACTTTCACGTCGACACATACTTTAAGGGCATTTTGGTAATTTTGCTCACTAAGATGCTTTTACGCCATAGGTGAATATTTAGGATTGGTTTGGCCTTCCAAGGTCGTTTTAAGGCTCATTAGGGTTATTGGGATACTTTTTTGTTAATGGTATACTATAGGGGCATTTTGGTAAATTTGCTTATTTAGAGGCTTTTACGCCAAAGGTGAATATTTAGGATTGGTATAGCCTTCCAAGGTCATTTTAAGGGCCATTAAGGTTACTGCGATACTTTCACGTCAAAGGTATACCCTAAATGCATTCTGGTAATTTTGCTCACTACAACATTTTTATGCCAAAGGTGATAATTTAGGATTGGTATAGCCTCCCAAGGTCATTTTACGGTTCATCAGGGCTACTAAGACACTTTCACATCAAAGGTATACCCTAGGGACATTTTGATAATTTTGCTCAATAGAACACTTTTACGCCAAAGGTAAATATTTCAAGATTTGTTTAGCCTTCCAAGGTCATTTTAAGGTCTATTAAGGCTCCTGGGATACTTTTAAGTCGAAGGTATACTCTAGGGGCATTTTGGTAATTTTGTTCACTCCAACGCTTTTACTCCAAAAGTGAATATTTAGGACTGGCGTAGCCTTCCAAGGTCATTTTAAGGTCCATTAGGGTTACTGGGATACTTTCAGGTTGAGGTATACCATAGGGACATTTTGGTACTTTTGGTCAGTACGACGCTTTTATGCTAAAGGTGAATGTTTTAAGAATGGTTTAGCCTTCTAAGGTCCTTTTAAGGTCAATTAGCGTAATTGGGATACTTTTACGTCAAAGGTGCCCTCGAGAGGTATTTTGGTAATTTTGCTCACCGGGATGCTTTTACGCCAAAAGTGAATATTTAGTATTGGATTAGTTTTCCAAGGTCGTTTTAAGGTCAATTAAGGTTACCAGGATACTTTCACGTCGAAAGTATACCCTAAGGGCATTTTTATAAATTTTTACTGAGATAATTTTATGCCAAAGGTGAATATTTAGGATTCGATTAGTTTTCTAAGGTCCTTTTAAGGTCCATTACGGTTACTGACATACTTACATGTCGAAGATATATCGTAGGGGCATTTTGTTAATTTTTTGACCAGGATACATTTATGCCAAAGGTAAATATTTTGTTGCAAGGATACTTTCACATCAAAGGTATACCTTAGGAGCATTTTGGTAATTTTGCTCACCGAGATGCATTTACACAAAAGGTGAATGTTTAGGATTTGCTTAGTTTTCCAAGGTCCTTTTAAGGTCCTTTAGGTTATCAGGATACTTTTATGTCGAATGTATACCTTAAAGGCATTTTGGTAATTTTACTTACTATCACACTTTTACGCCAAAGCTGAATATTTCGGGTTGGATTAGTTTTCCAATGTCATTTTAACGTCCATTAGGGTCACCAGGAAAATTTCATGTCCAAGGTATATCCTTGGGGTTTAGGGTATATCTTAGGGGTATTTGGGTAATTTTTCTAGAACTAATTCCTAAGTAGTTATCGGGATAATTTTATGCCAAAGATGTGTATTTAGGAAAGGTTCAACCTTCCACAATAATTTCATGTCCTTTAGGATTACCGGGATACTTTCACGTCGAAACATACTTTAAGGGCATTTTGGTAATTTTGCTCGCTAGGATGCTGTAATGCCATAGGTGAATATTTAGGATTTGTTTGGCCTTCCAAGGTCATTTTAAGGCTCATTAGGGTTATTGGGATACTTTTTTGTCAATGGTATACTGTAGGGGCGTTTTGGTAAATTTGCTCATTTAGAGGCTTTTATGCCAAAGGTGAATATTTAGGATTGATATAGCCTTCCAAGGTTATTTTAAGGTCTATTAGGGTTACTGCGATACTTTCACGTCAAAGGTATACCCAAGGTGCATTCTGGTAATTTTGCTCACTACGATATTTTTATGCCAAAGGCGATTATTTAGGATTGGTATACCCTCCTAAGGTCATTTTAAGGTCTATTAGGGTTACCAAGATACTTTCAAACAAAGGTATACTCTAGGGACATTTTGGTAATTTTGCTCACTGAAACACTTTTACGCCAAAGGTGAATATTTCAAGATTTGTTTAGCCTTCCAAGGTCATTTTAAGGTTGATGAGGGTTACTAGGATCTTTTAAGTCGAAGGTATACCCTAAGGGCATTTTGGTAATTTTGCTCACTGCCACGCTTTTACGCCAAAGGTGAATATTTAGGACTAGTGTAGCCTTCCAAGGTCATTTTAAGGTCCATTAAGGTTACCAGCATACTTTCATGTCAAAGGTACACCATAGGGATATTTTGGAAATTTTGGTTAGTACAACGCTTTTACGCTAAAGGCTAATGTTTTAAGATTGGTTTAGCCTTCTAAGGTCCTTTTAAGGTCCATTAGCGTACTTGGGATACTTTTACATCAATGGTGCCCCTAAGAGGTATTTTGGTAATTTTGCTCACCAGGTTGCTTTTACGCCAAAAGTGAATATTTAGTGTTGGATTAGTTTTTAAAGGTCATTTTAAGGTCAATTAAGGTTACCGGGATACTTTAACGTCGAAGGTATACCCTAGAAGCATTTTGGTAATTTTTTCATCGAGATAATTTTATCCCAAATGTGAATATTTATGATTCGATTAGTTTTCCAAGGTCCTTTTAAGGTCTATTACGATTACTGGGGTACTTACATGTCGAAGATATATCGTAGGGGCATTTTGTTAATTTTTTGACCAGGATGCTTTTACGCCAAAGGTAAATATTTTGTTGCAGGGATACTTTCACGTCGAAGGTATACCTTAGGAGCATTTTGGTAATTTTGCTCACCGAGACGCATGTATGCCAAAGGTGAATGTTTACGATTTGCTTAGTTTTCCAAGGTCCTTTAGGGTTTCAGGATACTTTTATATCGAATGTATACCTTAAAGGTATTTTGGTAATTTTGCTTACAGTCACACTTTTATGCCAAAGGTGAATATTTTGGATTGGATTAGTTTTCCAAGGTCATTTTAAGGTCTATTAGGGTTACCAGTAAACTTTTATGTCAAAGGTATGTTTTTAGGGTTTAGGGTATATCTTAGGGGCATTTAGGTAATTTTGCTAGAATCGATTCCTAAGTAGTTATCGAGATACTTTTATGCCAAAGATGCGCATTTAGGATAGGTTCAACCTTCCACAATCTTTTTCATGTCTTTTAGGATTACCAGGATACTTTCACGTCGATGGCATACTTTAGGGGCACTTTGGTAATTTTACGCGATAGGATGCTTTTACGCCATAAGTGAATATTTAGGATTCGTTTGGCCCTCCAAGGTCAATTTAAGGCTCATTAGGGTTATTGGGATACATTTACGTCAATGGCATACCATAGAGGCATTTCGATAAATTTGCTCATTTAGAGGCTTTTACGCCAAAGGTGAATATTTAGGATTGGTATAGCATTCCGAGGTCATTTTAAGGTCCATTAGGGTTACTACGATACTTTCACATCAAAAGTATACCCTAGGTGCATATTGGTAATTTTGCTCATTGTGACATTTTTATGCCAAAGGTGATTATTTAGGATTGGTATAGCCTCCCAAGGTCATTTTAAGGTCCATTAGGGTTATTTAGATACTTTCACATCAAAGGTATACCTTAGGGATATTTTGGTAATTTTGCTCACTAGAACGCTTTTATGCCAACGGTGAATATTTCAAGATTTGTTTAGCCTTCTAAGGTTATTTTAAGGTCTATTAGGGTTACTGGGATACTTTTAAGTCGAAGGTGTACCCTAAAGGCATTTTGGTAATTTTGCTCACTACGATGCTTTTACGCCAAAGGTGAATATTTATGACTGGTGTAGCCTCCCAAGGTCATTTTATGGTCCATTAGGGTTACTGGGATGCTTTCATGTTGAAGGTATACCATAGGGACATTTTGGTAATTTTGGTTAGTACGACGCTTTTACGCTAAAGGTAAATGTTTTAAGATTGGTTTAGCCTTCTAAGGTCCTTTTAAGGCCCTTAGCGTAATTGGGATGCTTTTATGTCAAAAGCGCCCCCGAGAGGCATTTCGGTAATTTTGCTCACTGGAATGCTTTTACGCCAAAAGTGAATATTTAGTATTGTACTAGTTTTCCAAGGTCATTTAAAGGTTAACTAGGGTTACCAGGATACTTTCAAGTCGAAGGTATAGCCTAAGGGCATTTTTATAATTTTTTTCATCGAGATAATTTTATGCCAAAGGTGAATATTTAGGATTTGATTAGTTTGCCAAGGTCTTTTTAAGGTCCCTTACGGTTACTAGGATACTTACATGTTGAAGATATACCATAGAGGCATTTTGTTAATTTTTCTACCAGGATGCTTTTACGCCAAAGGTAAATATTTTATTGCAAGGATACTTTCACGTCGAAGCTATACCTTAGAAGCATTTCGATAATTTTGCTCACCGAAATGCATTTACGCCAAAAGTGAATTTTTAGGATTTGCTTAGTTTTCCAAGGTCCTTCAAGGTTATTAGGATACTTTCGTATCGAATTGTACCTTACGGGTATTTTGGTAATTTTACTTATGGTCACACTTCTATGCCAAAGGTGAATATTTTGGATTGGATTAGTTTTCCAAGGTCATTTTAAGGTCCATTAGGGTTACCAGTAAACTTTCATGTCGAAGGTATATCCTTAGGGTTTAGGGTATATCTTAGGGGTATTCGGGTAATTTTGCCAGAACCGATTCCTAAGTAGTTATCAGGATACTTTTATGCCAAAGATGTGCATTTAGGATAGGTTTAACCTTCCACAATCATTTTCATGTCCTTTAGGATTATCAGGATACTTTCATGTCAACGGTATACTTTAGAGGCATTTTGGTAATTTTGGTCAGTACGATGCTTTTACGCTAAAGGTGAATATTTTAAGATTGGTTTAGCCTTCTAAGGTCATTTTAAGGTCTATTAGCGTAATTGGGATACTTTTACATCAAAGTTACCCCCGAAAGGCATTTTGGTAATTTTGCTCATCGGGATGCTTTTACGCCAAAAGTGAATACTTAGTATTGGATTAGTTTTCCAAGGTCATTTTAAGGTTAACTAGGGTTACCAAGATACTTTCACATCGAAGGTATACCCTAAGGGCATTTTGGTAATTTTTTCATCGAGATAATTTTATGCCAAAAGGTGAATATTTAGGATTCGATTAGTTTTCCAAGGTCCTTTTAAGGTCCATTACGGTTACTAGGATACTTACATGTCAAAGATACCGTAGAAGCATTTTGTTAATTTTTTGACCAGGATGCTTTTACGCCAAAGGTAAATATTTTATTGTAGGGATACTTTCATGTCGAAGGTACACCTCGAAAGCACTTTGGTAATTTTGCTCACCGAGACGCATTTACGCCAAAGGTGAATTTTTAGGATTTGCTTAGTTTTTCAAGGTCCTTTAGGGTTATCAGGATACTTTCATATCGAATGTATACCTTAGGGGCATTTTGTTAATTTGCTTACTGTTACACTTTAATGCCAAAGGTGAATAAGTTTTCCAAGGTCATTTTAAGGTCCATTAGGTTTACCAGTAAACTTTCATGTCAAAGGTATATCCTTGGGGTTTAGGGTATATCTTAAGGGTATTTGGGTAATTTTGCTAGAATCGATTCCTAAGTAGTTATCGGGATACTTTTATGCCAAAGATGTGCATTTAGGATAGGTTCAACCTTCCACAATCATTTTAATGTCCTTTAGGATTATCGGGATACTTTTACATCGACAACATACTTTAGGGGCATTTTGGTAATTTTGGTTAGTATGACGCTTTTATGCTAAAAGTGAATATTTTAAGATTGGTTTAGCCTTCTAAGGTCATTTTAAGGTCTATTAACGTAATTGGGATACTTTGACGTCAAAGGTACCCCCGAGAGGCATTTTGGTAAATTTGCTCACTGGGATGCTTTTACACCAAAAGTGAATATTAGTATTGGATTAGTTTTCCAAGGTCATTTTAAGGTCAACTAGGGTTACCGGGATATTTTCATGTCGAAGGTAGACCCTAAGGGCATTTTTGTAATTTTTTCATTGAGATAATTTTATGCCAAAAGGTGAATATTTAAGATTCAATTAATTTTCCAAGGTCCTTTTAAGGTCCATTACGGTTACTGGGATACTTACATGTCGAAGATATACTGTAGAGGCATTTTGTTAATTTTTCGACCAGGATGCTTTTACACTAAAGGTAAATATTTTATTGTAGGGATACTTTCACGTCGAAGGTATACCTTAGAAGCATTTTGGTAATTTTGCTCACCGAGACGCATTTACGCTAAAGGTGAATTTTTAGGATTTGCTTAGTTTCCCAAGGTCTTTTTAAGGTCCTTTAGGGTTATCAGGATACTTTTATATCGAATGTATACCTTATGGGCATTTTGGTAATTTTGCTTACTATCACACTTTTATGCCAAAGGTGAACATTTAGGATTGGATTAGTTTTCCAAGGCCATTTCAAGGTCCATTAGGGTTACCAATAAACTTTCATGTCGAAGGTATATCCTTAGGGTTTAGGGTATATCTTAGGGGTATTTGGGAATTTTGCTAGAACCGATTCCTAAGTAGTTATCGGGATTCTTTTATGCTAAAGAAGTGCATTTAGGATAGGTTCAACCTTCACAATCATTTTCATGTCTTTTAGGATTACTGAGATACTTTCACGTCAATGGCATACTTTAAGGGCATTTTGGTAATTTTGCTCACTCGGACGCTTTTATGCCAAAGGTGAATATTTAGGATTGGTTTGCCTTCCAAGGTCATTTTAAGGTTCATTAGGGTTATTGGGATACTTTTACGTCAATGGTATACCATAGGGGCATTTTGGTAAATTTGCTTATTTAGAGGCTTTTACGCTAAAGGTGAATATTTAGGATTGGTTTAGCCTTCCGCAGTCATTTTAAAGTCCATTAGGGTTAGCAGGATACTTTCACATTGAAGATATACCCTAAGGGCATTTTAGTAATTTTTTTATTGAGATGTTTTTATGCCAAAAGTGTATATTTAGGATTGGATTAGTTTTCCAAGGTCCCTTTAAGGTCAATTAAGGTTAACGTGATGCTTTCATATCGAAGGTATATCCTAGAGGCATTTTGGCAATATTTCCTATTGGGACACTTTTTATGCCAAAGATGAATATTTATGATTGGTTTGGCCTTCCAAGGTCATGTTAAGGTGCATTAAGGTTACTAGAATACTAGAATACTTTGACATCGAAGGTATACCCTAGGTGTATTTTAGTAAATTTTGCTCACTGTGACGCTTTTATGCCAATGGTGAATATTTAAGATTGATATAGCCTCCCAAGGTCATTTTAAGGTCTTTTAGGGTTACTGGGATACTTTTACGTCAAAGGTATACCCTAGGGACATTTTGGTAATTTTGCTCATCGAAAAGCTTTCATGCCAAAGATGAATATTTTAAGATTTGTTTAGCCTTTCAAGGTCATTTTGATGTCTATTAGGGTTACTGCGATACTTTCACGTCGAAGGCATACCTTTTTTGCTCACTATGATGCTTTTATGCCAAAGGTGAACATATAGGATTGGTATAGCCTTCCAAGGTCATTTTAAGGTCCATTAGGGTTACTGGGCTACTTTCACATTGAATGTATCCCTAGGGACATTTTGGTAATTTTGGTCAGTGTGACGTTTTTACACTAAAGGTGAATATTTTAATATTGGTTTAGCCTTCTAAATTTTAAGGTTCATTAGTGTAATTGGGATACTTTTATGCCAAAGGTACACCCTAGAGGCATTTTGATAATTTTGCTCACCGGGATGCTTTTACGCCACAAGTGAATATTTAGTATTGGATTGGTTTTCCAAGGTCATTTTAAGGTCAATTAGGGTTACTGGGATACTTTCACGTCGAAGGTATACCCTAGGGGCATTTTGGTAATTTTTCCACTAGGATAATTTTGCGCCAAAGGTGAATATTTAGGATTCGATTGGTTTTCCAAGGTCCTTTCAAGGTTACTAGGATACTTACACGTTAAGGATATATCGTAGAGGCATTTTGATAATTTTGTCACGAGATGCTTTTACGCCAAAGGTGAATATTTTGGACTAGATTAGTTTTTCAAGGTCTTATTAAGTTCTATTACGGTTACCGGCATACTTTCATATCGAAGGTATACCCTAGGGGCATTTTGTTAATTTTGCTCACAACGAGGCTTTTATGCCAAAGGTGAATATTTTAAGATTGGTTTAACCTTCCAAAATCATTTTGAGGTCCATTAGGGTTACTTGGATACTTTTACGTCGAAGGTATGCCCTAAAAGTATTTTGGTAATTTTGTTTGCTGCGACGCTTTTATGCCAAAGGTGAATATTTATGATTGCTATTACCTTCCAAGGTCATTTTAAGGTCTATTAGGGTTATGCGAATACTTTCACATCGAAGGTATACCCTAAAGATATTTTGATAATTGTTAGCTTCAATAGAGAGATTGAACCAAGAGGGGGTGAATTGGTTCTATAAAAACTTTGTAAATTTGAAAATTAAAATAAGATAAGGAAGAGAGAAAAATCAACAATGGATGTATAGAGGTTTAGTCCTTAAATTTGGCACCTACGTCCTCTCTTCTTGGTACTTTCTTACCAATTTGATTGCCACAATTCACTAAGGAAATTGTTACCTTTTAGGCTAAGGTATAACCTTACACAACTAACTTTTAAGGCTTAGATAGAACCTTTCAAATACATTGAGAATTACCCCAAACTCTCAAATATTTTCACTCACTTTCACACAACCCTTTTTGTGAAATGAAAGAAGTATTTTACAAACTAATTGAACCTCTAGTAGGTAGATGTTTGCTGGAATTTAAGTACAAGAAGAATGAAATACAAATAGACTTAAAGAGTATGAATTGATACAAGTAGAAAATAATGAATTTGATGAATTTGAGCTTTTGTTGTTCAATGATTCAATGAAATCTGCATCTCTGCCTCTTCAACTGTTTGGAACCTCCATTTATAACTGCAAATTGATTCACAGATGTTGGGCATTTAATGTGATGGTTGGAGAGCCATTGTAGCCTTCATAAATGCTGATTTTCATTCAATCCCGCACTGCAGTATCAATACAATACCAATAGTATCAATGCACAATTCAAAAAAGTGACCATTACAACTTGTTGTATCGATACTGGGGTCTGAGTATCGATACTAAGCAAGCTGTATCGATACAGATACCTCTGTATCGATACATATGAGGGTTTCAGCTAAACATAGGCTACTGCCAAACCTTGTATCAATATTCATGGAGTGAGTATCGATACTAAGTAGCCTGTATCGATACATACACAATTGTATCGATACGTTTGAGGGTTTCATACAAATCTTGGCTACTGCCAAGCCCTGTATCAATACTCATGGAGTGAGTATCGATACTAAGCAACTTGTATTGATACATATGTTCATTGTATCGATACATTTGAGCGTTTTATACATAGTATCGATACAAATGTTCTTTGTATCGATACTAACTTTCAAAACTTGTTTGTGAAATCATTTTTGTTGACTTAAGCACAACTCAATAATTACAAACTTAGTATTTTTAAAAATGCTTTTCAATTTAAACACAAATACGAAGTTGAGTATTAATTTAACTTAAGTTTGTTTGTTATATCAAAACCGAAATCAAGGTTAACAATCTCCCCTTTTTGATGTAACAAAACTTAAGATAAATTTGCTTGTGTTTGAGTTTAATGAAGAAATAACTCCCCCTCAATAAGGTAAAAAATTATTTTAAGAAATGAAGGAAATGACTCCTCCTCAACAAATTGCCCAAGATTAGAAATTAAGCTTAAGAAATTAAGTTTAAGTTTAACATGTAATTCGGGTTCCAACATATGCATAATCAATTCATAATTCGTGTTTCAACATATGCATAATCAATTCATGGAAAGCAACATATTGCAAATTCAAGGTCTTTCTCCCCCTTTTTGTTATACCAAAATAGAATTCAAGGATAAATAAGTATAAAGTTATCAAGCAAAAGGTATAAGCAAGTATAAGTAGGATAAATTTATCAAGCAAAAGATGTTCAAGACAATGCAAAACATAAAGTAGCATAGAAGTCTAAAATCATGAAAACCGATAAGTAAAGAGAAATCCTAATGAACTTAAAACAATATCCTAAAGACATAAGCCTAAGTTGACTAGACTTCATTGGTTGGAGGATCCTCGGTGGGTGGAGAAGTAGGTGGAAATGCAAGAGGAAAGGCAGCAGAGAAAGCATGGAATTACTCCGTTAGAGCTCGGTGACTTTGCTTAAGAGCAGAGAGACGAGCATTGATGGTGTCGAAACGTCCCTCCTATGCATCAAAACTACCCATAAGAGATGTGAACATCGTGGGAATATCCATGGCCGCAGGAGCTAGAGGTGGAGGAGGCTGATCATCCTCCATTTCATCATGATCGTTGGGAGTGGGAGCATCCGATTGCCCAAGTGGTGGCTGCGATGAGCATTTGGAATAAAGTTTCCACCTTGAATTTTATATCCAACAAGTCCTATAGATTTGCAACCGATGTAGCGATATGTGGTTACCATAATACTGAGGTCGCATTAAAGATCGAGACCTTGAGTTTCAAAGTAGTAACTCAAGGCCATGCCATGGAGAAGACTATGATAACCACGTACGCATAGGATGAAGTCTGCAAATATGAAGTAGGCTAAATTCAGACGAGTGCCGGATTGAATCATATGCAGCCACCAATAATCTGTGTCGCTAATCAAAGTATGTTTGGTTTCGTACGGATGGAGCACATGTGAAATGATAAGATGGAGTAAGTGATCAACCGGAGGAAGGAGTGTGGCTTTGTTGTGGGGGGTGCATAATGCGATGGGACCCAAGCCTTCATTGATGATGCCTTTATTCAAAAAATCAAAGGCAGAGGGGAGAGAAGCGGTGTTGACTAGGAGATCTTGTCCCGAAAGATAGGACCAAATAGCAATGACATTATCGTGGTCATCAATAATGAGAGATGCATTGCTAAAGAAGGCACTGATAAGATTTTCATGCACCGAAACATTTAAGGAAAGCATTTTGGTCCATTCGAAGGTGTTAAAGATTTGAAGGTAGGGATAGTTAATGGACCATAGAAATGGAAAGTTGATGACATAACATTGTTGGATGGGCATCCAGGCATAAATGGTGGTGAAACTCTTTCAAGCCCGTGTATCGTGAAAGCACAAGTTAAAGAATGATTGATTTTGGGCTGGAGGTGGTTAACGAGCAGAAGAGCCAGAGGCACGGGTGATGGGACCTTGATGGCGTGCTATTTGTTTGGTTTTAGGAGCCATGGTGTGTGTGAAGAGTTTTGCCGAACAGGTGGTAAGGGAATAGGTTGAGTGGGTAAAAGGCTATTTGAAGAGTTTTATCTTACAGGTGATGGGCACCAAAATTGGGTTGCAATTGATGTGATGTAAGGAGTGGATCCGGAATCAATCGCACAAACAATGGTGGGAAACGGTTTAGGAATAAAACAGAGTTGATTTTTTGGAAGAAATTTGGACAAAAGGGATGAATTTAGAGAGAGAAGCGATAAGGGTTAGAGTGATAAGAAGTGTCTAAATCTTAATGGTTTGGATGGTAATGAGTGATTTTGAAATGGTTTTGGGTAAGTGGGATAAAAGAATTTGGTTAATGGATCAATCGATTTTGAAAAAAAACTGAAGATGATGAGATTTGATAATTAGAGGATGGAGTGAGAGAGAGAGAGAGAGGGTATGAACAGTTTTGTTTCGAATGGAAGAAAGTCGCGCGGAGGGTTCTAAATAAATAATGAGTACCAATACAGAAGAAGCAGTATCGATACAAAGAACATTTATAGGTTCTATATCAATACAAGGAACTCCGTCTCGAGACTTAGAGCAAATTACTGTTGTATTGATATACACTGAGAAGTATCGATACAGTGTATCAATACAGAAGGACAGTTATCGATACAAAGAACAAGTCTAGGTTTGTATCGATCTTGAAAACAAGTCTTGATACATAAAAGAAGAATGTATAAGAATCGATATAGATGGCCTAATATGGGGTCATTTTCAACAAGATATCATAAAATTAGATGTAATTTTGATCCAATTATCCATTTAAAACATTTGAAAATATATCTTGGACCAAAATTAAGATCATTTAAGGCTTAATCAAAATGTAACAAAATTATCCAATAAAGTCATGACAATTGAGCATTATCAAACAAGTAAGTGTGTAAAACTAGTTTTATCAAACTAAGCATTATGCAAACAATAGTAAGGCACAGCATCAAGATTGGATCAAATTATGAATTTTAAGGTGTATTCATTAATCCAATTTCTCTTCTAATTGTGCAAAATCTATCCTTATCAAGTGGTTTAGTGAAAATATCAGCTAATTGATGCAAGGTATCAACAAACTCGAGCATTATATCACCTTTTTTCACTTGATCTCTAATGAAATGATGTCTACTTTCTATGTGCTTGGTTCTAGAGTGTTGGATTGGATTTTTGGTGAGATAAATTGCACTAGTATTGTCACATTTAATTGGAATATGATCCATGGTAATGCCAAAATCCTCTATTTGTTGTTTTATCCATAAAATTTGGGCACAACAACTACCTGCGGATATGTATTCTGCTTTGGTTGTGGATAAAGCAACACTATTTTGTTTCTCGGAAAACCATGATATGAGCATATTTACAAGAAATTGACATGTTCCAGAACTACTTTTCCTATCAATTTTGCATCCACCAAAATCCGCATCGGAGTAAGCATGTAAGACAAGGGATGATTCTTTAGGATACCATACGCCTAGATTTGGAGTGTCCCTAAGATATCTAAAGATTCTTTTTACAACAATTAAATGAGACTCTCGTGGTGATGATTGGTATCTAGCACATAGGCATACACTAAACATTATGTCAGATCTACTTGCGATAAGATTAGCAATGAACCTATCATAGTCTTATAAAGTATAGAGTTAACGATTTATCTCCTTCATCCTTTTCAAGCTTTGTTGAGGTACTCATAGGTGTGGAACAAGGCTTTGCTTCATCCATTTTAAACCTC
>JBBYHM010000020.1:5172711-5185919 GCA_038381775.1 Adansonia rubrostipa | reverse complement strand
TATATATATATATATATGTGTATATATATATATATATGTGTATATATACAGAACCCATCAACAGTTGACTACCTGTAAAGCATCATTATATCCATCAGTGGAGTTACCACTCAAGAAAATAAATTTAAATGACCCTCCTGCATCATTTCTTCTTGCATATCTCATAAGAAGAGGTTCGATAGTTTGCATCGCAACAGCATAGTCCCATGATAACTCATCATAGAAGAAAGAACTTCCAACAACCAAAGTCACCATATCATCGATGCTATAGCCATTATCTTTCCTTAATTGATGCTTTGCATGGGTCTTACTGTAACTTTCTGCATCCCACACATCAGCCGGAGATCCCGGAATTACAACAAAGTTTCCAGTGTCTAGCTTGCTGTATAACATCTGGTATGGGAAGGAAAAGTAATTGAGAAACTGCAAAAGATTCTAATAGAATGCCATCTAGAAATTCTGAGTGGAAGTATAGACAGATTGTCAGATTTACCGGTAGTGTAAAATCAGGGAACAGAATAACATTGGCCCTGGTAAAAGCACTTCTCCAATTAGAAACAGGATGCTCCAAGCCCATCTCCTCATAGACAGGAAGACGCTTTGCCAGAGTATCTTCTTGAATTATCCATATAAGTGGCACTGTATCAAAAGGCTCCTGCATAAGGCTGCATACAGATATAACTCACTAATCATAGCATCTCAAACTAAAACAAAGCATTTACAGATGTTTGTAGCGTTCAGAACGTGTATGTACACATGAGAGAAAATCAGCAAGCTAGATGTATAAGATACCTTGAGATGGCTTCTTTTGCTTCAAGAGTATCAGCAACAACACCTTCAAAACTGTAGAAAATGCAAGAAAACATTAGTAAACAATGCAAAGTAAACAAACAAAAACAATAATTACCACAAACAGCAAATATAGATAGAAACCAATATAAACATAAATGAAAAGAAAAATGAAGACAGAAGAGAGAGAATTCATAATACGGTAATTAGATAACATACATTGACCAATCAATATGACCAAATTGCTCTGGACCTAAATATGAAATCTGAGCACTTATGTTCTTCCACATTGAACGTGCTTCACCATTTCCTAGTGCATAAATCTGTCGAATTGACATTGTAAGGATCCATAATATTTCTGAACTGATTAGTGCATAAGATACAAAACTTTCAAGCCTACACTATTAGAAAGCAGAACCACGTGTGCATAAGTATTAACATTTCCAAGACATAGTGGAAGTTATAGAAGATGCTTGAATTATAAAATCTATTGCATGAGCGTAACCCAAAAATGGGAACGCTATATGGAAAAAAATTTTAAATATATATAGGTATATATATATATATATTCACCTTGAATACATAACCAAGTTTCTGAAGACTCTTTACTACAGTCACCAACATCAATGACTGGGGGTTTTTCTTCATGTTCCCCAAAATCTGTCAATTATCAAGAATGCACAACGTAAATGCAAAACTCAAACCACTTCAAATTCGGCAATAGCATAAAGAAGCTGTGCTTTTAATACAAGGTGCGGGCTGAACGATGCTAAGTGACTTAAAAAATCCCCATTCTAATCAATGGATTGGTAAGCATTTAATACCACTATAACCTTCAACATCTTTCCATTCAGGAATTATAGTTTAGATAGTTAAGTTGCTATGAAATAGCAAATTCTATTTTAAATTATGTTCTGATGTAGAAGCCAAAGTTTGGCAATAATGTCGTAACTACTTGCAGACAAATTAAATTAAGTAAAACCAGTTTATCTTCACCGGCTTCCTTTACAGAAAGGAGCAAAAAATCACGAAGTTAAATTTTCTAAAAATTACCACCTTCATAAAGATTACTTTGAATATTCAGTCCTTTGCCCCACGCCACCCCCAATGGATTTTATATTATATTATTATACTTAAGTCCTTATTATGTTACTGCAATCTTAATAACTCATCAGAACTTCTAACAACCAGACGATATATAGTATATGCCATCTAAAACTCCAATTATAGCCACCAAATCTCTTTTAGTCAATCTTTTTTCTTCCCGTTCTCTATTTTCTTTATGCCACAAGTTTTATTTTTCTTTCTTCGTCCTTTTTCTTTGGAATAAGGATGAATTAGAAGATTAAAAAAAAAAAAAAAGAAAAAAAAATTTCTTATACAATAACTGGTAATCGCTTCATTTATAATGAATGGCAAGAGATTTCATAAAAAACTATAAACCATTGAAAATTACAATTTCCAGCTATATATATATTTCTCAATGTGTAATTTTCTTTCTTAATTTGGAAGTGTTTAGTAGTTAAGACAAGAGAAAAACTTTTTATGATCTAATTATCCTGATGTTTTATTTAAATTTTTTCTATTCTATTTTCTTGTTAATTCTTGTTAGATGTAAAAATGTCTCTACCTCTTTTGCCCAAAAAATTAAAAACTATTGAATATTCAACTTTCAACAGTGTACGAAATGGTTCCATAGTGTTAATTTAGTACTAAAAACTTCATTGCTAACTTCAGTACTTAATATTTCAAATGTCAATTTATCAATTATCATATCACAATATGGGACAGAAACTTGATGAGAACATTACAAAAAATTTTTTTTTGCTCAACTCCGACTAACAAAAAAGAAACCTAGAACAATGCCTTAGAGTTAGCCTTTCAAGATCGCCAAATACGACCAACATTTATTTTTGAAAAATAAAATAAAATAAAAAAGAAACTCATGAGCAACTCATAACTAAAGTAACCATAAGTTATCCATAATTCTAAATGAATAGCCAAAAACTACTAAACATATCTGCAATCCCATAACTCACAAATTTGATTCAACTGAGCCATTGCTTACGATTTGATTTGGCTGAGCCATTGCTTACAATTCATAACTAAAGTAACCATAAGTTATCCATAATGCTAAAAGAATCACCAGAAACCACTAAACATATCTGCAATTCCATAACTTACAAATTTGATTCAGCCAAGCCATTGCTTACAATTCATAACTAAAGTAACCATAAGTTATCCATAAGGCTAAAAGAATCACCAAAAACTACAAAACATATCTGCAATTCCATAACTTACAAAATTAATTCGGCCGAGGTATTGCTTACAATTCATAACTACAGTAACCATAAGTTATCCATAATGATAAAAGAATCACCAAAAACTACTAAACATAATTGCAATTCCATAACTTACAAATTTTCGGCTGAGCCATTGCTTACAATTCATAATTAAAGTAACCATAAGTTATCCATAATGCTGAAAGAATCACCAAAAACTACTAAAAGTATCTGCAATTCCAAAGCTTACAAATTTGATTTGGCCGAGCCATTGCTTACAATTTAGAATTTTGTTTTTAAAGAATATCAAATTTTATAAACTAATGACTAATCCAAAATCATAAACTACTAACAGAGAGAAAAAAAAAAACAAATGGGATTATGAACGTTAAGTTTTTGTTCAAAAAGTACCAAAAAGAAAAGTTTCAAGGTGCACTTAACACTCTAATGAAAAATTAATATCTGAAGTACTAAATCCTATCAAAATTTAGAATCGAAGACTTAAGATAAAATTTCAATTCTATTCATATAAATATATATATATATATATATATATATATATATATTCCCAAAACTGCAAAAATAAAACAAACGAACAATAACGAAGGTCTCAGCTTCACATAAATTAATCCAATAATTAGAAGAAGAAAGCAAAAAAAAGTCACTTACAAGAGCAAGTCTTGGGCCACGAATGCCGATCCTATCCGTCGATCTCATCGGATCAAGTCCACCACCTCCGGCGAGTCGCCTTGAGATCCCTATCGGCTTAAACTTCAACGAGCTTCCAAACCTCAAACCTTCTCTAACAGACCTTCCCCAATCCCTGTCTCCACCATGCCTAAACAGCATCGCCGTAATCGAACTCTGCATCAACATCGACGCCACAGCGAAAGCGAACACCGAGAAAAATATCAAAAAATAAAACAAATAAATGCCCCGAAAAGGGAAGTGAAATAATCCTTTCCGGCTGAACCGGGGGCGGGACCGGACTAAAGGCCGTTCGAGGAGAGAAGATTGTTTGATTCGGTCCCGAGTGTTGCCAGGGTTCCTTTTGAGAGGAAATCGATCGCGGATCGAGTAGAATCCTTGATCGTTGTTGCTGTTGTTGTTATCACTATTGTTAATGGCGTTATTTTTTCCATTTTCGTTGCCGTTGCCATTGCCATCTAGTCTCGGAGGAGACGAGTTTCGGCCCATAGGAAGTGATTCCTTCTTTCTTCCTTTTTTTTTCCCCTCGTTATTGTTATTTTCTCGAGAAAGTGACGCAAATTTTCAGAGAGATTCTGCGAGTGTTGGCTCTGAAAGGGAAATCAGGAGTGAAGGAGTCGTGTTGTTATTAATGCATTTGTTTTAGGGATTTATGAAAATTTACTCCCCATTTATTTGTTTTGTAAGGGAAAAACGGTGGCAAATCTTCACGCCCCCGGAATAAAACGCCTCAAATTATTTGCTTTTATTGCTAACTAGGATGAGATCCGAGGAGTAGCCAGGTTGCGTCGCACTGCAGTATGAAAATTTTTTAATTCTTTTTAGATTTAATTTAGGTTAAATTAGACTTCCATTTGAAAATTCAAATAATAAAAATATTAAAAAATTATTTTTATATTAATATTTATTTATTTTTATTATTAATTTTAAATAAAATATATTTTTATTATAAATAGCAATCGAGGTTAGACTTTATCTAAATTAAAAAAGAATAGTATCTAACTTCTGCAGACCCAATTTATCAAATCTAATAGATAATTTAAGTTTTAGATAAATCTAGACAAGATTCGACTAATTTATATATTGTTTTCATAAAATAATATATTTATTTTAATTAAATAATTTAAGATTTCTTAATCGGTTTTAAATTATTACAAAATAAGATAATTAATAGATCCTCTAAACCAAATTAAAAATTTTCTAAGCTAATATAAAAAAAGAACTTTTATATTAATGCATAAGAAATTAATAATAATACATCTAAAGATGAAAACTGATTGAATATTTATAATTTTTTAAATATTAAAGCTTGTTTAATTTATCTGACATAGAAATTTATTTATTTCTCACATTGGAAGCAAAACGGAGACCTTTTCCAATGGAAAGGAATAGCGAAACCAACCCGGCTCGATGGTCAATCTCGGAGGTCTTTCACTGGCAAATTGGAGACGAGCGACTGCGGTCCCAAAGGAAAACCCCGCAAAGGATAGAACATAATCCAAGTGAACTTACAATGGAA
Source organism: Adansonia rubrostipa (assembly GCA_038381775.1). Classification (NCBI taxonomy): domain Eukaryota; kingdom Viridiplantae; phylum Streptophyta; class Magnoliopsida; order Malvales; family Malvaceae; genus Adansonia; species Adansonia rubrostipa. The sequence continues at coordinate 5,180,621 of JBBYHM010000020.1, read as the reverse complement.
TGACTAATCCTTCGAATTTACGTACAATTTAAATGGTAATATCGTCGGTTATGTAAATTCGCTAAGAATTTATTAAATTAATTTTTTTAAAAAAATATAAAATTAAATAAAAATTAAATATGTATACAAATATTAAATTCAGTTATTTAAATTTGTTCTTTAATAAATAAAGTATATTCAGATATCTAGCACTATCTGAATCACAATCAAAGTAGATTCAATAATGAATATTCATGAATTTATATTTAAATTTGCTGCAGATAATAAATATAATATTTAAATCTGTAAATTATTCAAATCCAAGAAAACAAATCAAACAACATTGAATCTCCAATTATTTTACTATGACCTCCTCGTAGGTTTAGGTTGGGTTGCAATAGAAAAATTTTAAAATTTAAGCTCAAGTTTAAATTCGATCCAACCCAACAATCTAATTATTGTTAAAAATATAAAAAAATATTTAAAATATTATTTTTAATTAATATTATATATTTTTATAATTAAAGATAAATCTAAATATTATCTTAATTAATTAAGATTGATTCAAATTGAATCAACAGGAATAAAGAAATTGAAACTCGATCAGGTCGGGTCGTGCAGGGTTCCCTGCCCTTCAATAGATTTACCATCCATGGCCATGCACACAAGTATTATATGTTGTAAAGTTGCCGATAGATCTAACCCTATAAGAAGAATTTTAGGCCTTTTTCACAATAATTGAGTCCACAAGAAGAAGAAGAAGAAGAAGAGATGTTAATTTTACCTACTTTTATATGTCTTTTAAGAAGACAACTTGACAATTTGGAATTTGAGAACTTTTTTTTTATATGGACAAAAGATTTTTATTTATTTATTTATTTTATTGCTTTAAACATAAAATAATCAAATGAAAAGGTTTTTTAGGTATAATTCAGAATATTGACAATTACATTACCACAAGAATTTTAAACAAAAAAATACTTGAAGATTGATTTAAATAAATCAAATTGCAATTTCATTTGTCGATGTATTTTTTTAGTTTTTGGGTTAGGAAAAAAAATGACAATCAAATGCTTTTGAATATATCTAATAATTTGTCGATGAGTATATGTCTCGTTTTTTTATTAGTCGTATAAATATAAATACAATAAAAAAAATTATTAAATGTGTTAAAATTTTAAATACGTATGATATCTATATAAATATACTAATTGTATTTAAAGATTATATTATTTTTATTATATCATTTTTATGTATTAATCATAGACCTATTCAAGAGTTAAGTTACTTGTTCAACTCGACAGACCTAACCTATACAAGTGTGGCCTTAGTCCTTCGACAAGATTTTTGTAAATACAAGCTGGCTCGACTGAACTTAAATTACTATCTAATAATGAAATTAATATTTTTTATTTAAATTTAATAATAAGAATATATAAATTTTATATAAAAATAATATTTTGATAATATAATGAATCTTAAAACAAACTTCTGTGTTTGCTTAGACATAACCTGATCCTAATTTGAGCAAAAAAATTTTAAATTTTCGAATTACAATATATAAATAGGGTCTCAATTGGAGTCTACTTCTGTTTGTTGAAAATCTTGTTGAACTGTTGCCGGTTTGGTCTTGCTATACTTTTTATTCAAATTTTTCAAAATTAAATCATACAAAAACATTAGAAAAAAAACAATTTAAAAATTAATTAGAATAAAAGTTAATTATTCAAATAAAAAGTTGAATAAGAAAATGAATCATATAGATATTACAAATAAATAGCGTTGAAAATCCCTTGGACCAATATGTACAAAAAATCCTATATGACTAATTTGCAAAACAATTATAAATGGAACGTAAACATATATAACATATAACACAAATAAAACCAAATGAAAATTTGAAGAAATAAGCAAAGAAGCAAATTGAAAAACCGAAAAGAATTAGAATAAATAGTGAAACTTGTCTTCAAACTAATTTAAATATTCTCATAATAAACACCCAATTTGATCCAAAGATTAGTTTTATTAGGCTAAGATTAGTTTTTAGAAATTAATGGTTGAATTTATTAAACGATGTAAAAGTCCATTTTTAATTAAGTTGGGCCAATTAGTTTGGTTGGGCTAAAACAACTCTTATTCGGGTCTTAGGGTTTAAATTGGACCACTCCATTTACTTGGGATGCCCATTTGTCTTGATTTTTATATTATTATAATTATTATTGTCATATTCATATATTTATTTATTATTATTTTTTAAAAAAAATTAAAAATTAAAAATAAAGAGAAAAAATAAAAAAATAATTTTTTTTAAGAAATATGGAGGAAGCTGAATTGGTTTAGGACTTTTTTTGGGATTATGAAACACATTGAAAATATTTTTGAAATAATTAGAGAGTCAGAAAATAAAGAAATTAACAAAAAATAAATCAAACACATACAAGGAAAAATGGAAAGATTGGATCTCCACCACTGGATATTGTACGTTTCTTGGTAGGATTGTACAATATAAATATAATATGAATAAAAAATTAAAATATTATATAAAAATAATATAACATAAAAAAATACAAATATAAAATTATTACGAAAGCATATTAAAATTTATATAAAATAAATTATTAATATATTAAAATTTATATAAATATATAATAAATTAAATTCAATGATTATATAAAAAATTAACAAAAATACATAAAAATTTCGTATAAACAATAAAAATAAAGTTGAGTTTGCGGGTGTTCGGTAATGGTTAATGCTCATGTTCCTATCACTATATTCTATCTTGTCTGTTTAACGTTGGAAAAAGAGTGCTAGAAAAAGTAATTGGCTTTCATTTACAAAGTTTCAAAGAAAATAACGTCAAACTTGTCTTTATATTCTAACTGTCGACAACAATTGAAAGATCTTCGGTCAAAATTAAATTAGATAGTACTTTCAATATCTATGTTATTTTAATTTTTTTAAATATATGTATTTACATATATATATATATATTCAAACATAATTATATAAATATGATTCTTTAAATATATAAAATTTTTTAATAAAATTAAATATATACATAAAAAAATACTCATATCTAACACTCACTTTGAATTCGATTTTATTAAATCTTTGCCAAATTATTCACAAAAATAATTTAGAAAATAATCTCTATTAATCCTTTTTTTTTAAATGCAAAATTAAGTTAGAAAATAATTGGACAAGTCCATTTACTTGGGTGTCCAATTTGTCCGATTTTTTATTTATTATTATTATTATTATTATTGTTGTTGTTGTTGTTGTTGTTGTTGTTGTTATTTACATATATTTATTTATTATTATTTTTTAAAAAATTTAAAAAAAAATTAAAGAATCGAAAATACAGAAAAACAAAAAATAAATTTTCGTTTTTCAAATTTGGAGGAAGCTGAATTGGTGTAAGAATTTCTTTTGGGGATTATAAAAAGCATGTTGAAAATATTTTTGACATACTTAGGGAGAAGAAAATAAAGAAATAAAAAAAAAATCAAACACACGTAACAGGAAAGGAAAGGGGTATTGTAAGTTTATAGGCAGCAAGCAATTGTATTTTTGAAGTGTGCACGATAATCATGATTATATAATTTAAGGTAAAAATAAGATGAATATAATATGAATATGAATATATAAATATATTAAAATTTATATAAAAATGATTAATATATTAAAACTTAAATAAATATATAATAATTTAAAAATAATTGTATTATAAAAATTTTAGCTTGAATAGAACTTTAATATTAAAAAATAAGAAAATTGTGGTTGTGGGTAGGACTGTGCATAAGTCGGTTCAAACCGATTTAATCGACTTAATCGATAAAATTTGGTTAATTCGGTTCTGTTAAGTCAGTTTGATGGTTATGTCAGTTTTTTATATCGATTTATTTGGTTAATTCTGTCGGCTATCAGTTAGAAAAATTATTAACCGAATTGATCGAATTAACCAAATTTTTAATATTTAATATTTAATAATTATATATTTTTATATATATATATATATTAATAACCCAATTAAACCCATTCCCAACCAAATATACAACCATTAGCCCAAAACCTAATAAATCGATTTGACCGAACTAACTGATCAAACCGATAAAAATTTAGTCGATTCGATTAATTCGATTATGATTAAAAATATCGATCGATTTGATCAATTTCTTTAACTAAATCGATTAATTCGATTTAAAAAATTTTTTGATGGAATAGATCGAATGGACAATCTTAATCGTGGTTGTTGGGTAATGGATTACTCTCATGTCCAGATCATTACATTACATCTTATACGTTGGCATTTGCAGTGGAAAAAGGGTACAAGAAAAAGTAATTAGATTTGTATCCCCAAATTTTCAAAGAAAATAACATCGAACTTGTCTTTATATTGAAAATGTCACATGATACTAAGTGGACTATTAAGAATAAAGGTTTTTTACAAACTTGGCAAATACTGTGAAGAACAAAATCTTCAATCAAAACTAAATTAAATAATGCTCTTAATTTATTTTATTCTAGTTCTTAATTTTTTTAAAAATATTTCACCAAGGATATTCGAGTACAATCATTTAAATATATGTCAAAAAATTTTAAATAAATTAAATATATTTATATCAATATTTGTATTTAACGTTCACTTTAAACTTGAATTTTTTTAAAAAATAATCTCTATTTATTATTATCTTTATTTTTTACATTTTCTGTGCAAGCATGAATCATGTCATTCAGAATTGAATTATTAACCTCAAGTTTATTTAATTTAATTTATTTTATTTGGTAAATAAACCTTTCAAATTATTGAAACCCTAAACGCATAAGCAATAGCTTGAACATAATTACTTGGGTGCCCCACTCTCATTATCACGACCAAACCTTGTCTGACAAATTAGAAATTAGGACTTACAACCAACTACGCCTTGACTTTAGTTGAGTCTGAGTTGGGCTTAATTACATGAGAACTTTTCCACAAGCAACTGTCAAGAATATATGTACAATTTCACATTTTGATTGAAACACTAGAAATCCCTCTTCGTCCTAAGCAATATACATACATATATATATATATATAAGTTTTTATATCATGGACCAGTAAATTGATCAGTCCAATACATTATATAAAACTGATATTTAATAAACGGGTAGAAAACCAGAAAAATTGGTTTAATATATTTCTTATTTTTTACAAAAAATTTTTATAATTGATGAAAATTTTTAAATATTAAAGAATAAAAATAATATCATTAAATTATATACATATTTTTATTAACTATTTATTGCATTTAATATTTATTTAATATTAAAATAATTTTTAAAATATTTAAAATTTTTTAAGTAAACTGATTATAATTAGATTGAAAATCAGACCTTATCCGTTTAAGCTCTTATCCAATTTTTTTAACCACGCTTAGAAACCGGCTGAGGGCCGCAGTGAGATTGAACCCCTTTTTGGGGCTCAATCTCAGCATTCCACCCATTTGCGTGGTAAGGGAATGGCACGGTGAAGCCAATCTCATCTGTGCCGCACCCTCATATGCTTGCTGGTGGTTTTTGCTCCAATCAAAAATGTCAAGAACAGTTGGAAAGTTTCTTCCAACTTTATCCTTGAGTTCTTTTCTTTTTTATTTATCAATTGCCTTTTTTTTTTAAACTTTATTCATTATTTTTATATATTTAGAATTTTTAAATAACTCTGTAAATATTTATATAATTATTATTTAGAATAAATTATTTATGTGATTATTTGATAATTTTTATCTATATTTAATTTAAGTGTAAATGTATTATTATGTTTAAGTATAATAACTATCATTCTAAAATAAAAATAATCATGCAATTTATTATAGGCTTTTACATTAATATATTTAATATGGTAATTTTTCATCCTCACCTTATTGTCATTACTGTATTTGAATTCAAAAATATATCATACCATTGATTTTAATTTTATTGCTAAAGTATTTAATCTCATCGTTATAATAATTAATTTCAATAGTGTTCTTATTTTTCATATATAATAGTTAGTTCATTTATTAAGATTTTTTTCAATTAAAATTCTTTTTAATAAACACTTGAAAAATAAAATCATAAACATATTACATCTTTAAAAGAAAAATATGTTTTTTAAATCGACATGAAGAAAAATTTAAACTCAGATTATGTTATCAAATAAAAGTTCAAACTTATAATTGTGATTTGACTTTATGTTTCACAAAACAATCTTTATTTTTCAACTCTTATTTTTTTAATTTTCATTTGGACCCATTCAAATTCAGAATTGTATCAATAATCTCAAGTTTATTTAATCTTAATATACTAGTTTTATTTTAATGAACCTTTAAAATCATTGTAACTTTAGACACATATGCAATAGTTTAACATAATTTTTTTGGGTTCCCACTCACATTATCCTGAAGAAGGTTTTTCAAACAATTATTTTCTATCTCAAGACTTAAAACCCGTAATGCCTTGTGTTTAAGTCTCTGTGGGGCTTAAATAACAATTTTCCACAATAAAAAGTCAAGGATGTAAATGTTTTGGAAATTTTCTCATTTGATTGAAACATTTGCCGAGATATTTTGCCATTAAGCTAGTCAACTGTGTATATGTTAGAAATTGATCTTGATATTATCCGTCAACTTAGCCATACATTAATCTAAGTATCCACTGGCTAAACATTACAAAATAAAAGACCTGTAAAGATTAGATGAGTAGACAATAAAAAAAAAAACATCATCTTTGTCTTGATTTTAGTCATATTAGGAATGGATGGACGTTGTCTCGTATCTAACAGTGCTCGTGATGAATATTATTTTCAAAACTTTTTAAAGATACAGTTTTAGAGATAACTGTTAGGATAATTTTTCATCCCAAAAATTTTAGAAATAATTTTTTATTTTTTGGAGATAATTATCAATTGTCTTCAATTCCTCTAAATTTTATAGTGAATATATTTTCTTTTTGATATAACAGAGGTCATAGTTTGAAAATAAAAAAAGAGATTACATATACTTGAATTCGAATACAGATCTATTAAATGCAATTAGTTAAGGTTAGCTACATTAATCAATTTAGTTAAACCATGGATTTTCTAGTTGAATATTTTGAGTCTAGATTTTGAGTACTATAAATATCCATGTAATTTAATAAGTTTATTTAAGTTAATAGGAATCAAGTTCTATCACAACCTTCATAAGCAAAATATAAGTTTTTCAAAAGTTTTCTTCTTTTTTTTCCCCAACATTTTCATGAAGAAGCGTGGAGTCATAAGTCCAGTTACAATTACTTTCCTAATGTTGTTATGTCCAGAACCTTTTGAACTTAGTTCCTGCACCAAAAACCACAACATGACTTGCATTCAGAGTGAGAGACAAGCTCTTCTGAGGTTCAAGCAAGATCTCAAGGATCCTTCAAGTCGATTAGCTGCTTGGATCGATGATGGAGATTGTTGCAAATGGGATGGAGTTGTTTGTAGCAGTGTAACTGGTCATGTTATTGAGCTCCACCTTGGAAGTTCCCAGGCTGAAAAGCTGGGTGGTAAGTTGAATCCTTCTCTGCTAGATTTGAAGTATTTAACTTACTTGGACCTAAGCGACAATGAGTTCAAACAAACTCAAATTCCAACTTGGTTTTGGAACATGTCTTGCAATCTATATTACCTGAACATCTCTCGAAATCGATTCGAGGGTAAAATTCCTGATTTACTCACAATGATTCAACCTTCTGTTTTGATAGACCTTAGTTCAAATAGCTTTGAAGGTTCAGTTCCTCGTCTCTCCTCTAATGTAACTGCCATAGATCTTTCTATCAATTCCTTGTCAGGATCTATCTCGCATTTCTTGTGCTACAAAGTGAATGAGCCAATGAAATTGGAAGTTCTCAATCTTGGCAATAATCTCCTATCAGGTGAAATACCTGAATGT
>JBBYHM010000020.1:5131240-5167804 GCA_038381775.1 Adansonia rubrostipa | reverse complement strand
GGTTGGGGTTCCATTGGTTGGGGAAACAAATTTCAGTCGTTTGTTAATTTTTCATAAAGCGCATTTAAGTAATTTTATTTCCTTCTTGAATAATTTTGAACTTTTCCATTTTCTTTTTTAAAATTATTATTTTTTATTAAATCATTTTATAAAATTTGTAAACAGAGGGCATATTTTTCATATTCTCCCTAGCTAACTTTTAAGCTTCTCATATTTTATTGACTAATCGAAAGCACATGATGACAAAATTGTTTAAATTATTATTGTTATTATTATTATCATTATTATTTGTAGAACGCGTAGGTTCTATAATTTCTAGTTATAGCCATGGCTCACATACCCATCAAACAAGGGGATGTTTTGAATTTTCAATTACAATAATTTATAAGGTACTAAACTTGGCTTAAATTCAAGACATTGACGGCCATAAAAAAGACAAATAAAAGAAAAGAGGATGAGACAATGACAATAAATAATGAAACTTCTGAGTGATCATATTTGATATGACTTATTATCTTCTCAAAAAGAACTAATTCAGCATTTACTGCTTCAAAGGATCAGTAGCTAAAATTAAATTATTATTATTATTATTATTCAAATTAAACTTGTAAAATTAATGCGAATTAAAAAAAATTCCAATTCATTTCAATAAAATTCGTGTTGATCTCAAATTAATTTCAATCTAAATGTCTCAAATTTAAACAATAATTTGAAATAAATTTTTTTAAATAATTTAATTCCAAAATTAAAAAAATTTTAAACTTAAATACTTAAATCTAAATAACTAAACTCAAAATAATTTAAATTTAAAAAAAAAAAATCGTGACCCAACACTTTCTTTCTTTGACCAAAAAAGAGGTCCAATGTCAATTAAAATTTAAAAGACAACTTTTTAATTTTAATTTTTATTATTATTTTATTTTTGGCCATCACAATTTTTTTATTTATTTTCACACAATATTTAATACGATTATATGAATATAATATATATAAAATATAATATAAATATAAAAAGTATCATATCTATTTTTATCTTTTTTATTTTAAATTTTTAAATGATGTCTATATTACATTTAAAGTTTTAACTGAGTTTAATATTCTTAAATAAAAAAAATAGATGTATAAAGTCAACAACATGTTTATAATTTGATTGTTTCTAATTATTTACTTTTTGTCTAGTAATTTTCTAAAGATTCTAAATTCAAGTCATATGCTCAGAGAGCATCCTTTAACTTAAGCAACAAAAAAAAAAAAAACCTTAATATATTTACTTACCTAAGAGCTCTAACATAAAATAAAATAAAATCTCATTCAAAAATTTTATTAGTTTTGGCCGCACCTTTTGTCCGTTGACATATCGGTTATTTGTTTTTGACCGTAAACTCGAATTCAGCCATCTTTTTTAAATATTGTTTGTTTCAAAGTTTAGAAGTCCAGGTCGAAGGTTGAATTTATTGGATATTTTATTTTAAGTTTAGTTGATTAAATTTATCGATTTACTTAAATGAGATTTAGATATTTAAACAATAATTTTAATATTAAATAAATATTAAATATAGTAATTAATTAATAAAAAATATATTTTATTTAATAGTATTAAGTTTTTAATATAATTTTAAAAGATTAAAAATTTAAATTTTATTAATTTTAAAAGAAAAATTAAAAAAATTTAAATATATATTAAATGATATTTTTTATCAATCAAATTGATTTACTAATTTAATTAATTGACAGTTTGGTATGTATCTAACTTGTTAGACTACTAGTTTTAAATCCAGCTGACCAATCCAGCCGATTCAGCTGACCAATCCAGCCTAGTTTAAACAATGTTGGTTTGTTTGGGTCTTTAAGTTAAATCAAATAATTTATATATTTATATCTTGTTTATAAAAAATTATATTGCTGTCGAAAAGTCATATCAATATTCGATTATATTCTAGCAGTCGTCTGATTGTATTGATAGTTTTTTTGGATATGATGACTATATGAAGTGGCCATCGAGTATTTGGCTGATCGTTCAATTGATACAATAATTTTATTATATTATAATTATATTTAAAATATTTTATATTTATATAAAATTTAATATATTAATAATTTATATTATATAAATTTTAATATATGTATATTTTTTATGTCTTCGTTTCAAGGTGTCTCCTGCTTCCTTTTCAGCTGCTGAGATAGCATTTTAGAAGCATTTTTTAAAACAGTTCGTATTTAATGCAGAACGTGTTAGCGCAAAGTTTCGTAAATCATATTAGATCAAACTGAAATACATTTAATGGTAAAGTATATTTTCACTCTTATACTTTAATTATTTATATTTTTTTAATATTTAAATTTGATGTAATTTGATTGTTAAATAAAAAAATAATATCATTAAAAAAAATCGACATAGCATAATGATATAAAAGTTAAATGTCACACTAAGCAGCAGTAAAAAATTCAAAATTAATTTTTTGCCTTAAAAATGTAATAGTTTAATTCTATAATAAATAAAATGAAACCTTAAAAGATATAATTGTTAGGATTATGTTTATCACTCAGCACAAATATAGAAGTGAAAATGGACTCTTTCCAAATTTGATTGATATGTTTAAAAGATTATCTAGAGTCTGGTTTGGCTTATTCATTGAGGTTCGCTTGGATTTATTATTTAAAATATTCGAAGATATTTCATTTTAATATTTTAATATTTTTAAATATATTATAAAATTAAAATAAAAAATAAATTTTAAAATAGATATGAGCATGAAAAATCATTGTCAAAGACTCGCTCAATTGTCCGAATCATGAATACGTTTAAATTTTACAAAATATGACAAAAAATGAATAAAATAATAAAATACATGCAAAATAGGAAGTATGTAGTAAGAATGTTTCTTGCAAATTAAAGTCTGGGTTCTTTATCATTTTGGATTATATTAGTGGATTTGATGATTCATGCAATCGGTCATATTCGATCTATATAATTGTGTCATATTCATTTTATTTTTATATCATAATTATATTAAAAATTATTTATATAAATTTTAATACATTAATAATTCATATTATATAAATTTTAATATTTTCATGTTATTTTTTGGATAATTTTGTATCAGAATTTGGATATTTTTAAATGCTCTCATGTTGTGTGATTTTATCATGTCCAAAATTGTGGAGTATATATATATTTTTATATGTATTATATATTATATATTAAAAGCATCAATTAGATTTAACAACTTTAGACATGATATAATTACACAATTTAAAAAAATAATTATAATGTGACATAAAATAAAAACAAAAATGACACGGATATGCAAATTGGTCAAAATCTAATATAACATGGTTAATATTAACCTATGAAAATTTTATACAAATATATAATATTTTAAACATGATTATAACATATAAAAATATACAAATATAATACGAATACATAAATCACGAGGTATCTAATGTTAGTACTTACTAATTTTCAAGTTTCAAACCCCTATGAGCAAAATAAAACAACAATAAACAAAAAACTTTTACTAAACTAAAACCAAGTATACACTTCATATTTCAATTTTTTTAAAAAAATTTCTTATCAGGCTAATTTTACTGTTTAAAAACTTAATATGTAAGGTTTTGTCATATTGCTCTAACTCTTTATTTCTTTTAAAAAAATTCGTGTTTGAAACCCGTATCCGATGCATATCCAGACATAAGTACGAAGATATGATTTTTCAAAAATCCTTTAAATATATTAAAAAACTTTAAAAAATTTTGAATATATCTATTTGTATCCAACATTCACAAACGAATCCGAGCAACATAGGTTTTGTGGACTTCATAAACCTAATACTTGTAAGCAATGCCTACTACATGAGTCAAGCTGAGATACGTAAAAATTTAAAATTCAAGTTCAAACGTGATTTTACCCAACCCAACTCAACGATATGAATAACTGTTCACAAATATTAAAATATTAAAAAAATTATTTTTATATTAATATTTATATATTTTATAATTAAATTTAAATAAAAATATTAGTTTAATTAATGAATAGTAGTTCAGGCTGGATCATAAAGAACAATACTTAAGCGCAACCCGAATTGGACGGACTACTCAACTTTTTAACGTGTGTATTAATAGGTAACTAATTTTATTATTGTAATGTAATCTATTCTACAAAAGTTTCATAGTTGCCATTTATAAACTACAAGATGCAGCTGTATTGTAGTTTTCGGTTCATTCTTCATCGGGGCAGGCTTCGAGAAACTGTCTGATTTTCGTTCGTTCTTCCTTCGTAAGATCGGGATCCTCACTCGTCAACCTCTTCCGAACTGCTGCGTTGACGCTGTTTGGATCATCGTCCGCAACCTGCATCAATATAAACATCGGAGGTTCTACATGATACAAGGGAAATATATGAGGGTAAAAGTTGCCTAGTCAGTCGAGGGCCGCTTTAAAAGAGAAAATTACGGCTAGCTGGTCAAGCTTTGCTTTATCGCCAAAGCATCCTAAATCTATGTTGTTTGAACTCAGATATGAGTGTCGGATATATATATATATGTTCAACATGATTATGCTCATTTTTTTTAGGTTTTCTGATATATTTAGAAGATCATATCCTTGTACTCATATAAAAAATATATCAAATATGGGCATCCAATTCGGATACTTCAAGAAAAATGAAGAGTCGGAGTAACGTTACCTATATCCATATCCAGATATACGTCGGACATGAACATCAAATGCAGATGTTTTTTTTAAAAAATGAAGAGTTGGAGCCAACAGTCTTAAATAGTTTATGAGCTATTCCTAAGAAGTGCCAATCTGTGAACTAGGTTCTTCAAAACCATATGGGCGAGCAAGGAGGCATGCACAAACAGTCCATGACGAAAATTCATAGAAAGGTTCTGAGTTTCAATCTGCTTGAACTAAGTTCGGCTCTCTAATAACGATCCATCGGAGATGACCAAACATCTCCTGAACTAATTTATAAAGCTAGGGTTCTCGATGACCCGGAAACAAATCCATGATAATATAGAATTGATAATACAAGATTGAGCTTCCCGGTTGACAACCGGCCGGTAGAAATTGGAAACTTACATGAACAAAGTTATTGATATGGCCATCTTTGTTACGGGTTGTTACCGGCTCGAATTTATTGTATGTCCATCCACCATCAACGATATACTTGTACTCGTAGCGTCCTTCCTGTTAAAGAAACCGAAAAAGTACTATTACCTTATGATATAGTCTAGTTAAGATCGACAGCAGTTTCGACTTTCAATGTAGCATTCATCAAGAAAAAAATCTCTAGATTGACTCATATTTTACACCCGTACCAGATTCTGTTTCTTAACAAGAAAGCTATTGCCAATCCATACATTATAGAGCTATGGCATAAGAATTTTATGCTATGTTCGTATGAGTATTAGACCGGACACAGGCAAGGACATAATGTCATGAACCATTTACATCACTTGAATAACAACTAGGGTTGAAGAACTAGTTCCAAGGATATGCACATGCAAATCGAGACTGTTGTCTCGACTCTTCATTTTTCTTAAAATTTTCATGTCCAACAAATTTTAGGACGAGTATGGATGACCCCCCAAAAGCTCTCCAAATACATGTAAAAAACTTAGAAAGAAATGAACATATTCATGTTAGATACATACTCGTATATGATACTCATATCCAAGTTCAAGTAACATAAAATTGAGATGCTTGACATAACTAAAAAGTTAACAAAATGCACAAGAATCTTGATTCTTCAAACCATATGTGACTATTAAACAGAAATTTAAGTGCCAAAAGGATACTCAAATTAATAAGAACAAGACAAAACAGCTGTAACAGGATAGATGTAGGGTAATTGTTAATGCAGAGTTTGAAACTGTTACTCCGACTTTTCATTTTTTCTAAAGTACTTGCATCTGAATCAAATTTGGACATAGTTATAGGGATACGATCCTCCAAATATGTAAAAAAAACTTAAAAAAAATTGAGCATATCCGTGTCCGACACTTACCCCGAATCTAAGTAACATAGGTTTGAAACGCAACGGAAAATACAAGAGAACTTTATATTTATTCAGCATTTATGAAATTAAAGACAAAAAATGAAAAAAAAAAAGCATTGCTATGAACAAAATATATCTACCGGCAGTTCTCTCTGCAAAGTCCATGAACACTGTTCCTTGTCAAACTTCAAAGGTATTCTCTGGATAAAAGAAAGACAATACAAGTAGAATTATCGAAAAGCTGAAAGTGAACGAAGTAATTAGTATATCATCTCCAAAAATAATGAAAAATTCTAATCCATTGAATTCTTCTTAAAACTCAATTCACTTTTGTATGAAAAAGAAAATAAGATCGAAAAAGATTAACCACAATCCGCCTCCAATATGGATTGAGAAAACCAACAGCTTTTTACATGCACAAAATTAGCTTGTTTCAAAATGAAATGCCAGATACAGTTTCAAAAGGCTATCCTTAAGACTGCAGGCCTCACTCAGAACACCGGATTATTCACCGCGTAGGTTGATTTTTGTACTACACCAAGTTCGGCGAGCCTCTGAAGGAAAGATTTGACGTAAATCTTGTATGACAAGTATGTTGCAGACCTGATGACAATATCTCGAGCGTGTATTGCTCTGATTTCTCATTTTTCTTTAAGTATTTATGTCCAACACCCATATCTAATGCATACCGGATATGATTATGGAGATATAACCTTCCAAGGACTCTCCAAAAATAAATGAAAAAACTTAGAGAAAATTGAGCATACAGTGTCAGACCACAAACATGTGTCCGAGACTCATACTCAAGTCCGAGTAACATAGTCCCAAGAAGAGTGCCTGATTCAACTATTGTGGCGTATTATAAATGAAGTTGACTATTTAAATCCCATGGAGACAAATCGCCCAACTCTTTACTTTCTATTTTAAATGCTATATTGTTCAAAACAGGTCCAGCGCAAGATAAATATGTTTAACGACCAGCTTGTATATGCACAAACGTATTGAAGGTGAATATGTATCCCCAGAACCATATTATTCAACTTAAAAAACTGACAAGATATACATATATTTCTAAAGTGAAGCATCCTCAAACTAGTAAGAAAACGAAACACAAAGGCATATGTTAGGATCGAAAGCTCACTAGTCTATAGGAATGAGGAATTATATAATGCCTTAACATTTGGAGGATATATAACCATTTGGATGCACTAGCTTTTATCAGTTACCACATAAGTCACAAGATTTTTTATCTTATATTTTATGTGGAATTGATGTTAAAAATCAAGCAGCTATGAATGCAATATGTCAGTTGGCATGTTTTTACCTATATTGCTCCAATTCTTCCTTTTTCTTAAAGTATCCATGTCTGATACTCGTGTTTGACGTATATCCGGAAATAGATATAAGAATATGATCTTCCAAAGACCTTTCAAATACATGAAAATCATGAAAAAAAATTGACTATACCCGCATCAGGCACCTGTGTCTGACCGCATCCGAATTCGAGTAACATAGTTTTTGCTACTTGAATGACCTACATAGTTTCTATACTTCTAAGATAACAAGCTGAACAGATTATTCTTGCATCTCAATGTCGTAGACAATTACCTGTCCCCATCCTATATCAAGTCCAGAAACTTCCACGGTAGAGCAGTTGCTGTCTCCCCATGTCAAAGTGACAAGCTCCTTCTTGAGATCCGTGAGCTTTACGTTGAGAAAACATGATAAGATGAGTTTGCAACTTTGCAATAACGTCTCATTCAATATATAATGCTTATATTAAAAAAAAAACAAAAAACAAGACAAAAACAAATTCTAACATTATGAAGCTCGTGCTTTAGTGAATACTGCAATTAACACTGTATTATATACCAAAAAAGGGAATGTTTTGCAATGACCACATGAAGCTTATGCTTTGGCAAATGCTGCAATTAGGGTTGGCAAAATAACTTTAACCTGGTAGATTCCGACCTGACTCTATCAGGGCAGGTTTTGTTTTTTGAAAATTGGGTTCCAGGCAATGCAGGGCTTTTTAATTAAATGTTTTGGGTTGGGTTTGGGGTGGGGTGGTTTTAGCTAAAATCCACCTACCTGACTTGGGATATTTACTAAAATGCATTTTTTCTAATCTTATAACTATTATATATTTTAGTTAGGGTCGGTTAACCTTTCGACATTTTATCACATGCATTTGATTTAGTCTTGTAAAACATAATATAATATAAAGCATCAAGTAGAGATTTGGGGTTGGCTGGTCGGGGGCTAAAATCTTAACTAATCAGGTTCAGGGCGGCTTTCAGGCAGATGTGAATGGAGGTCAGGTCCGCGGAAGGAAAAAACCGTCCAGTTGCCAACCCTAACTGCAATTGATGTTGTAGTAGAAACCAAAAAAAGAGAATACTTTGCAATTTCATGTACTCATGAAGCAGAGAATGAAATACGTATTTTTCTACAGCTCTTAGTTTAATTTTTGTTTTTTATTTCTTGTGGAAATATATTGCAAATCAAAGACGCTTTTGTATAAACCATGAAAGGATGCCGCCAAAGGAAAGAGGGAGGAAGTGAGAGGGAAAGATAAACAGAGAAAGTTTGGTGCAAGTCCCATGGATTTATAGTTACATGATTAGTTCTAGTCGTAGTTATCTTTTTCATGTATGGTACAAACAAACGAACAAAGTAATCAAGAATGAGATTACCCTAATAATCCTGAGACATACTGATTTCAACTAGGCTCACAAGAGAAAATAAGCTACGTCGAAGAGCAAGGGCATGCATAATTTAATACACAAGAGGGTCGGTTGCAACCAATAATATGAATGACTTGGACTGTATGAGAAAGTGGACATATTAATGCCTCGCAAGGGCAGTAATTCTAACCGCAAATTGAGGAAAATGGCTTGCTTGTTTCACTCATTAGGTATATTTTTGAGCAGCAAAAAGCACGGACGCTACAAAAATTTTCCACATAATCATGCAGCATTATTATAAAATTGTAGGAAATAAAACATACTATTACTCATACCCAAAAAAAAAAAGTTCAAACATCCAGGAAGAAAAAAAATGAATCCAAGGATTCATGAATTATCATGCATATTTTAATATGAGGAAAATGACTCACAATATCGGCAGTTGCACTTTTGATGGCATCCAATTTAGGGAAACATGCGCGTTTGCTCTGGAAGAGAAGAAATGGAATATATATAAAGAGAGAGAGAGAGAGATGTTATTAAGATAAGCCACACATAGAACTGATAATGTAAAGCCCTGTTTTTGATTAGTCATTTACAAAGAAAAAGAGAAAGAAAAAAAAAGTCTAGAGATGACTACCCCACCAGTGTTGATCCCAAAATTTCAAAAATTAGTTCCAGAATTGAACAAAACTGTCTAACTTTTTAAACTGAAATTACATTTATTAAAGGATCAAGTAACAAATCATCTACTCAAGTTTTGGGAAGGATGGGGACTTTAGGGTCTCTTTTCTTTGAAAAAAAAAAAAAAAAAAGCTGAAATTAGATCCAATTGTCAGTACTAAATATTGAGTACCCCATGCGAGTGTTACGGGCCGAGCTCTAAACTGAGACACAAGCACAAGGTGCTGCTTCACAGACATAAATTTCGCTAATATATCCCACAGTTATCTTCAAGGCAGTGCTTATTGTTATAATGGTAAAGCAAGTTTTTCATCTACCATAGCTATGATCCTTGCATTTAAAGTGTTGCCATTTCAATTGAGGTATTCTCTATGTTACTCGGACTTCGGTGAGAGTGTGAAATATCAGTACGTTTAATTTTTTTTCTAAGGTTTTTCATGTATTTGGGGGGTTCCTTGGAGGATTATATCCCCATACCCATGTCCGAATATGTGTCGAACACGAGTAATTCAAAAAAAAAAAAAAGAGCTGGAGTCAGAGTAACCTAGAGTATTCTCAATCACATGGCTTGCATTGAAAATAAAATCACAGTATAATTACATGCACAAGTTAGGGCTTCACATGATTAGTTAAAATATGCCTTTGTGGATAATAATATTGATTCAATGATATTGTCATCGACACTAAGATGGTAGAAAAGAATCCTGGCACCCAAACTGCATTGACCCTACTAATGGTTCAAAATCTATTGATAAATTTAGATGGATGGAGCTATGTCTCATATTATTATCCAAAAGAAAATGATAAGCATGAAAAGAAAAGCAAAGATACCAGTAGCAATTTGTGAGCTTCGTTAAGTTTATAGCCTTGAACCCAAAATATATACGCCAGCTGTCATTAATAAAAACGAAAATCTACAGATCCGTAAGAGGAATCAAAAGATAGCTCATTCCTATGTTACTCGGCTTTAAGTGTGAGTGTCGGATACAACTATCCGTCCGACACGGGTATATTCAATTTTTTCAAAATTTTTTTTATGTATTTAGAGGGTCATATCCCCATACCTATGTCCAAAAATATGTAGAACATGGGTATTTCTAAAAAAATGAGTGCCAGAGCAACAAAGCCTCATTCCATAAAAGTTGAGCTTTGAAAACATGATCACAAAAGACATTTTCTTTAAAAATAAATGAGTTGAATACCGCAACAGCAGGTGCTCTTCCAAGTCCAGCAGTACAATGTATATACGTTACACCTCCATTGCTGTTTATGGCCTTGTACAATTTGCTAACCACGCCTGGAAGCCGCATCCGTAAATCAAATGAATCGAAGTCCCTGCTAATGCAATTTTGATCTAACTATATTAACAACAAAAAGGACTTCTAATAACAAACGGATGCTTCTGCTTGACAAGGTATAAGTGATACATGAAAGAAGTTGTTAAGTATTGACAACAAAAATCAATTGCTAGTTTCACCCAAAGCATTACAAATCAATCTTGTAAAGGAAGCAAGGCGCACTCTAGGTGCTAGAACCCTTATATTGACTGAGGCACAAAAAAGTGCTTGACTAAGTGAAGGCGCAAAATATATATATGTGTGTGTGTGTGTGTGTGTGTGTGCCTGTTTATAAATAAAATAAGGTTAAGGTATTTAAGTATGATAATAACTCTAACAATGGTTCAGTTTATCTTACAAAACATGCCAATTTTTTTTTTGACCAATATGCATGATTTCTTTATGGTCCGACGTTTGTTATTGAATACTCAAATATTAAAAAGTAGAGAGTTCGATATTAGCCCCTTTCTTACTAGTAAAGGTACAATTAAAGGAAAAAAAACTAAAGAACTTAAAAGAGAAATTCAATCAGGCAAGGTTTTTAGCGCTTATTGCCTTACAAAAAATATGCCTAGGCACATTAACTGTGCATCTGATCAAATGCACCTAGCCTAAAAAGGTTTGAGGCATTTTTGTTGTTTGACGCTAAGGCGCAACGCCTAGGCTCACGCCTTAACATCACTGTTATAAATGATGCTTTTATAGTGAAAACTCATTATATTTGTTATGTCTGACCTTATTTGAGCACGTATGTGTTCAATATCACCACATTTCTCGGCAAAATCTTGAATGGCACCAATATCAACCCCAAAATATCTGGAAATTGTAGTAAAGGACATACAATACAACGCTTATTTCCTCAACCATTCTTGTCAATCTTATGTCCAAAAAATAACATGTTACTTGCAAATAATTATACACAAGAAAATATATAAGAGAAATTAGTTAATTTTGCTTTTCAAATCATAAATTTAGATGGAACTTCAATGACTAGTGCGAAGGATACTCTAAATCTGGATCTTGCTGCAAGCAAAATATAGTTTTCACTCCAACTTTTCGAAGCTTGTCAACGTCTTGAGGAGTCTATCAATTTGGGGATGGAAAAGAAATGACATGTAAACAAATTACGAGAGAATTATTTTTCAGTTATTTACTTAGAAACAAGAATTACCTGCAGACATGAACCCACAATTAGGTCGGGACAGATAAAGTTATAGTTCATTCCCAGTTCATGCCTATAAGTCAAAGCTGCCGAAAACCACGTAAACAGATGATTAGCAGCAACTAAACGAAGAAGAAACAAATATATATATATATATATATATATATATATGTATGGAGTAACCACAGAGCAAAAGACCATTACATCAAACACCAACATATCAATTTATCATGTTGAATGTCGAGATTGCCAAGAAGTATATCTATGTTGCTCTGATTCTTTATTTTTTTAGAGTATCCATGTTCAACACCAATGTTCGACACATATCCGGACATGACTATGAGGACATGACTCTCCTGGAATGCTCCATAAACATTGAAAAACTTAAAAAAAAAAATTGAATATACACGTTTCCGGTACTCACACTCGAGTCCATGTAGCTTAGTAAGTATATGGCAAAAATGAGTTACTGTTTTTTTTTTTTTTTCACATTTTACATTAATAACCCTGCTAGTTACAAGCATTACGGTAAGGTTTTAGCTTTATTTTTTCGTACCCCACATCAAAATGCATGGCTCAGAGCCTCTGACGTGAAAAATGCTAGTTATGCATAAATGCATCTAGTGCTTCCTCACACTTAAAGCAGAGCACAACTTACTAGCACCCATAGCTTCTGTCATATTATGGCTATATATCTTAGATATTTCCTCCTCCAAATCAGAGCTACTCTGCTTTGCACTTGATGCGGAACCAGAAATTGCCTGCAGAGCGAGAAGTTAGTTGCCAAAAACACGGTTCAAATACAGTCAAGAAGCATGTTGAGCAGCACAAAGAGACCGACTTTTATCATCATAAACCAAACGAATTTTAATTATCATATAGAGACTACTAAAAGGTTACTAAACCTCCAAGTAAAATTGGGCAACTAATCAAATGCCATACCTGTGCTTAAAAAGAATGTAGAATAATTTTATGTTGCTCTGACCCTTCGTTTTTCTTTAAATACTCATGTCCGACACCCGATTCCTATACATTTCTGGATATGGGTATGATGATATGGTCCTCCAAGGACCCTCTAAATACATGAAAAAACTTTTAAAAAATTAAACATACCTATGTCGAATACATACCCTCTTACACTCGAGTCCGAGTAACACAGATGTAGATCAGTTTGGTTTCACATGTTACATGTTTAATGAGAACGACTAAAATTACCATATCCCTAGTCTAAAAATTGAATGCAGACGAAAATTAACATATCCCTTGTTTAAAAATTAAATGCAAGTTTGAGTTAAAAGCCACTGACATTTTTGTGCAAGAAACCTCATACGTGCATAACAGCTTAATCTCTTACCCTTAATGAAATCTTAAAACGCTCTTTCGTTTTCTACTCGTTTGATTAAAAGTTTCCAATCATAACTACATAAATTCAACTAGCTGCAATAAAAATGTACAAACTAAAACATTAAATTACATTATTCCAATGAATATAACACCATCCATCTATGCATAAAGAGTAAATGATGAATCTATGTGTGTGTGTGTGTGTGTGTGTGTGTGTGTGAAAAGCATTTGTATCTTTGAAAAACTACAACAAATGGATAACACCAAAATGAAGAAAAGAAACGCATAGAATCTAAAGGAAAATCAAATCTCTGAAGCAAACACTAAATTCCAAAGAAAACAAATCCAAAATCCAAGAACTTACCTTAACTTCAATACCTAGCGGCATATCATTAGAATTCATCCCTCCCTACATTAAATCACATAATTCAACAACCAAAAGCAAAAACCATAAAATAAATCATATACATATCAATACATATAATTTGTTCATATTATACAACAGATGTAAGGATTAAAGAGCTAAAAGCTAAAAAAAACTTTACCATCATATTAATGGAACATGAAAAGGGCTTTCTTGGATTGCCTTTGAAACCTTGAAATGGCAAAGAATAGGATCTGAAACTATTCAAAATATAAAATTTTAAGCAAACTTTTGGATTAGACCCATGTCAGAAAAATAGATTGGAATATTAATAAAGATTGAAAAGAAAGCGTTTTGATCAGAACCTTTGAAGATTCTGAAGGCAATTCATGTCGGCTCAAAAGAGAAACAAATTCTTGAAGATGACAGAAGATCCTAGTTACAGTAGACTCTTTCCTTTTTTTTTTCTTGGGATTTTATAGGGGTTTGTTGGAGAGTTAGAAAAAGGGCTTGGATTTTAAAAGAATATCAATCATGCCATGTGGAGGAATCTCAATAATCGGGTCCATTTCCCTACAATGTTGGATTGGATCTATTCTCTCCGCCATCATTCATTACTAGTTTTCCGTTTTCTTTCTGACGCATTGATCGGAAGAAAAGCTATTTATGAATTCCATCGAATTATTTGAAAATTTTTGAAATGTTTAAATTTAAATTTAAATTTATTTTAATAATTAAAATTTATTATTGAAAAATAATAAAATAATAAAAATTATTTTTAATTAATATTTATATAATTATATTTTTAAATTTAAATAAAAATAATATTTTATTTAATAAATAGTGAATTAAGCTAACCTAGATTAAGAAAACATAAGCTTTGCTCGAACTGAGCAAGCTACCAGGCTTTCAGCAGAGGGAGATAAAAGGAAATAAAAATAGCCTTTTTTTTTTTTTATGTTTAAAAAGTTTTTTTTATAAAATAGTTACAGTTTAAGAATAAAAAAATTAAATTTATTAAATATTATTTTTTAAATTTAATTGTATCAATTAATGTTTAAAAAAATTAAAAGTTAAATAATATGACCTTCAGTTATTGATTCAATCAGTTTTGATTGAACAGATTGCTTTGAATTAAATATTAAATAATACTTAAAATAATTAAAATAATTATAAATATTAAAAAAATATTTTAATATTAAAAATTAGTATCTATACTTACTTATGATAATTTAACTAATATAAATCAAATTTTAAATAAAATTTATATAAATTTGATTACTATTTAATGATAGAAATAGTAAGATAAAATTTCGAAAAGACTTCGTTCGGACCAAAAAATTCTTAGATGATAACCTAATAACAAATCTATCCCAATCACATCAAAATTGTACACGATCTTAATTGTACGTGAGAGCACTTTTTTTTTTTTAACAGCCAAATGTAGATTATCATCATCAAAAGCAAGAAAAACAGAGTACATACATTAGCTCAAGGAATAAACTTTGAATTAACAAAAACAGATGCTTACGTAATTAGTTAATTTGATAATCTATATATTTATATATTTATATATTTATATATTATAATTATTTTTAAAATATTATATATTTATATAAATTTTAATATATTAATAATTTATGTTAGATAAAATTTTAAAAATTTTATTTATTTATATTTTAATTATAATTTTTTATATTATATTATATTTTATTTAAAATTTTAATTATTTTTTTATGTCATATTACATTACAGCGGGCAAAATTACTAGCATTGAAACTAGCCACCGCACAAACATCATGAAATCCCCACATGTCTAAATCCACAACATCGGTCTCATTTTAACTTAAGAAAAAGATATTGGTGAACACACGTTAAATTTTATATTTTTATATTATAATCATATTTAAAATTTTATATATTTATATAAATATTAATATTTTAATAATTTTTATATATAAATTTTGATATATTCATATATTCGCATCACATTCTTATAATTATGTTCATATTATTTTTATATCATATCTTATTTTATATCGTATTTTAATTATTTTTTTATATTATATCAAATATTTAAAGTCTACCCTTAAACCGACAACCTTCGGTTTCCATCTACAACTCAAAAATCTTTTTATTCCACTGTTTCGGGGTTCTGATTTTTGGGTTTTTTTTTTTTTAATTGATTCTATTGAAGCAGAAGGGCTTTTTGTAATTTTTGTTGAATTGCAGTTGCAGTGTTTGTTTATTGTTATATAATAACATGTTTCGATTGAACTTACTTTGACCTATCCATTAAAAAAATCTCTCATTACCCAAGTTATTACTTGACTTGACCGATCCCATTAAGAATCCCTCATGATCTAAGTCATTACCTAACTCTTGCATGTAAATCGTGATTTATATATTCTATTAAACTCTTCTCTTTATAAGTTAGCTTTTGAGTTTTTCTTTGAGTTTAACTTGATGTCAAAGCCAAGTTGCTTGTCCATTCTATTGGATTGCCTACTCTACTCTTATTTCATCAGATATTTGTCGAAAGAGTATTAAAAGTCTCACACGCTGATCTTTTGTATCTGCGTATAACATGTATATCTTATTAGACTGTCCATCTTACAAGCTAATTTCGAGATTGAACTTGAGTTTCTTTAACTAATTTGATCCAATTTTTTCAATCATGATTTAAATATTTTGTCATTAGTACAAAAAGTATACTAAGAATGTGAATTTATCCTAACGATTCTAGATTCAAATCCTCACTCCCTATATACCAAAAGAACAAGGAAAACCAGAATCATCAATAAACGCAAAGCCTAATTCAGTTACTTTGTGAAGCCATAATGGTATCCAACAAGTCTAGTTTAAATTCTAATAGCTGCAACCTTTTTCCTATCTCCAAGTTACATCCTTGTTTGTATCAAAACAAAAAAAAATAAAGAATCATCAATCATATCTAGATTTGTTAATTTTGGACACGACACCAAAAAATAACACCAATACAACATGTCACATGCTAAAATCTATATGAGATGAATTATTAACGTGTCAAAAATTATATAAAATATATACTATAATTATAACACAAAAAAAAATACAAACATGAGAAGAATACAAATTGTTAAATATGTTTGTGAAAGCTATTTGGCTCTAACTCTTTATTTTTCTTAAAATATACCAGTGTACACCACCTACGTATGACGCATATTTAAACATGGATCATAAGAATGAGACCCTCCAAAGATACTTCAAATATATGAAAAAATTTAAAAAATTTGAACATACATGTGTCAAGTACGTACATATATCTAATACTCACCCAAATCCAAGTAACAATAATATGAGAGTGCTCAGCAAAATAGTATTTACTAAATACCAAGAATCGAAGACAAGTACTCTAATCAGCAAAGCATCACGAAAGTGGAATATATGAGAGCTACATTATTGCGACTCTTCATTTTTCTTGAAGAATTCATCTCCAACGATAGTGTCCAATGCATATTTAGATATGTGCATAGGGAAGACCCTCCAAAGATCCTCCAAATACATAAAAAAATTTAACATACCCATGTTGACACATATCCATAGTCAATATTCACACCCAAATTCCAGTACCATAGTATTGGAGTGCTGAGCAAAATAGTATTTTACTAGTTACCAAGAATCTTAAGACAAAGTACTCTAACATCATTATCGACAAAGGAATAATGTTCAAGTTCAAATTTCATCTTAAAGATTGCAACTGACTGCAAATATGACAAATCTTCAAAGTATTATTATCAAAGACCAAATTTGCTGTATAATTTCAAGGGAATTCAAACAAATTCTAGACAAGTTACATTTATTGTGTTTCTTCATGGAATTGAAGTATGTGAGAGCTCCCTCGTACATCATGTAGAATGGCTAATACAGATTATTTTGTTTTTCTTTGTTTTTCCAACAGCATTTCGAAATTCGATCAGATCAAATAAATGCTCAAATATCTAAAGGTCCGAATGCGTCGTCTGACTGAGTATCCCCTAAAAATGGATCGATCCTTGGTCTTGCTTGCTGTTCTCTAGCGAGAGGGAAGTTCCAAAACAAATCGGATTTCTGAAAGAAAATGTAAAATGCAACTGCGGATGCCAAAAATAGTCCTAAAAGCAGCAAGTAAATCTGCCACTCTGCACACGAAGATAAGATCATCGTTTTCTTATCCAAGACATTGGTTCACATGCATCTGAGAGAGAGAGAGAGAGAGAGAGAGAGAGAGAGAGCGAGGGAGAGGAATACCTTTCCAGTCTGCAGGAACATTTAATTTTGTTACCATGGCTCCCCACTGACTAGAAGTTGTAAGCACAACCCTGCAACGAAGCAACAATAAGGGAGATCAAGCAGCTGAACCTGGTATTATATATTCTACGATATGTGTCTGACATTGGTATACTCAATTTTTTTTTCACATTTTCCATATGTTTGGAGGATCATACCCCCAAACCACGTCTGGATGTGTGTTGGACACAGGTATCTTAGGAAAAATAAAGAATCTGGGTAACATCTCGGAGATGTAACTCTACAAATCTTAGATGAGTCAATTGCGGAGATAAAGTTTGTATAATCTAAACCCTTGGCCCGGTAAAGCATGCAACATGTTTAGGGTTCATAAATCCATTTTAATGATTTAAATTGTATGATAACAACAAGCTTATATATAAATGACTATTAACTCCAATTAATTTGATCGATGGCTTTAAAACAGAACTAACACCAATATTTTTACTGCCAAAAAAAAAAAAAAAAACCCTAAAACTACAACCCCCTCATTTAATAAAATATACTACTTCCATTATTTGCCGATTGTTAGGTTGAAAGACTGCCACAAGTTCATTTAGGTAATGCAAAAATTGTGATCCAAAGAGGAGATTCTGTGTTACTTAGACTCGGGGGTAAATGTTAGATAAAAGTATGTGCCCGACATGTGTATACTTAATTTTTTTGATGTTCTTATACATTTGGAGGATCGTACACCAATACCCATGTCCAAATATGTTTTGGACATGAGTGTGCAGCATAAGTACTTAAGGGAAAATAGAGAGTCGGAGTAACATAGTTAGGGAGTGCTGGCAAAGATAATGGTATTTATTGAAGACCCAAAAAACACCGCAATAATCTGAAAGAGACATCATCTAGAGACTGGCTAAGCACAATTGATATTTACCCGTTCATGTAGTCAACATAATGACAACAAATGTGGGATTAAACTTAATCGTATTTCAGAAAGTCCATGTAAGCATGTTGAAGGACAAAGTAAAAACAACATAAGAAGATAAGCTTTCATATAAAATATAGTAACTTTCTGTATCTAAGCTACCATGCAGCTGATTCAAAAAAAAAAAAAAAATCATAGATCTGCTTACTCCGGAATGGTCAAGGGATTCATGATCTTTTAAGACCCATGTTATACGTACTCTTCATTTTCCTTAAAGTAAATGTGCCCAAGACATATTCGGACATTGGTATAGGGGCATAATCCTTAAATATATTAAAAAAAAAAAAACTTAGAAAAAATTGAGCAGACTTGTATCGGACACATATCTATATCCGGCAGCCCTGAGTCTAGATAACATAGTTTAAGACATGACTACAGCAATCTAGAAACGCTATTGCCAAAAACGAAATACCTGAATATTTTGCCTTGGCAATGATTAGCCAAAAATACTATTCGTTTCACCGAACCTTACCTTTGACTAGGACAGAACTCTAGTGATGCAATCGATGCACCCAAGTGTAGCCTCTTGCTCCAATGGCTGATCTCCATTTTCTTTACTTCAACCACACAGATGTCTCCGTCTTTGCTTCCCCTACGATGAAAACAATTGAGCTCATTTGTCAAATGAACATTTTCATTTAAGTATATTATAAATGTAATCAATTCTACAAAATAATCTGTTCTCAGTATGCATAAATCCCGATTGCTCTATTCTTCCTTCTTGTCTCCATCTCTTTTCATTTTCCTTTTCATCTGACCTTACTCCATTCTCTTCTTGAGAACCCAGACAAGTTAAACATTTATGTATGACATGTGTATTGATTATTGACACACATTTTCACACACACTACTAAGTTACTTGGACTCAGTTGTGAGTGTCGGACATGGGTACGTGCCCAACAAGGTTATGTTCAAAATTTTCTAAGTTTTTCTATACACATGGAGGGTCATATTCCCATACCCATATCTAAATATGCATCAGACAAAGGTGTCAGATACAAGTACTTCAAGAAAAATGAATAGTCGAGGCAACATAGACACACTTCTACTACAATATAACCATCGAAATAAAGATCTTGAATATAAAGTCATTGCAAAAGCAAATACGAAGTTCCACAATGACGAAAACATAACTTGGGGAATAGATTTTAAAGTTAATACTATTGGAATTTGACTTTTAAAACAGGCAAACCAAATTAAACCAAACCAAACCAAAAGCAACGATTCATTTTGCTAATTTGCAACATGAACCCCGACAGTACAAAGAAGAAACCCAAAAGGCAATGCTGAGGGCTTACAGAGCAAGATATTTTCCATCCAGGCTAATGGACATAATAGAAGCAGGCTTTCTGAGTAACCTCTTATGCCCAATTTTATTCCATGTGCTTATGTCATAAACTGTGGTAACCGGTTTATCACCTGTCAAATTACGGCAGCACAGTTTCATAAAAGTCATTTAATAACAGAAAGTAAATTGTTTACTTCAAACAAAAGCATGCATACCCTTTTGAACAGTACAAAACAAAAATGGTTTTGTCCCATCCTTGGAGAACCGGCATAATTCAATCTTTTCATCCTACAGAACAGACATACCAAAAATTTGTCAGAAGGAGAACATTAGCAAACAACACCAAAATCTTTGGTTAAAGAAATGGTACCGGTTTGCGAGCTAAAGTCGTCAAAGGAACACCATCATCTGTCTTCCATATTCTTGCCGAACCATCAGTTGATGTTGAAGCTAAGAACTCTGAATCTAGGCTAGAGTACAAAAAACAAACCAGGCAAAATTCAAAAGTTAGCTTGGAACCCAAAAACCATCAAAAGAAACCAAATTCAGTTTAACCAACGTTAGAAAACATATTTATGATTCAATTTTTTACCAAAGGCCATTGATGTGCAAAATGATTTTTCAACCCCATTTTAATGGGCATTAGAAATTTTTATTGGGCAACGAGATGGGTAACAGCATATATTATAGTCAATAACATTTATGGAGAGTTACCAGATTTTCAAAATTTTTAAAAGGGAATACCAACTAAATAATTTAACTTTGTATAAAAAAAAGTTAAGGTGAAAAAAGGTCCTCAGTATGATTACATACAAATAGGTTCATTTTTACCTAAAATCCATATCCCGAATGGAGTTATGTGCTCTTACTTCATCTACAATGATGCGCAGGCTTGGCCATTCCAAGATTCTGAGATGCCCATCCTATTGTTGATCAAGATGCAAGTTATTAATATGAAAAAGAGAACAAGTTTTGATCAAATTCCAGGTGACTGCTTACCACCCCACCAGCGGCAAATCTAGAACCATCAACACTGAAAGCTAGGCATTTCTGCGGACCAGCATCTTGCAGAGGAGGTACTTGTTTGGCGAGCAGCTTTAAATTTGTTTCCTGACCGTACAACTCAAACAACCTGCACATACAAGAAATATCCCATTCTATAAACCTTGCCCAAGGATTGTGGGTAATGGCTAACATAAAGCAATTGCTCGCCGTAATAAACATCAATCTGAAAATGTAGAAATTTCCCCTTGTGTCACAGGCCATAATGCATAATATCACGTGTACTTACATTAAATAAATAGATAATAGCCCCCTGCAATAAATGACCATACAAGAGTGGGAAAAAAAGAGAGTATGAACAAACAAATAGATAAAGGAGCATTAGATGGTAAGAAAAACAGTTAAACGGATGACCATGAGCCAATTACTTTTCCAAGTGATCATGAAGGTTTAGAGGGATATTTCTCTAGTGCAAAGGGGTTGAGACAGGGTGATCCCCTTCTATGTTACTCAGACTCGAGTGTGAGTGTTCGATATGGCTATGTGTCCAATACAAATATGTTCAATTTTTTCTAAGTTTTTCCACGTATTTGGAAGGTCCATGAAGGGTCATACCCCCATACCCATGTCCAAACATGTGTCGAATAGGGTACTTCATGAAAAATGAAAAGTTAGAGCGACATAGATCCCCTTTCTCCCTATCTCTTTGTCCGGGCCATCAATGTGTTTTATTCTGCTAAAAAAATAGATCCTTACTTATCATCCCCATTTTACTGAAGTGCCAATAACTCACCTTTGTTCTGCAGATGATCTTATGATTTTACCAAGGGAGATATAAATTTTATTACTACTATCAACTCTTCAAACATATGACAAGGCTTCAAATGAATACTGCCAAGAGTGAGTTGTTAGGTGCAATGATTCCATATAAGGATATGAAAACTGTTCAAACAACTACTGGTTTTAAAATTGGTTCTTTACTGATCAGCTACCTAGGTTACCTCACTAAATGCAGACTAACTGGAAAAGATTGCAGCAGATTGATCCTGAAACTTACGTGCAGAGTTAACATTTGGGCTTACAGAAATTTTCACAAGCTGGCCAACTCAAACAGATCAATTCAGTCTGCTTTAGTATACAGAACTATCTTACAAAAGCTATTGATAACTTGCACAATATATGCACAACATAGTATTGCATAAATTCATAACTTTGAGGGGAAGAAAAAGCATGGAAGGGATGAAAACTGCAAAACAGCATGAACAAGAAAAAAACATTTTTAAGATATGCTTGGTATCTCTTACGATTTTCATGAAAGAAGTCATACGTAGGCAAACATACGTAATGCTTAAAGTTCAGTAGGCTTCAGCACAAGTTTAGGAGGCATGTCTAATCCACATAAACACAATCCTGCAGGTCTATGTTACTTGGACTTGAGAGCGAGTATCGGTTATGAGTATGTATCTAACACGGGTATATTCAATTTTTCAAGTTTTTCCATGTATTTGAAGGGTCATATCCCCATCCCATGTCTGGATATGAATAAAATACGCAATACGGGAATTAGACATGGGTACTTCAAGAAAAAATTAACAGTTGAAGCAACAAAGTTGTAAGCACATTCCATCCAGAAGTGAAGCTTAGAAAAGCCTGTCTAAATGTGGGATAGTACCACTTTGGTTAGACAGAAACAGTCCAATAGTTTTGCTTTTTTGGGTTGGTGGCAAGAGGGGTGGTAAACCACCAATATAACTTGAGAACTTCCACATTTGCTTCTGAACTAGACTTAGAGACCTAAAGATAATGCATTATGTAAACAATATATAATGGACTTAGCAGAGCTCGTGAATTGACATCTCGGAGCAATCTGGCAAATTCGCAACAAGAACCCATTATTCTTCTGGATTCCAGATATTCCAAACCAATAATAAGTATAGCATAAAAGTTAGTATGCAAATAGCTCAAACAAGGGCAAGCTTCAAGAGCTGAACATTGTTGATTAAAAAAATCATTCCTCAAATACAAGCAGGCAAGAATGAATCCACCAACAGAGAGTCTGACATGCAGACATCATTCTTAGAAGAGACCAATAGCAAATATTAACCGAGCAAAGAGAAACCATTTCTAGTATATTTTTGAAATGCAAAAAGCACCCACAAGAAAATCAAGTATTCAAGTCTCCTTCTCCCACCCAACACTCTCCAATTAAAATGAGAAAATATCCAATTTTTCCGTCCAACTGCTCCAAAGCCAAATGAAAGAAAAAAGAAACCTTTTGTAAGCTATATGATTACAATCCTCAATATCAAAATATCTTAGGCACCCTCACATTTCTCCTATGTTACTCGAATCGGATATGAATCTGTGTCTTACACGGTTACCAAAGCCAAATGAAAGAAAAAAGAAACCTTTTGCAAGCTATATGATTACTATCCTCAAGATCAAAATATCTCAAGCACCCTCACATTTATGTTATTTGGACTTGGGTATGAATGTCGAATACAGGTATGTTTCTAACATAGTTATGTTCAATTTTTTCTAAGTTTTTTCTATGTATTTGGAGGGTCTTTGAA
This sequence comes from Adansonia rubrostipa, assembly GCA_038381775.1. NCBI lineage: Eukaryota > Viridiplantae > Streptophyta > Magnoliopsida > Malvales > Malvaceae > Adansonia > Adansonia rubrostipa. The sequence goes on along the minus strand of JBBYHM010000020.1, from coordinate 5,144,114 downwards.
GGGTTGTATCCCCATGCCCAAGTCCAAAAATATGTAGGATATTGGTGTCGGACACAAGTACTTCAAGAAATATGAAGAGTCAAAGCAACATAGTATTTCTGAATGGCCTTAATATACTATTAAAAGAAAGGACAGAAATGCAGAGCAGAAGTTCCCCGAAACTAAACAATGACACAACATACAATTGAAACCAACTCATTCCCTGAAACTAAACAAAAATACAACATAAAAAGAAACTAACTAGTCACAGATTTAATCAGAAAAAATTCTCACCATGCTATTTCAAACCATCCAACTTGGTCCACATTAGACTTGTTTTCAATCCCGAAAACAGATTAAACTTCTTATAAATTCAATAAAATGACAGCCTAACATGGATCGCGAGGCATTTCATAGCAATATTACTCAAACAAAATTGAATAGTCAACATTTCCAAGCTATGGCAATAAACAGATAACAAAATCAGCAAAATAAAATTGAAAACAAAAAAAAAAAACACTCACTTGCAACCTCCCTTAGTGGTAGAGCAAACAAAATCATCTCCATTTGGGTGCACTGCAATGGTTATTGGATCACCATCACTTTCTTCAAGCTCATGCCTGGCCTAATATAACAAATTAAAGTACATAAATATAAATTCCCCAAAAAAGAACCCCATAAAGTGACAGTTACTATCGTTATAGAAAAAAATTATTCAAATAATCCTAGCAATCAAGCTCAGTTAAGCAAATTTTCTTGTTTAATGAGAAAACAAGAAAGAAAAAAAAACCCATGAAATTTGCTTATTTAACTAAAATAATTTAATTAAAACAACAATTTTCCCCTCGAAAATGGAGGAAAAATCCCAACTATCATTAAAAAAAAAAGAACAAATATTTCCTCAAAAACGACAACCTCGTTCCACAAAAACATCGAAATCCCCCTTTTTTTTTTTGCGCTCCACTTTCCCAAAACGAAAAGTTTAAACAAGGAAAAAAAAAAAAACGCAATAAACAACATCAAATATGTCGTTTCTCAACGCCCAGCATTTCTGTTAAGGAAGCTTACCACTGGAGATGAAGAGAGAGAAGTGGTCTTAGGATCAAAAGAGAAAATCTCGATGACAGAAGACGACGACGACGTCGAAGAAGAAGAGCTGGGTCGGATCGTGGACAGACCCAACACAACCAAATTGACGTTTTCGGGTCGCCGGATCCATGAGCTGCACGTGACGGACCTACCGGCTGCTCCTCCTTCCATTGATGACGACAAAAGAATGTTAGCAACGAAGTCAACGACAGAAAAACTAGTTTTTTTTTCTTTTTTTTTTTTTCTGGTTTTTGGGTTTTCGAAGCTCTTTGAGCAGTCTGAAGGATATTTTTATAAGCATATACACACACAACTAACTGAATAATAAAAATGAAAAATATCTGAAAAAAAGGTACAAGTACGATCAACAAAATGTACAACGTAATAAGGCGTCTCTGGTTTTTGGATAAAGATTTTTTATTTGGGTTTTTTTATTTATTATTGATGGTGGTGAAACCCAAATAAAAATAAGGATCGTTTACATCGCTTCAAGCATGAGTTATTATTTATATAATTAAAATATTTTTATTTTTATTTAATTACAATTATTAATATAAAAATAATTTTTAATATTATTTTAAATAATAATCGAGTTTTTGAATTGATTTATGAATATTTTTAGCAGTGAGTTTCACATAAATAGAATAAATCGATATTTATTTTGAGTTCGTTATAAATATATTTATATAATTTTCATATATCAATAATTTATATTATATAAATTTTAATAAATTTTTATATTTTTAATTATTTTTTAATTTGTACCATTAACTTATATTATATTTAAAATTATGAAGTATGATTTCACACATTGTTTTAATTTAGTTAAATTACACAAATTGCCTCTATATTATATCACTTATCTTAATTGAGTATCTAAAAAAATCCAAGTCAAAATAATTATCTGTAATACGATTCTATCAAATATATAATTACTTCGCATTAACATCGTTAAATAAATATTAACGTGACATTTATCCTCTAATTAAGTCATGACATATGATAAAATAGCTCTATCCTTATTTTTTAAAATATCGTATATTATAATCGAATTAAACATTAAATATCATGTCTTTTAGTGTGGAGTATGTATATGTTTAATAAAATCATAAAATAAATATTTATTTAAAGCAAAACTTTCTTTAATTACTTAATTAAGAAAATGACAAAGTAGAACGGCAATTGTACAAGTAATCCTTTTAGTTTTGAAAGCACCGCTTCAAAGACAAAGAGAAGTGGATGGAATTAACGTCGTCATTGTGAGGATATTCGATTATTATTCCGCGGAAATGGTGAACAAAAAACAATGCTACTTTTTTATATTATTATTTTTGGTTTTGTTGTTTCACGAAGCATTAATCGTGAACAAAACAATGCTATTTTTTTATTTAAATTAATTTAATTAATTGAATCAATAAAATTTAATTAAATAAATTTTATTTATTTAATTTTAAAAATTAATTAATTAATTTAATTAGTTTAATTGATTTTTTATTTTCAAAATTGATAATCAAATAGAATAGTCAATTTTTTATTTTAATTACATTTTAAAATTTTATAATATAGTATATCATTTATATTATATTATATAATATAATTTAAAATTGTTGTTATATATGACCTAAATAATTATATTTTAAAATCTTGTAAATGATTAAATCGATCGAACCGACCAGCTTAAATTCGATTCGGTTATTTCGATTTTTAGATATTTGTTCAATCAATTTTAAAAGTTTATTCGACTTAATTGACTTTAAAAATTTTAAAACCGAACCTATCGAATACTTAACTTTGGAGATTATCAGCTTGAAATTTAATAATAGAAAATATTTTAGGATTATTTTTTTTATTTTTGATTTTATTTTTCTAATTAAAAAAAATGAAAGTTTATAATTCAACACATTAGCTACATGGTGATCACACCCAAACCATTTTAGATTGGATTTGAATCGAATTATTTCAAGTCAAATAATTTTAGATCTTAAAAAAATTTGAATAATTTTATTTATAACTCAAATCATTTGAGAATTAAGTCTTTTTTAAGTTATTCGAGGTCTTATCATTTCAGTCCAACTTGCTGATTTTCAAGTTTGAGATAAAAAAATTCAATTTATTAATTTTTTTAATTAAATACGATTAATTCAAGTTTAAGTTAAAATAATTTTTCGAGTTTAGATAAGTTTTGGAAACTCTGACACTACTCTTTTAATGGGTTTTGATTTTTATTTTATTTAATTTTAATCAGCTAAAACTAAGGTGACATCAAATGCAAAAAAATATTTCATTTGCATAAGTTTGACTAAAAAATTTTATAACTACATCCAAAAAAGTTCCAATCAGCACCGTCGCCCCCTTTTCAAAGTCAACTTTAAAAATAACGCCGCCCGACCCGACCCGAACCATTCTTCCCCATCACATCAATAGTTTCGTTTGCAATCAGTGAGCAATCGAGAATTTGACAACCAGAGATGAAAGTGGAACTAGTCGACAGCCAAGAATTCGCCTACCACCTGCCTCAAATGGTTAGCTAACACTTTCGATAGAATCTTATAAACACTTCCAACAAGGCTATTAGGCCTATAGTCATTGAAACTACTTGGAGTCAAGCATTCAGAGAACAAGATTTAGAAAGAGGTATGGATGCGTTTGTCAAAACGGTTATTGTTTATAGAAATTATTCAAAAACAACATCATCTCTTCTTTCAAAAGGCTCCAGTACGTACTTGTTGAAGAAATTGAGGTTGAAACCATCCGAACCTGGAGCCTTGTTACTGTCACAACTTTGAGTCACATTCCACACCTCATCCTCAGAGAAAGGTTTTTCCAAGAATATTGAGGCATTTTGCTCTTTTAGGGTATTAAAACAGTAATCAAAGTCTTTTAAAAGGGCTGCTTTTGCTTGTCATTGCGCTATTGCTTCCTCGTGATCATTCGTATCATCCGCCACACAATCATTAACAACGAGCTTCTCGATTGATATAATTGACTCTTTTCCAGAGCTGCAGTCATCATGTGGAAAAAAACTTGCGTATTCCTTATCTCCTACTTGAAACCATTCCTTTTGGTAAAGTGACCACAATTCTGCCCTCTTTTATCAAAATTTCTTCATTTCTGGTAAAACTGTCTCCACCCCACATAGTCAAATTTGATTTGAATTGGATTTAAGCGTGCTATTAATATTATTATTTATATTTACTTAAATCCAGTCTGACCCGAAATATGAACCTCAAATTTTACTCAAGCTTGTCTATATTTATAAATAAATAATCTAAACTTATTTCGCTCACCCATATTATAATTTTTTAATTTAATTTTTTTATAAAAATATTTTTTAAAATTTAATATTTCGTAACTTAATAAATTTCTTTTATTAAGTTTTAAAATATAATGTTTTACACTATATTATTATATATTTATAATGTATATAAATACAAAACTAATAAGTATTATATAATTAAAAAACGAATCAGGTCGAGATCAAGCCTTAAATGTTGAAGTTTAGGCTTGGCCCATTTTTAAGCAGCTCTAAATTTTTTTTTACCTAAATCTATTTTTTGGGCCTAATATTCTTGCTCAAACCCTTCTAAATATTGAACTTACTTTTAAATTTGGATGAGTAGGCTAAACCATAAACACCTATACTTAGCTCTGTGTTGACAATTAATTGCCTTTTTTACTTTGATAATGAGATAACTAATTACTTAATCTTTTTCCATATGGTAAAACATATTAGCTTAGGCAAAAAAAAAAAACTCCTCCTGTATAGAAGTGTTCATGAACTGATTAAATTAAATCAGATTTGATGAACACTTTTTAAAATTAAGATGAACACTTTTAAAAACTAAGTTTGAGCTCACCAATTAAACTCATCTAAATTAAATTTCGTTTATATTAATACTTTAATTTTTTTTTAAAAAAATATATTTATGAATATAATATTACTAAAATATTTTTAAGTTAGGAAAAAAACGTAACCTCATTGAATTTTAATGTAGAGTTGCCGACCTATTGGGCTCAAATTATTGTCCATCCTGAGGCCAAGGCCTACCAAGGTCGGCCCATAGTTTCTTTTTATTATTTAAAAAATATTTAAATATATTTAAATTAATATTTTTAACATTTTTTGCTAAGAGTTAAAGAATTTTTTTTATATACAGAGAAGAAAAATATAGCAAAATCTAAAGCTGATTGGATTTGCATGCACGAAACACTATTCTAAATATCTAAATATTATTTTTATATTATAATAATTTATTTATTTTTAAAATATAAATAAAAATAATTTTTAGTGCTACAAATTTTTTACATAGTAAAATAAATTTTTATACTCAAACTAGACTTAAATAAGATTAAAATTTTTAAGCTCGAGTTTGAGTCAGACCTAACCTATAAACATCTATATTATTCTATTTATGAAAGACTTAAACAAAAATATTAATAAATTTATTTACATTTAATTAAATATTAATTAAAATTATTATAAATCTCACCTTCCAAATCCAAGCAAAAACCAAGCAAGGTCTACACTATATAAGCATGTGTTGATCTGGGTAATAATAGAGTAGGGAAAAAGTGAAACAAAATCTATTGTATTGTATATAGTAGTAAGTAATTGCTATTGGGTCTGATCTGATGCAACAAGACTCTCCTGGAAAGTGTAAAACCTCGAGAAGATCCCAAGCTGGCTTGGTTTTAATCCCAATATCTGTGAATTCCTGGGTATCGTGGTCGTAAAGCAATAGTTTTCCACTGTCAGATTCTGCAAATATCTTACTACCATTCATCATGGTCCAAAATTCGAACAACCTTCGAACTCCTACTGAAACTGGTCCAATCCCTAGTAGTTTGGTCCAATTCCTCCCTTCCTCGCCCAACACTCAAACGTCATATGATTTGCAGCTGCTTACATCTGCATCCGAATGACAAACCCACAAAGAGAGACGATTAATTTTAGGTAGTCGAAGCAGTAAGTGCCCATTTGATTGGGGTTCAGCAGGAACTGTATGTCAAAAGCAAAAGCTTCTTTGGACATGTAAAAAGCAAGCACATTCTAATATTGACGAAGCTTGCCAACCACCCAGTAATAAACACCATTTGCACATGCGTTGTTTTGGTTATTAATAATATGTAGGCCTCCAAACCACTCAATTTCTTCCCTTTCAAAACCCTCCATGAATGTGTGCTCATCCTGTAAACTGCATGGTGACTGACTTCAAGATTATTGATCTCCAAATCAACGTATTTCCGAATATAGACCACTTTTTAATCATTTAAAACAGGATCTGATCCGAACCCAAAAATATGTACGTAGGTGTCAACCTTGGACGGAATGTTTTCGTTACATTCTGGAAGAAGTCTCAAGTCTCCGGTGGCAGGATTCCACAGAGATAAGCAACATTCGAAAGGATTATATAAACAAAATAATCCATCATAGACGCAAAAAGGAGGATATTTATAGCCCACTTCCTGGGGAATTATTTGAGCAAATCATGGTAAGAAACAAGTGTTTGATCGAGAAAAAACCGAAGAACAACATTATCGAGATGATCGTCATTATAGTACACCAGAAAACGGTTGTTGTTCTTCTTGCTGATGCTAACATGCTGAGAAATAAACCTCAGGTTTTCAAAGAGAGATCTCCAAGTTTTTGATACGCACTTGAAGCGAATGATCGAGTTGACAGGCAGCCAGAGGATGCCAATGCTCAGTGCTTCTTGATCTGACCGCCATTCCCTGATTGATATCTCTGTAGGATTGATTAACAAAGGTTACCCAATGAAGTTATCAATGGCAAACTTACAAAGCTAATCAATTAATTTAATTTGAGCCATTAAAGTAGAAAAACCGATGGAGATGAAATGGTCGGTAGAGGTGGCCGGCGACAAGTTGGCTGGTTAGGGCTTTTTTAAGAAGAAAGAGAAAGTAGCAAATATATCAATAAATTATGGGCTTTTAATTTGGGTTAGTTCTAATGGATTTTAAAGTTATTGGCCCAAAGCATTAGATGTCAAAGTTAAAATATATGCAACCTATTTATAAAATATTTGTGAGATAATTAAATTATTTTAGTAATTTATTACTATAATATAAAATGTGTTTTATTGATAATATTTATTTTAAAAACTTTTTTAGTGTTAAATTAAATTTTCATATATTTTGAAAAATTTTAATGTAACATTATTTATATAAAAATTTAAAATGTTTTGAAGGTAAATTATTTATATAAAACTTCCTGGGGAATTTGTTGGAACAAATCATGGTAAGAAACTAGAGTTTGATCGTGAAACAACCGAAGAACAACATTATCAGTATGATCGTCACAATAAGACAACAGAAGACGGTTGTTGTTCTTCTTCTTCTTGCTAAGGCTAAGATGAAGAAAAACAAAGCTTGGATTTTCAAAGAGAGATTTCCAAGTTCTTGATACACACTTGAAGCAAATGATTGAGTAGACAGGCAGCCTGAGGAGAATGTTAGGCACCGAATCTTGAGGACAATGCTGTTCATTGCTTCTTGATCTGGCCGCCATTCCCTAATCGATCGATCGATCTCTGTAGGATTGATTATCGAAGGCTACGAAGTTATAAATATCAATGGGAACGGCCCTATTTAATTAATTTAATTTTCTAATCTGTGCTTGGAAAAACAAAGGCATAAGGAAACCAAATCCTAATAAAAACCAAATATTACCAAATCCAAATTATACTCTTGAGTAGTTGAATTTTAGCTATCTTCAAGTTACTTTTAGGCATGAACATTTGAGATACGTGGCCAAACTACCCTAAGTCTATCTGTCAATTCATGTATCATGTTTTTTCATATCATAATTAAATTTAAGGTATTTTATGTTTAACGTAAATTTTTATACATTACTAACTTGTACTATATAGATTTGTGTATTCATGTCATGTCGTGTTTTAATTATTTTTTATATCATATTAGTGTAATCAGGTTTAAACTAGTGCACTTCTATTAGGTATAAAAATTGGATCATATTTTTAATTTTAGATATATTTTGATTTGTAATGTAAACCAGATACTATTTAAAAATATTTTGACTTTTAACGTTTTAATTTTAAATATTTATATTTTGAATGTTTATTAAGCAAATATTTTTAATACTTTAATAGTTTTATTATATTATTATTTTATTAATATACTACAAATATTAATATAACAAATAATATTTTTATTTTTAATAATGAATGAACTACGTACTATATTATATATTTAATAATTTGAATTTATCAATTTGTTTAAATTTAAAGATATATTATTTATAATATTTTAGTGACATATATTTTTATATTATTATTTCAACAATCAATATAAATAAATAATATTTTTATGATTTAAAAATAAATATATTTTGAATATAAAAAATGACTACTTTAATAGTATAAATATTACCCTTTTAAAATTTTTCATTAATAGAAATATAATAATAATTATAATATTATTTTAAATATTTTAAAATATTAATTATAAATAATGTTTTAATAATAAATACATGTGAGTGGTGAAGCGCGTGATAAATAACTGATCTGAAAAATAAATATAGACAAATAAATAAATAAATAAGTAAATAAAAAGTTAGGCAAATATGTAACAGTGTGCAAAAAAATGAAAAATAAAAAAAGCAAATAAAACGTAATGGCATAAGCTTGCACAAGTACTCTACCCTTTTCCATCTTTATTGATGATTGAAAGTGTCCCTTGGATCTCATATTTCTGTTGCTTAATTATCAAGTAAAATGCAAAAACTAAATTAGAAATAATATTTCAACTATATAACTACAGATTTTCTAGCTTCATTAAAATAATAATATAAATATAATAATATAATTAATGTGCGGCTTTTGCTCTTTTATTATCCTATATATATATATATATACTCTTCATTAATTCTTCAATCATTCTACCTCAGAAGTCAATGTATTCAAGCACATGTTGCAGTTTAGGTACTCTAAATCATTATTTAATCTATTTATATATATATATATATATTTATATATACAGTCATAAAAATGTCTAATTGCAATAATGCTAGGGTTTGGGTGATTGAACCTCAAAAAATATTGAAATTCAAGGTATTTTACAGTGATTCATTCTCAAGTACTACAACTCCACTTGATAGATTTATTAAATTTGCAAAGGCAAAAATAAAAAAAATATATATCTATTAATTAATAGAAGAAAAGTAAATATAAATTAGAGAGAAAATAACTCACTTTCTGCCCCATCACAACAAAGAATAAATATATCAATATCAAAATTACAAAGTATTAGTTATATAAGTAATTTGCGGCCGCCTGCAATTATCATATGCTAATTCTCTTGGCCGGTCACAAGTTATAAAATTTTGACTAAACATGTCAATGCATACGACAACTTCTGATAGAAAAGAGACACCGTTGCTCATGTTTGAACAACAAAGAATAACCCTAAGTATTAAGCAATTTAAATACATGGTGCCGTGTAGATGGCTCCCGAAACTACGTTGGACCAATAAAAAAGCCCCTCCAAAGTCTAATAGACAGATCGAAGTACCGAGAAGTTCAAAGCTTGGCACATGCATGGCTCTGCCATGCGTGACGCCAAAAAATCATATTATTAGAGAAGGAGAGAAGCTGAAATTCCCTCATATGAAATTCCTTCATATTATTAGATGAGCCAAAAAATGCATGGGTCTGTTGATAAAAATATGCATTAGAATTATGATTTTAGAAAATAAAAATAACAAAAAAAAATAGCAATAGATCATGTTACATAACTGGTTGGATCCAAAATACGATGCTGGCATGATTCCAGTGTATAATCGGAATTGTCCATGCGTCAAATGTTGTAAATTATTACATCATAGAATTTAAGTTTCTACAATAATGAACTGTGCAATATAAGAACAATAATGTCTGAACCATCCAGAGATGGTCTTGGGATAGTCACTAAGAGAGAAATGACAAGAAAAAGATCGAATTCTTTCTTAAAAGGATGTTCTACGTTTTACTAGAAGATTACATAAGAGACTCATCTTTTCGATATTGATACTTATAGTTGTAGTGCTACGTACAAGCTAAAACTCGATTTTCACCTTCTTTGCATGTCCTTTATTTTTTTACTTGACAGTATTTTTTATGAACATCATGGAAAGTAGAAAATGATGCAATGCTAATGTTTGGCCTGATCATAAACTTTAAAAAAATATATATAATATAGTGAAGACCGATGCAATGCAAAGATGCTGAGAAACAAAAATTATATATTGAGATTTTTGAAAGAAGTTTTTGAGATAAATTCTTTTAATTATTGATCTACTATCGTCAACAATACATTAAAAAAATATAATACACTACAATAAACCTATGTAAAATTTGCCAAATAATTTCGAAACAAAACATATATAAAAAAGTATCTTAGGAATTTTCTTTCCTAAACAATATTATCTTATGAAACTTTTCATTTTTGGGGATTATACAGCTTAGATATAAGTTGGTTTTTGTTTTGTTTTTCTCTCAGATTTGATATATATATATATATATATATATATATATATATATATATACATGAAATATTGAAAAGAAAGCTCAAGGAGAAGAAGAGTATAAATTAAGGAAAATCATGAAAGAAAGAGAGAGGAGTAATGCATGAAATGAAAGAGAGTAGTATATGAAATTAAATGAGAGTTTATAAGGTAAACAAACATAATGCATGCATGAGGGAGAGTTGGTCAGGTTAACATGATACATGCAATGCATGAGAGGCTTAGGTAAAACACTCCAACTCTACCGGACATTCAAATTAGCTATTTTTTTAAGTAGTTAAACCCACAACTATGTTAGGGCATGAAAATCGGATGATCTCTTTATCTTTATATATACATATATTTCTTGATTTTTTTTTACTATAAATAAGATATTGTTTAAAAATATTTTGATTTTAATTTTAAATATTCATATTTTGAATAATTTAATAACTATTATTTTTATTATTTTATTAATAAACTAAAAATATTAATATAATAAATTATATTTTATTTTTAATAATTAGTAAACTAAAAAAATTATGAATATATTTATTAATGTGAATATTTTCAACATTTATTAATTTGTTTCAATTTAAAATATACAGTATTTTTAATATTTCAATGACAAATATTATTATTTTAATGATAAAAATGAATAAATAATGCTTTTTATGATTCAAAAATAAATAATTTGAATATAAAATATTACTACTTTAACAGTGTAAATATTACTATTTTATATTTTTTGATTAATGGGAATATAATAATAATAATAATACTATTTTAAAATATTAACATAAATTTTAATAATAAATTCCAATATTTTAATATTACTGAATTTTTAATATTTTGATAATTATGTCAACGTTATTATTATGAAAAAAAGCAGATTTTACAAAAAATAAAATAAAATAACAAAAATTATTCAAACAACAAAAGATAATCACTATACAAAAAAATAAAGATTCTTAAAAAAATATTTTTCATTTTTTTTTGAGAAACAATTTCTACAAAATAAAAGGAACATTAATTCGTGTCAATAATTACATGTTACATGATTTATATGAAAGGTTTAAGTTGACATCCAAAAATGGTTGCCAAGTGGCTCAAATTGTTTGGCAAAAACCAACGATAATTAAAAAAAAAGTTATTGGCTATACACGTTTAATATAAATGAAGCAATTAATTAATAGACGAGTACATTCATATTTAATAAGCTAATTAATTAAATACACTATTTTATGTTATGTTCCTGTTCTTGCTAATTAATGTTCTAAACCATTAGTTCAATTTTGCCATGCTAGTTAAACATAGTTACTACGTGTTAAAATTCTATTTACAATTTTGATTTTTTGAAGAAAAATTTGTAGAAAAAAATTTTTAATTAAAATGTTATTTTATATGCCGATAATGAAATTTAAAATTTCCATCAACAAGTTAATAATTGGCTCCATCAGTCTTATACACACTTAGTATTCGAGTGAAATAATAAATTATTTTTATTTAAATATAAATATTTAAAGAAAAATAAATAAAAAATTATTGAAAACATGAAGGAGAAAAAACGTGGAAATAACTTAGTAGTACATATTATCTAAAGAAGAAAAAAAAGTAAAAAAAAAAATACATTTTAATTTCAGAATATGTAAATACAATTCTTACAAGTTCTTATAAGACTAAGATAAATATACTAATATATCCTTACTCCTTTGTCCTTACTAATACAAAACTTTTGATTTACCTTTCAATTTTTTTTAATTATCCATTAAATAATTGTCCAATTAATTCCTAAATTATGCCAATTACCTAACTAGTTTTTGAAATAACACCTTAATTGATCCTCAAACATTTTGTCCTTCTTTAAAAAAAAAACATTTTCTGATTTTTTATTTATCAATAGCATTAATTGTTCCAAAAAGATAAGATGGGAGTTGAAACAAAGCATTTCCTTGTTGTAAGTTGTTTTCACTTTTCTTTGTGTTGACAAATTAAAGCAAACCAAGTAGAAACTTCATTCCATCATCAATAAATTTTCACTTACGTATTTCAATTTTTTTTTTGCTGAGTGTAGTTGCCTTTCAACATATTTATATCACAAGATAGACTTCTATTAGTTGTGTTAGAAAAGAAGTGGGCCTTCGGAATTGGAAAAACCCAAAATGTAAAATATTAATTAGGAAATTCTAGAACAAAGAAAATGCTTTTTCGAACTTTGGAAGTAACGTCTTCTAATTTCCTAGGCTCATTTCCTTTTTGAATGCAGAGTCTAGGGCTGCTATTGAA
>JBBYHM010000020.1:5111115-5129190 GCA_038381775.1 Adansonia rubrostipa | reverse complement strand
AATTATATTAAATTATAAAAAATTTATCACTTGCCCAACCTAATTTAGATAGCACCTACTAGGTGTGTTCATATCTAGCTACCCTGGGCTAGACTTTCCATAGTATTACTTGAAATTATGCATTCAATTCAAAGTCCAATGATAAAAATATCTTTATTTATAGTTTACCTATACTAATATTAAATTGATTACTTAAGATATTGTTACAAGTTAATAACAAATTAATTATAAATGTAATAAAAAAATAAAATTAAATATATAATAAGAAAAGCAATTAACAATGTTTATATAATTTACTTTCAAAATGAATATACCTCACATTCGACATCATTTTACTATTTTTATTGAAAAAACTATATATACAACTTACATCATTGGGCTTTTTACTTTAAAAATGAATATTTTAAGCCATTAATTTTTTTTTTAATTTTCGCTAACATTGTTGGTGTGAAATATATATTGTGTCTTGTATTCTTGAATTATATATATATATATGCTAAAAATATATTTAATTAGATTTAATAATTTTAGATATAACATAATTATACGACACAAGAAAACTAAAATAAAATATTATATAAATATATAAACGTGTTAAAATTTATACAATATAAAATATTAATTTATAAAAATTTATATTAATATATAAAAATCATATAAATAAATATATTATTTTACGATATATATATATATATATATATATATTCTGATGATGCCTTAGATTGTTGTCAAAAGTATTTCAAATGTTTAATTTTCTTGAGTCTAATCTTTTGTACTAATGCACCTACCCAGGATGTTACAATTCCCTTTGACATGATGGAATTCCACTCTTAGAAGTAAGGAAAAAGAAAAAATGAAAAGGAAATTGAAGGCTTTTGGCACTGTGTTTTGGTACTAAACTTCAAGTAACATTCAAAGTCTCCTTTTGAAGGTGCACAATAGAAATAGAAATAGAAATAGAAATAATCCAAAATTTAGGTAGTTTCTTTGAACTTTCAAGTTACAGTTCGATGATATTTTGTCATCACTTTGATTTTAGTGACTTCAATTTAAACCCATTGTAACTTTCCTCCATTACTCTTTACCTGCTACCTTTTAATATATTTTTATTTAACTTCTAAAAGTAAGATTACGGATTTTTTTTTAATTTCATTCTAATTATATTTTATTAAATTCTAAAAAGTAAAAGAATAAAACTTAATAGTTTAAATAAATTACTATAATTACTTTAAATCAATAAAATAATGATAAAAATAATAAATATTAAAATAATTTTAATATATAAAAATCTAAAATTACATAAAAAATTTACTAAATATATATATATGTTTATTTTTATTATATTAGAATTTGAAACATCCACAAAGTTTTGTGGGCGATTAAAAATTAGTTTTTTTTTTAAGAAAATATGGATAGTTTTTTTTTTAAATTGAGTGGTTAGGTAATTTTTCTTTTAAAATAAGTAATTTTTTAAAAAAATAAGTTTTTTTTAAATTTTTATTAATTATTTAGAATTATTTTATTAAAAATTATTAAAAAATAATAATATCATTACATTTATATTTATCAGTATAAATTTTATTTAATATTTTGATAAAATAATAATTTTATCAATTGAATTGGAAGTGATATAAAATTCAGTTATTTCCATAATATATAATATAGATAATAAATTTTTTTTTTTAAAAAAAGAAGCTATGCAAAATCTGTGCTTGCTGTGGTATTTGATTCGCATCCGTTAGAGAAAATATTTTTCTTTCGAATTAAACATATTTTTGTTTCGTGAATCACATAAATAGATGCAAAGGGTTAAAACAATTTTATTATTAATTAATTATTCAAAAAAGTTGCAATTTTTATTTGAAGTATGCTTTGATATGAATAATTTTTAATGTATAATTTGTTTGTTTTTATAAAAATAATAAATCATAAAAATTAAAACAAAAAAAATAAAAAAAAAAGTATAACCATTTTTTCTTCATTTTTCTATTTTCCCTTCAACTTATGTTCTAATTTTTTTATTTTTATTTTTCTTTATCTTTTTTTTCTTCTTTTCCTTCTTCTTTAAAATAGAAAAACCAAAATATTCAAAAGAAATGTCAATATGAAATTTAATTTTATAAATATAAAGTGATAAGTAAATTATTATAATTATTTTTAATTTAAATTCAAATAATTTTTAAATTATTTTTAAATTAAAATTATTTTGAATCAAATTCATTTTAAATTTAAATTTTTTAAATTTAAATTTAAATTTTTTACCCAAATCTAATTAAATGATTTAAGTTTTTTAATCAAAATTTTAAATTTAAATTCATTGTACCACTTTTATTCGAACCCACCGTTCTTGGTTGGCTGATAATTAATTGAAGTGGTCAGAAAGCATTTATTTAAAGGAAAAAAAATGTTATTCTTTTAGGTAAATATTAATTAAACAACTTTCCTTTTTCTGTTTTTGGTATCATGGATCGTATATCCAGCTTGAGAAATTTTCTTATCTACGGTAAGCACATTTTTTAATTTTATAAATAAAATTAATAAAGCTAAATATATTTTTTTAAAATGTATTAAAAATTAAAAATAGTTAAATATTTGATAAATTCTTAATATTGTTGTGAAATTATAAAAATTTCACGATTAGTATGTTAAAAAAAAAAGAAAAAAAGAAACCCTATTTTGCTTCTGAATTCAAAGTAAAACAACTATTTTTATTTTGTTTTTATTAAAATATTCTTTTTTTAACTTATTTAGTTTTCAACCATTCTAGAAATATAGGAGTGATTTTATTGATTCAATAATGGTGGTCCCATTTGTTATTAATATGAAACCTAATTTCATTATTATTAATTAATTCAATTACCATAACTTGGTTTAAATCAAATTTAAATTACCTAAGTTTCATTTGGTTGAAATTTCCTTTTTTTTTTTTTGAAAAATAAAAGTTAAGACAATAGGTAAAAAGCAAGGTCACAATTATTTATATAAGTTGACATATAACTAAAAAAATTTAGTTATTATTAAAAATTAGTCTTACACACACATAAATATATATATATATATATATAAATAATAGAACCATGTATTTTGTTATATAAAAAATTACTACATATATTTATTTATAATATTTCAAAAATAATATCTAATTTTTTATCCAAGCAGGTTTTTTTTTTTTAACAAAAAATTCTTCCTAAAGTAAAAACCTAGTAAAGTACTAACTAAAATAATTTTATATCAATGTAAAAGATTATTGTTAGGTATATTCGTAATGAAATTTTTAATTTTACAAGTGGATTAAAAATAATCACATGTTTCTTTTTTTGTGAATTTTGAAAATATATAAATTTTACAAAATAAAGCTAATAATTGTAATTTGGTCTCGTATATGATATATGCTTCATTCCTTTGTTTAAAAGTCTTAAATTTTAATTTAAACTATGTAATTAAGTTGAAGAGACAAAAAAAAAAAATTATTAAATTGCATAGTTTACAAAACACAGACTTGGATTTAAAAAATAATCTTAGTTATACGATGAAACACATATAGATATTTATAATTTTTTTTAAATTTATGAATTTCCCATATGCTTGGGTTAATTTGAAATTTTTATAAATAATTTGTGAATTTGAAATTTATATTTTTATAATTTTCAAGTATATAATCATATTAAAGCTTAATTAATTTATACTTTCATTCTCACAATTCATATAATATATAAAACTCAAATTCACATTTCCAAACATACCATATCATTTTTTGAAGACCTGCTTTTGGATAAGTATTTTTCAATTCGATTCCACTCAAGTCAAACTATTATTCGTTAATAAAGATATATTTTATTTAAATTTCATTATAAAGATATATATAAATATAAAAAGAATTTTAATTTTTTTTGAGTAATGATAGCCAAACCTAATCTAGGCCTAGATAAGAAAAATAAAAAAATTTTGGATCGTAACTCGATTCATAAACATGTTTATTTCGAATATAATATTTTTAAACCATATTGTAACTAGATAGAGCAAAACTTTTGATTTTTTTTTAATATGCAAAATATTTAAATATGATATAAAATATGGTCATCTAAATATATGAAAAAAATAAAAATTTTTAAAAATATCCATGACAAACATATACTTATATTTGACGTTAAACTCTAAATTTGGATAACATAGACCGACATTGCTTCAGCCGCTTTTCTTTAAAAAACTTCAATTTTTTGTCAAAACTTTAACTTAAACTTAAAAATTTATACATTCGTATCATATTTATATTATTTTTTATTATAATTATATTTATAAAAATATTTACATATATAATTCATGTTATATAATTTTAAACATATATATATATATATATATTTATCGTTTCATGCGTTATGTACTTCTGTTATACATATATTTTTTAGTTTCATGGCTAAAACTTCAGCCTCACCCTGCCCTAGAGAAAATAATAACAATAAATTTAAAAGAATCATACAATCAATGGATTTGCTGATAGGCTAAACGAGACCAAAACTTTTTAATCCAATTTTAATTTAAACTGAATAAAAAAGACGTTTTATTATTTAAAAAATTTATTTTTATGTTAATTTTTAATTAAAATTTAAAATAAATTTTTTATTATTTAAATAATAATTTGAATTAAATTATTGAACCGAATAATAAAACTAAATACGCGAGGTCTAATAATCATTAACAGATACATATATTCCGGTCTTTGCTAACGTAATCACTTAGCCACTCTATTAAACCTCCACGTGTCAAACCTACTATCAGGTTTACACGTGGCATCCATGTGAAGCGAGTGAATGTCACGCTCCATATTTTCGCAGGTCAAGCAGGCTGAGACTTCCCCCTACGAATCCAGAAAACTCGTACTTTTATGAGTTAAAATAAAAAACACTTGAAAGCACCCCTCGTTTCTTCAATGCCACCCCTATAAACATAACAAATCGAAATCCCCGAAAACAACGACGAAAGTACGCAGAATTTTCATTTTTCCTTCATTATTATTTTTGGGTT
Organism: Adansonia rubrostipa; assembly: GCA_038381775.1. Lineage (NCBI taxonomy): Eukaryota > Viridiplantae > Streptophyta > Magnoliopsida > Malvales > Malvaceae > Adansonia > Adansonia rubrostipa. Next base: position 5,124,168 of record JBBYHM010000020.1, on the reverse strand, counting down.
TTCTTTTTTTCTTACAATCTTTACCCTAATTTTTCTGAAGTAACGTTTTTTTTTTTTTTTTTTTGCTTCAGCCTTTGATAACTACACTTTGATTTGGAAAAAAAAAAAAAAAGAATCCCAAAAAGAACAAAGAAAATCCATTGGAAGGAAAGTGGTGGTGATTTTACTCTGAGGGAAAGAAAACAAATCCAAGATGGTTACAATGGTGGTTTCTGGTGGCAGTGATGGTGGCGGTAGTGGAGGGAGTTGCTGCATGAGGTGGTGGCAGCATAGAGGGAACCATTATTGTCACCACAATTTCAATCATAATGGTTATTGTAACGGGAATGGTAACAGCGGTGGTAGTGGCGGCGGCGGCGGAGGCGGTAGCAGTGGAAGGGTGGCGGCGTCGGGATTTGTATTTTGTTTGGTCTGTTTTGTTGTGTATGGGTTGATCGCGGGGTTATATGGGTGGGTTATTTTAACTCCGCCATTTGTTTCAAATGATAATAGCGGTTCGCCATTGCTGGGTTGTCAAGAAGATAATGAAGGTTCTTGGTCTATTGGTGTTTTCTTTGGTCACTCTCCTTTCTCTCTCAAACCCATTGAAACTGTAAGCCATAGCTCTTTTATTTTGGGTGTTATTTGTTGCTTTTTATTGACACTTTTCATCACTGTACTTAACAATGGTTCAAAGATTAAATTTATTTAAAAAAATTGGTTTTTTTTAAATAGTACCTGCAAGTTCTCTTATTTCCCGGTTCTTTTTTTTTTCTTTTGTGATTTTTTGTTTGTTTTAGTTTTGGGTTTTTTTTCCCTTTTTTTTTTGCATGTACAGTGAAAGTTTGGAATTTTTATGCTGATTTCTTTTCAATTTTTTGAGTTTTCATCTGAATTGCTCTTCTATGTTACTTGGAGCACGAGTATTATGTGTGTGTGTATGTGTATATATATGTATGACGTAAATATATTAAATTCTTTATGAGATTTTCATATATTTAGAGGCAAGCAAAATCATGAATTTTATGTCAAAGGGACAGAATGAAAATATTAATTCTTGAGGCTAAAATAAATTGTTTACCCTTTTTTAGCTTAAAAATACTCCAAAAATTAAAAAAGTTTGGGGGTCGATGGGCTGAGGCTCTTGATTTGGAGGGTTTTTGAAAGAATATATTTTATATTCACGCTTAGATATACGTTGGACAAGAGAAATGAAGAATGTTACTTGAATTCATATACAAGTTTCAGACGTAGATACGTTTATTTGACATATATATTCAATTTTTTTTATCAAAATTTGTATTTGATGGGTTTTTTTTTTTTTTTTTAAGAATCCTATATGTATGTCCAAATATGTGTTGGATACGAGTACTTGAAAAAATAAGATTCGAACCGATTAATTTTTTCATCAAATTATGGTGGTTTTGATATGTGGGTCAAATTTTTAGGCTGCTATATGGAGAAATGAGAGTGCAGCATGGCCAGTAGCTAACCCAGTTATAACCTGTGCTTCAGCTTCTGCATCTGGTTTTCCTAGTAATTTTGTAGCTGATCCTTTTCTTTATGTTCAGGTAACTACTGTTTATAATCTTTTTTTTTTTTTAAGCACTTCTATAATTTTATTGGAACTTATTTGTTTATTGATTTGTTTAGGCCCAAAGAACACACACATACACATTTAATTAGTTTCATATCTCAAATTTCCGACTATTTTTATTATTTGTTTGACTTTGTTTATCTTTATCGCTACTATTTCAACAAGCAGAAGAAATTTTCTGGTGTCTACAGTTCCTTAACCAAGTATATTTTGCTATGTTACTCGGACTCGAATGTGAGTTTCGGATATGGGTATGTCTCCCATATAGGTATGTTCAATTTTTTCTAAGCTTTTCTATTTATTTGGAGGGTTCTCAGAAGTTCATATCCCCATAACTATGTCCGAATATGTGTCTAACACGGTTACTTATAAAAATGAAGAATTAGAGCAACACAAATTTTTTTTATTTTGTTTATTTAAATTTATTATGCTTTGCGTTATACTTGTTACTTATACTCAAGTTGAGCAAGTGGATTCTACCATGATGTTGACAGTTTCTAGGAAAACTAGGATGTTTCATCCTTCTTCCGTAAGTCTTAGATTTTTTGCTTCTGCAAAACGTTAAAAATAGGCATATTTTTAAACCCCATTGGTGCTTTCAATAAATTATGTAATCCATTGGTTAGTATGGAATGAGTATTAAAAAATGATTTCCGCTTTGAAGCTGCCCCAGGTAGTGAAGCAGAATTGTATAAATAATACTGTTTTACTGGTATGGTCAATACCTCAAGTCTGTGAAAGTGCTTGCTCCCTGTGTTGCTCGGATTTTTTATTTTTTTGAACTATTTGTGTCCAACGCATATAGGGATATGTGTATGGGGATATGGCCGTCCAAGGACCTTCTAAATACATGAAAAAAACTTTTAAAAAATTGAACATACCTTTATTAGATACATACTCATGTCCGCCATTAGTATCAGAGTATCATAGCTGGCCTCCACATCTTGCATTTTGGTTTTTGTGGATTGTTTGAAAATCCCAATGGAAGATTTGATTGGCTGGCGAAGTGCCTCTCATGTGATTCTTGGATTTAGTATACTTAGATGGTATTAGGTAATTCAACTTCCATTAACTGCTGTTATATTTAGTATAAATTAACCCCATGAATCATTCAGCATTGAAATGTCTTTCGATTTATTTTAAGTTTGCATATGTTTTGTATGATTTTAGGTTGGAAGCTGCACATTCAGACATCCACCCCCGATTTAGAGCAAGTTGGCTTCATATCATCTTTTTCATAGGATAGAATGCTGAAAATTTTATAAACAAAAACTTGTCTATGGGTACTAGGTAGATGTGTTTCTTCTGAGATAAGTTAACCGTAAGTCAAATTAGAAAGAGTTGCTTGTTAAATGGAGATGGACTTATATTGCTAAGGTATTAATATTAGACAATAGTTTAGTTATTTGATCATCTACGGCATGAATATTCTAGTTAGGTAACAATTATGGGTTGCGCAAGAATGGATATATTGATGTTCTTTGTTTTAATTTTACAAGAGTGGGAATCATTTTATTGTTCTGGATTCTATAAAATAATGATTTTTAGATTTTAGGCTGAACATAACTAATACGATGCATGCATAGAGTCATAGTTTGTTTTTAATAATCTTTTGCAAATGTGATTATCTATATATATATTGAAAATAATCTTGCAAAGAGATGACATAAGCTTGACCAGGTCAGGTGTGAATCATTTGACTGAAATGCATGTTTACATGAATTTTATATGGTTTATCCAATCCTTTAGTCTGATTAGATGGTGAATTGTATAATAAACATTTTCTTGAGTTGCCAAACAAATACAAATTTAATATCGTAGTGATTATCTAAGGTTGAACACAACTAAGACGACGCATACTTGCATAGAGTCATAGATTGTTTTTAATAATATTTGCTATTGTGATTATATATATTTATATATTTATTTTTTGAACATGATGTTGCAAATTGATGATATAAGCTTAACCAGATCAGATGTGAATCATTTGACTGATATACATTATTACATGAATTTTACATGGTTATATCCAGTCCTTCCGCCGTTAATCTTCTTTGGCTTGGTTTTGCTGTTTATTTAGTTTTAGTTATTTTAAAATGGTTTTACTAAAATAATTCTTTGAATAATTTTAGTTGATTATTTCTCCATTTGTTCTGGTCTATGCATTAAGGAATAGAATGCTCATTAACTCATAACATGCATCAAAACCACCCACATCTACATATTCGTTTGCATGCACTCAATTTCTACGTTACTCCGACTCTTTAGTCTTCCTAAAGTATTGGTGTCTGACCCAAATCCGAAAATGGGTGTGAGGAGATGACCCTCCTAGGGCTTTCCAAACAAATGGAAAAGCTTAGAAAAAAAAAATTGATTGTACCTGTGTTAGATACATATCTGTATCCGACACTCACACCCTCATTTACCCAAGCACGAAGATAGGTGTGGGGATATGACCCTCCAAGGACCTTCTAAATACATGAAAAAATTTAGAACAAATTGAATGTATCCATGTCGGATACATACTTGCATCTTACACTCACACTTGAGTCCAAGTAACATAGCTCACTTTTGTGATCAATCAGCCACGGGAGTTTTCTGAAAGTGTATATGTCCTAGGTAGGTTGATGAATTTGAAATTCAGTCTCGTAGGGGGACAATTTTTTCATAATAAAGAATAAAAGGAGGCACTCTTTTCTTGTTTTTCGTTGTTCTCCTATTTAGAATGCAAATGTGATCGATTACTTTTATCGATAAAAGAAAGTATGATTGGAACAGGGGTTCTTATCTTATGCTTCTACTCAGTGTCACTCTCCTATTTCATGCTAGTATAGCTAATATTCGAAGCATTTTCTTTTCATCTTTTATTCTCTCTTACCTGAATGAATCTTTTCGATAATTTATTTTATACGGTTGAAAGTGTCTTCAGTTGCGATGCATCCCAATCCCTTATGATATTTCTCTAGAGATATGCAGCGCTACATGCATTGCTTGCATAATCCCCGGGACATTGTTTTTATTATTAATAGGGTCGGACTACTTTCTCAAAGATATGAATTTTTTAAGGCGAGAATATCAGATTACGTTTATGCATTAACCGTTACTACTTCCCAATCAATTATGAAGAATTCTTGTATTTCTGTGATTTAATACCGCCTTAGCTGTGTGTTTGCATCTAATATTGATAGTTTTATATTGAGAGCTAGTGGGCTGTTTATACGTTTACCTTTGATTAGAAACTTCTTCAAAATAGATATATAAATACTTAAAATTGAGAGAATAAAAATCTCTCTCTTCATTCACTTTTTGTATTTATCTATTTATGTTATTAGGACTTGGGTATGAGTGTCGGATACGTGTCCGACATGAGTATGTTCGATTTTTTTTCTAAGTTTTCCTATGTATTTGGAGGATTCTTGGAGGGTTATATCCTCATACTAACATCTGAAAATTGTCAAACTTGGGTACTTAAAGAAAAATAAAAAATCGGAGCAGCATAGTTTATCATTCATTTGTACACGTATGCCTTCCTAGGTAGACCTGAATTTGTTCGAGAAATATCCCGAGGTTTAAAGTTTTATGTTATATGTTAGTTTTTATTTGTATTTGAAATCTATCCTTATGTTTGCTTGAAATTTCACCATCATACAGGGAGGAATCTTTTATCTATTTTTTGAAACCAAGAACTCGCTCACCATGCAAGGGGATGTTGGGGTTGCAAAAAGTATCGACCAGGGAGCGACATGGCAACAACTCGGTATAGCCTTGGATGAGGACTGGCATCTTTCCTACCCATATGTCTTTAACTACCTTGGCCAAGTAAGACTTTGATTTCTTTTGTTTGGTTTTCGTGCGTGCTTTTATGTTAGATATGCACACATTTATTGCTTTGTTTAGACAACTTTAAGATATGTTACTCCGAATCTTTATTTTTCTTAAAATATTGTATCTTACACCTGTGTCCTACATATTTTCGAATAAAGTTACGGAGATATGACCCTATAAATATACGAAAAACTTGGAAAAAATTGAATATGCACGTGTTGAAAACATATCTATATCCGATACTCACACCCGACTCTAAGTAACATATGATTATGTAATGTACATGCTAGCTTATCTTATTTATTGATTGAATTGCTTGTTTCTTGCTCTTAACTACAGATATACATGATGCCTGAAAGCAGTCAGAAAGGGGAACTTCGACTGTATCGAGCGATTAACTTTCCCTTACAGTGGGAACTGGATAAGATCATCATGAAAAAGCCACTTATCGATTCCTTTATTATTGATCATGATGGAGAGTATTGGCTTTTTGGCTCAGATCACAGCACTTTTGGAATAAAGAACGGGCAGCTGGAAATTTGGTACGGTAGCTCACCTCTTGGACCTTGGAAACCACACAAGAAGAACCCTCTTTATAATACCGACAGAAGCTTGGGGGCTCGTAATGGGGGCAGGCCATTTCGGTATAATGGAGATCTCTATCGGATTGGTCAGGACTGTGGTGAAACGTATGGGCGAAGGGTGCGTGTCTTCAAGATTGAAGTTCTTACGAGGGCCGATTACAGGGAAGTTGAAGTCCCATTTCCCTTCCAAGAGTCCAGAAAGGGTCGAAATGCCTGGAATGGCGCTCGCTACCATCACCTTGACGTGCAGCAGCTAAGTTCGGGTGAATGGATTGGGGTTATGGTTGGGGACCGAGTACCTTCAGGAGACTCGGTACATCGTTTTCTTCTTGGCTGTGCTTCTGTTGCAGCTGTTGCCGGTCTTGTTGTGTTATTGGGCATCTTACTTGGAGCAGTGAACTGCATTATACCCCTTAACTGGTGTGCTGGTTATTCCGGGAAGAGAAGTGATACTCTTATGGCTTGGGGAAGAGCAAATATATTTTCTTCGAAAGTAAGGCGGCTTTGCGGTCGCCTGAATCGAGTACCTTCATTTCTAAGAGGCCGGATAAAACCAAACACGTGCACTGGAAGATTAGTTTTGGCTTTTATATTTGCTATAGGAGTTGCACTTTCTTGTTCAGGGTTGAAGTTCATCTATGGAGGCAATGGCGCGGAAGAACCTTACTCGTGGAAGGGTCACTACTCTCAGTTCACATTACTAACAATGACATACGATGCTCGTCTCTGGAACTTGAAAATGTATGTAAAGCATTATTCGAGGTGTGCTTCAGTAAAAGAAATCGTCGTGGTCTGGAACAAAGGGATACCTCCGAAGTTGAGCGATCTCGACTCTGCAGTGCCCATTAGGATCAGAGAGGAGAATCAGAACTCGCTCAATAACCGATTCAAGATGGATCCATTAATTAAGACTCGTGCAGTTCTTGAGCTCGATGATGATATAATGATGACTTGTGATGATGTTGAGCGGGGATTTATGGTGTGGCGTCAACATCCGGATAGGATCGTCGGTTTCTACCCTCGGTATGTTGATGGAATAAGTCCATTGGAGTATCGAGGCGAGAAATATGCCAGAACAAATAAAGGTTATAATATGATTCTCACAGGGGCTGCTTTCATCGACAGACAAATAGCCTTCGAAAGGTATTGGAGCGAGCAGGCAAAGGCAGGGAGAGAAGTGGTTGACAAATATTTTAACTGTGAAGATGTACTATTGAACTTCTTGTATGCAAATGCAAGCTCGTCGAAAACAGTTGAATACGTTAGACCAGCTTGGGCGATTGATACATCGAAAATTTCCGGTGCAGCCATCAGCCGAAACACGAAAGTGCATTACAAAATAAGAAGCGACTGCCTCAAGAAATTCACTAATATGTATGGTAGTCTGTCCGGCCGGAGGTGGGAATTTGACGGACGGAAGGATGGTTGGGATTTATAGGTGAAAAATGATAGCTTTAACAGCAGATCATCGTCTTCCTCCTCGTTCGTATTTCTCCGACTCCGTTGGTGAATTCGCAAATCCCATCTTGGAGTGAATTGTTGGTCTTTTTACTTTAATGGTGAACTTGGTTTCAATGCATTTAGAATTAAATTGTAAATTAATCTTCAGGTTTTATTACTGAATAGAAAAGATTTTTGAATTTTGCAAAGTATAGGTTTTTTTTTTTTTTTTCCCCTTCCATCTAATCTCCCAACTGCAAATTCTTTTGTTTTGTCCTTCAAGAACTATAACAAGAAACAATAAGGTTAGATCTATGTTACTCATATTCGATACTAGCGTTGGTTAACGGTATTTTTAATTTTTTTTTAAATTGTTTTAATGTATTCGAAAGATTTTTAGAATATTATGTATTTATATTCGTATTTAAAATTTGTGTCAGATATAAGTATCAAATACTTAAAAAAAATGAAAATGCAAAGTCGATGATACAAGGTTAGATCATGGAATGCTCTTGGATGATCTTTAATCTAAGATTCTAATGTAATCTTCTATAAAACCGAATGGAGCTAGTAATTTGATTTTGGTCATCATTTGTACGGAAAAGAATGAAATAAAAAAAAATAAAAGAAAAAGAGTGGAGAATGAAAACTATTTTTTTAAACAAAAAAAATCCTTTATGAGGGAAAAAGGAAGGTGCTAAGATGCTAATATTTTAATTTTGCACCAATAATAAAAAAGTCAATCATTCAAAATCAATCAACGTAAATATAAATATGACTTAAATCTAAAATAATTTAAATTTAAAATGATTCGAACTTGAAATAATTTAAACATTAAATACCTTAAACTTGAAATAACCTATAAATAATTTGAACTTAACTTGACCCAAAACTCAAAATGATTAAATTTAATAAATTCGAATGTTAAATTCAATTAACCCAAATTTGAAATAATTTAAATTTTTTTTTAAAAAAACCTAAAACGATTCTATCCGAATTCACTCAACCTAACCCACCTAATCAACGGCGCTAGTCTAAGGCGAAAGGTAGCAAGTTTTGTTATTGAAGTTTTTGTACTAAGTTCTGGTCCAATTTTGTTGTGATTATTTTGTTTAGAGTTTTCAATGGTTGGCTTTAATTACTGCATTTGAGAATTTCCGACTTCATTCATGTATTACAAAATCAGACCAATTGATTAAACCAATTTAATCAGAAAATAACTGATGGTTTGATTTGATATATATTAAAATCGATTATCCATTTAATTGAATTGGTTAAAACTAGCAAATCCGGTAAAAAAATAGTTTACATATATTTTACTTTTTATTTGTGATTATTAAAATTTGAATCTCAAACTGTTTAATTTTATGCTAAAGATCATACCATTAAATTCGATACATATTATTATTAATTATATATAATATTTATTTAACATTAAATTTAATTTTTTAATATTAACAAAAGTGATTTAATTGGTTGATCAAGAATAAAAAATTTAACTGCTTTGACTTAAAAAATTTGACTGATTTGACTTTCGATCGGCTAAGAGAGCATGAAAAATTTTGAAGCTCACTAATTCTCCGTTATAGCCGTAATTTCAAACATAATTATAAGAATATAATATATATAAAGTAAAATATAATAAACATGGATACATATTATAAAATTTATATAATATGAATTAATAATATATTTAAATGTATAAATTAAAATACTTTAAACATTTATAATAAATAAAATACACGAACATAAAACGAGTATACGAATTATCAAATCTAGATTGTAGCAAAAACAAATAATCGATAAAATGACTCAAAAAATTACTTTTTCATTTTTTTTTTAAATTTTCGTTTGGTGAAAAATTATCTGCTTAACAAAAGAAAAAAAAAAAGAAAGAAAAGAAAAGCCAAACTTGAAAATCATCTTTCACTTTTCATACGGCAATTTTTTTTTATTTGCATTAATAAAATATTTTGTGAAACATTTTGGTTATGTTATTTGTTAACTAATAATCGATAAAATTGAAAATATAGTGATAAAATTCAATAAAAATTAAAGTATAATAACAAAAATTCAACGAAATTAAAGTATTAGCAAAAATTTATAATTTTTTTAAATAATGTTGAAATATTAAATTTTCCTCCTACTTCAATTTTCGTTGATTTGTGGATAAAAAATAATCAAATTAGAAAATTTCACACATTTCACATAATATCTTATAATACAAATGGCAAATTTCCAAAATTTTGTTATTTTATGTTCAAAAACCAACAAAATTAAAATTATAGAGCTAAAATTCAATGAAATCGAAATACAAAATACAATATTGAAGCATTATCCAGACATACATACAGGATATGACCCTCCAACGATCTTTCGAATACATGAAAAAATTTAAACAAAAATTAAAGATACCCGTATCCGATAATTATACCCGAAACTGACTAACATGGTTCATCATTGTACCTAACGAAACAAATAAGCATAGAGGTTCCTCATTACCAGTACTGAAAGTCTAACAAAGGTTATTATGCCGTTTTGGTTGGCATCATACTGAAAAAGTGTTAATTGAATTCATGGATTATTATTTTTTTAATTATTTTTATGATCATGAGGGTGAAAGAAGTCATGAGTAAATCCTGCAGGAAGCTGAATCAAGGTGCATTGCGCTCCAGCTTGACAACCTATCCTATATTACTTAGGCTCGGATTTGAGTATAAAATGTTTAATTATTTATGCAGTTTTTTTGTGCATTTGAAATGTCCTTTGAAGCTCATATCCTCATATCTATGTTCATAAATGTGTCATACATAAGTGCTTCAGGACAAATGAAGTCGGATCAACGAATAACTTTGCTGCTCTAGTGAGTTTAAGTATTTTTGTTGGTCCAAGCTTCTTGATTTCCTAAGTATGCAGTTTTCAGACACTACTCCAATGGAGATATCAGATACGGTATGAATTCAAAGTATAGGCTCACAAAACATCTCGATTTTACAGAAATTAGACACTTCCTAGCTATGATACTCGGACTCGAGTGTGAGTGTCAGATACCCATATGTTCAATTTTTTAAAGTTTTTTCATGTATTTGAAAAATCCTTGGAAGGTCATATCTTTGTAGTCATGTCTGAAAATGTGTTGGACATAACTACTTCCAAGAAAAATGAAGAATCGGAGCAACATAGCTTCCTACTAATGTCTTGTTCGGATAGGGCCGATTAACAGAAATTTCAAGGAAAGTGCAGCACTCAAGATGCATTCGCATGCACCTTTCAACAAGGAAATAAGTCTATTCAAACAATTTTCTGTATATGCAAGCTTAGTTGATAACAGCAAGTATTTCATGATTTTTAATCTTCAACTAGAATATCTTTCAAGGAAAGCATATATAACCAAAAAGGAAATTGCATTCATAAACTAAATCAATTAAAAAAGGTAGCACTAGCAGATCTCATAGAATGCAAGATCATTAATACTAGCCTATCTAGATTGGAACTATATTATTCGGACTCGGGTGTGAGTGTCAGAAACCGGTATGTCCACGATATGGGTATGTTCAATTTTTTCTAAGTTTTTATTTTTATTTTATTTTATTTTTATTTATTTGGAGGATCCTCAAAGGGTCATATTCGCATACCATTATCTGAAAATGTATGTTGGGATATGGGTACCTGAAGAAAAATGAAGAGATAGATCCATATTGTTATGCACGAACATTTGCTATTCTTCATGAATATAAGAAGGTACAAAAAGTAAAAATTAGCACAGATATGGAAAACATAGTTAATCACTTTACTGAATCATTACTGGATAAAAAAGTTAAACCCAATAATGTATCAATGCAAGACAAAAGAAGATGAGGGAAATAAACTTAAAAACCTTCAAAAATGACAGGCAAATTCACATTTGTTCAGTTTTAGCATCGAGATATCATGCTAGGCCTAGCTTCTCCTCATACAACTTCAATAAAGAGGGAACATCATACGGGATCACAAACCTTTGAAGGAATTCCTTTTAGGTGGATTCCAACATAAGATTAACACCGAATTTCTCAATCAAACCTTTGGAATATGAAAGCTTGAAGAAAAGAACACCCAGGGATGATTCAAAAATGACAAGCAAATTCACATTTGTTCAGTTTTAGCATCCACATCTTACTATCTATTCCGAAATGGCTAGCTTCTCCTGATATAATTTCAATAAATATGGATTGTCATAAGGGACCACAAACCTTCGGAGGAATTCCTTTTCGGTAGACTCCAACATAAGATTAACGCTGAATTTCTCGATCAAACCTTTGGATAACAAAGTTTGAAGAACAGAACACCTAGGGATAATTCTCCTCTCCAAGCTATACGAAAGAAGAACCGGACGGTTGGCAATATCTGAGGATTTCCAGCCCATAGTGTTGACAAAAAAGCTCATTATTGCTGCGATCTTGTGCTCGGAAAACATCATGAATCTTGGATATTTCTCGAAAGCAGAAAGAATATCTTCATCAGACCAACCCCATTGTTTAAAAACTTCGAATTTCCTTTCCCATGAGATTTTGCTAATTTGCAAGAAAGCTTGAAGAGCTGTAAGGAAATTACGCTTTAAAGGGTTAAAACCTAACTTCTTTACTTGTTCCACTGTTCTTCTAAACTTATCAGGATTCACAGCAAAGGCTCTTGGGTGGACAACAAGCTCAGCCATAATACTTGATTCAGGCACCCCATATTCTTTCAGGATTGCCAGATTAGGGGCAACAACAAGTCGGAAGTCTCGCGAAAGGATGTCCGAATAATTCTTGTATGCTAGAAAAACCTGATTATCATCGCAGCGAGCGAAATCCTTGAAGGAATTGAAATTAGGGATGATGCAGTTATCTAAACTGCGTCTCAAGACATCTGGATTCGTGGACAAGATTCTTACAAGATGAGAATCCGAAATCCTTTTGGAGTAAAAGAATTGGAGTTTGGGCAAAATGGTTTTCTCAGGATTGCACAAAAGCGATTTCGGCCATTTTCGGATGATGTTTCGGATCTGGGTTAGCGAAAAGCCATGGTTATTGAAGAAGCTAATCACAGTGTCTGGTTGTTGAGAGTTCTCAAAGTGGAGCTTCTTAGAAACTGATAAAGCAGATTCTCGAGAGAACCCACATGAGTTTGTGAGGTAAGAAACCTTAAACGAATGTTCATTTTCAGCAATTCCTGACACATATCTAACAGCCAATAATGAAATTGTTCGAAGGTTTTGAGAAAAACTGACATTTTTAGTAGAAGTTGGTAGAATCCATGAGCCACCTCTAATCGAGACTTGGTTTTTGCAGATAGAGTAAATCATTGATTCAAAAGACTGAAACTTTAACACTAAAGACAGCAAAATTAAGATCAATATAATAAGAACAAACACACCTTGAATTCGACCCAATCCAACTTTGTTCTTAAAGCTCTTTTGCTGTTGTCCAGCTTGACTTCCAGCTTCTAATGGCTTTCACATGAACCCTGAAGACTTTGAGTAAGGTTCCCTTTGAGCTTTCCGTAAAGCAGAGTCGACTGCAAATGCAAATTGCAAAAGGATTTTGGGTTTTTGGGTTCGTCTATTATGTGTTTGATAATTTGCCTATTAATGGCTCCTGTTTCCCATGG
>JBBYHM010000020.1:4983747-5098463 GCA_038381775.1 Adansonia rubrostipa | reverse complement strand
GATTTAGATTCTTTATAATGACATAATATATATACTATAAATAATTGCATACATGATTTAATAACTCAAATATATACCAAATAAATTCATGACATAAAACTTTATTGATGTTTACCATATGTAATTATTTAAAGAATAATTTTTTATTTTAAATAACTATTAATTTATCTAAATCATGAAACTCAAAATGCTTTAGCTAATACTAAGCTAGTGATTTAGATCCTTAATAACATCAATTCTTTATGTGGTAAAAATTTTACATACTATAATGGAAATCTAATTGTCATGCGATAACTGATTTAAAAAATATCATGACATACATCCTTAAGTCACATAAAAATATGCACAAGATCAGAATGTGTTTATTTCATGACATATAGATATGTAAATGTACATTGTAATTCCAACAATAACTTTATCATACATATATGCACTTAACCTTTAGGTTGAAAGTATGAATTTTTTGGACATTATCTAGGGAGAGTACATATTGCCAAAATATTTCCAACATATCAAAACATTTTATCATGAAATAAAATCACAGAATATTTACATATAAATATATTTATTATTTAATTAAACACTAATATTAAATAATAAATACTTTACGTGATCTAAAAAATTTAAAAAAATAAAAAATGATAAAATATTTGGGTCTAGAAAAGATGGAACCGAAACGGTCCAAGGATCACCACTTATGTGCATGGAATTTGGCTGGGACTTTGTCTTGGCCTTTCTTCTTCCTCCAGTCAGGTCGGGCTCGATCCAACTGGATATTTTCTAATCCATTCGGGTCTATTATTGTTTTTGCTCATATTTACATGTTTTTAATCTATATTTTATGTAATTAAAGGCCTAAAAACATGAGTTTATACTAGATTTACATGGCCCATGCATCAATTTTGATCAAAAACACAAAAATTATCATCAAACATTCAAGATTACTTGAATTCTATAAAACAATATTAGTCCCGTTTCAATATACCATAAAATTTTTTTGTTTTATTCATCTTTCTTTTAATCTTAGGGTTTTGTACCATAGATAGACGATTAATCTATTAAAACGCTCTACCAATTTTGGTTTTACATGAACTAAACAAGAATTTTGTGATTAAATTTTAATACATAAAATATACATACAAATTCATAGTATATTCATGAAATATATTTCGATGCATAAATACAAATTATGAAATTAATTATAGAATGTTAAAAATTTAATTTCATGATTTTACTATATTTATTATAACTCGTTTATCCTTAATACGAATTATTTAAGTGCATAAACAATATATGCATGAAAAAAATTCGTCTTTAACGAATCTCACTGGATGATCTGAAGAACAAGATTAGAAAGCCTAGCTCGATGCCACATGTAATAATTTAAATAAAATGTACCTCTAGCCATTATTGATCAAGAACCCTGACTCGCTCCAAATACACAAAGATGAACACCCCGTATAAGCCTTCTAGTCTATAGTCATTTCTTGATAATTACCTTATGATGGTGTATAGGCAATTAACATAGACTAGACTAGGGTCCTATACTAGAAGACTAATTAGAGTTGTATCCTACTATCAAGGAATCTATATTCTAATTAGTTATTAAAGTAGAGTTTAACTCTTATCACTAGAGTAGTTAAACTGAATAGGATTTACTTTATAATTTCACCTTAATAATTTGATTTAATTATCTTGATCCATTTATTATCATGTGGACCACATAAAGTCCGAAATTGATTCCATACTCACCTAATAACTCATCATTGTCATCCCCAAATTTATAAGAATAAAGGAATATTGCATCGTATGGTTACATCACATCTCGAAATAGTAATATCATCTGATCAACAAATAGAATCAAATGAAATGGGAAAATGGAAAATTTGCTTCATAGATTATGTTAGTAAATTATACATATAAAATGATTTAAATGTATAGCCCACTAACAAGATTTAGTAAGGATTTGTACGGGTTGTCATCCAGCAACAATGTGTTAGATTCATCATACCCCTTCTCCCTTAGTCCTCCTCATGTATCTTAAAAAGTACGTAAATCCTTTAAAAGCAAAGGCTTAGTAGGGTTGTCAAAAGTATGGTATTTGGATTTTGTATAGTGATATGCATCCTGCGAATTGATCAATAAATCGATATTTTTAGCAATATCGTATACTTTATTATAATAGAATTTTACAAAATTATAACATTTTTTTTTTGCCAAATACCCAACAAATCAGTAATCTATCTTTCATATCACCCAGCAAATACATAATAACACCCTTCGAGTTTTATCTGCCACATAACATATAACTTATATTTTCGGTTCTCATAGTTTAAGGTAACCACTAACTTGTTAGTAATTAGCTATTACAGGTTTATGGTTTAAGGTTATAATAAATGAATGTGGAATTCTAAAGTAGGTTATCCGTACAGGGTTAGTCATTGGGGTTTAGGATACAACTTGCTTTTGGATGACCAAATACCAACTCAAATGTGTCAAAGCAAAACCATATTACGTCATCATAATATGGTCTCCTATAAACAAAGGAATCATGTGATTTATGCATGATGTGTTAAATATTGACAAATTTACTAGCTGAATTACATATTACATTAGTTAACTGAATGTAATATGCTATTGCCATACTGCTACTAGAATGACTAGCTTACCTATCTATGTGTGGATTTTTTCCCTTTTAAATCTTCTGGACACTTTGACGAATAGACTATATCGGCTAAGACCCGATTGACAACAATAACAATGAATTTTTTCTTTTTTCCCCCTTGCTGAGGATTATTATAATTCAGTCCTTACCATTCATATTACGCCGAGATCATTAGTTGCTCAATGTCTGTATATTATGTACTCTATAACAAAATTAAGTAATGGCGAGGAAAAATGTACAAATTCACAAATGAATCACATAAATAGTTCATATATCTAAGTGGCAACTTACACATATCTTATCATTCAAATTACGCTCCTACCTAGCAACACGAAGGTTGTCTTCATTTGCAGTTGCACTTGAGCCAGATAATTAGGTAGATAATTTGCCTGCAACATCATGTTTCACAAAGTTAACAATAAAAATAATCTGTCTGCCATGCTTGCGACGTCTGACCTCATTGCTGCCATGTTTTCCTCTGTTCTGTCCTTTTTTCCTCAATAACTCTATGTTATTCCAAACATCTAACATAGTTGGTGGGTCATCATTTCTGGCACGTGCACACGTTGTGGCCAATGTAGAAGATCTACTTGACTCCTCCCTTTTATGCGTACCTTTTAGGGCATTTACCCACTTCCCTTGATCAACGTTAAACTCAGCCTTCTTCGGGTTTGTCCTATCTATTCTATAAGTTTTAGATACTTCAAATCCTCTTTCCTTTATCGTACTAACTCCACAACGTTTTGTGAACTTAGTAATAATGGATGCATAGGGAAAGATTGTCCTACTTCTGCTATAGATAGCCTTGATTTTTTTTATGAAATTATGAAATGAAAACCTAGACTTTTGCCCCTTATCAAGTAAGACATAAGACATCGTGGCAAGTTTCCTTCTTCTAGGGATCAATATTAGAACTAAGATCAAGCGCAGCGGTCTTTCATGTAGATTCAGACTTTTTGCATTAGTCTTAATCTATTTCAAAGATGTGTCTTTGAAGATAATTTTTGCATGATCTAATACGGACCTACTCGTATACTGCTCACATTGATCATAAGACATCAAATCCACTCTAAATGCTTCACATAAAGTTTTGGAGTGACCAATAATTCCTTTCGACCAACTTATACATGAAAATAACTTACATCCATAATCTCAGCTACGTTTTTGAAATGTTTTGGTATTCTATCACTTGCTGCTATGTCAATGTTATTGTAAAATAGTCTAACTAATCTCCGATAGTATTTATCAGATGATTCCAACAAATTTTAAAAACAACGGAGTTTTAATGTATCAATCTATGGAAATTCAATTTCTTGAAGAAATATGATATTAATATGTAGGCCTTCATGTACCCTTTTCAACCCACAAACTCATCACAAAAGCTTTGTTCTTGCTCTGTTAGTTTGAAGTCCTTCATCGCTTCCCAAGGGTAACCTCTGTAATAGCCTCTGTTCTACATTTTTTTTTGTTGTTGGGTCAGCTTTCTCTTTTTCTTCCTCTTAACGAGCTCTCTTCTTCCTTGAATGTCTTGGATGCCATGTTCAAATTTCTGACAATTGGTTTAGGGTTGTCTTAGGTTTAGGGGTGTGGCAGTGTTGATTGTTAACGGAAGATAACTATAAAAACGGTTCTGGGTTTTAGAAAGGTTTTAAGGAGTCGGATCTAATGAGGAAAAGGGTGTCGATTCTTAATAAAATTCCAAATTAATTTCTTTCTCATTCTAAATAAAGAGTTGGTTCAAGAAGTAAGAAAGACTGTTTCCTTTCTTAAGGTGGGAGCTAGTTCCTCAAAGCATGGAATCGATTCCCTCCTAAGGTGGGAGCCGTCCTTTAAAGCTTGGAGTTGGTTCCCTCTGAAAGCAGGAGTCAGTTCTTCAAAGCATGGGGTCGATTCCCCGTCCATTCTGTAAATTAGTCATGCACAAATAATTATATAAGTAATAAACAATAACGTAGATATATTATTATATCTCTAATAAATAATATTAATATTTCCTATATGTTTAAATCATGTAGAGTTTTTTAATAATAAGTAATAAATCATATAAATAAATGTATATAATATAATTTCCAAATTACATAATTATTAAATAATAATATAGATAATATTAGTAATAAATAATATATATCTACAATTATTAATTAATAAAATAGAGTATATTATTAATACATAATATAGATATATTATTATATAAAACATATTGTCATAATATTATATTAGATAATATAAATAATAATGTATACAATATAATTTCCCAATTATTGTTTTTAATAAATTATACACTGGAGTTAATAATTTAAAAATAATTTTAAATAAATAATAATGTTTATAATATTTTATAAATAATAATATACTTATATTAATAATAAATAATAGATAATATAATTAATAATGTTGATACTATAATTTTGCACTTATAAATTTAATTTAATAATAATAACAAAGATATACATAATATATTATTATTATTAAAAAGGGGATATTTTTATGAATAGTATTCTTCCTTAATGAAGCCGGTTCCAAAGTGTCTTAAGCCGGTTCCTTCTGCCGTATAAATGGTTATGAAAATAACATCTATGCCCTTTGCATTATTTATCTAGAATTACGCACCCACCAACTCTGCCTTGGCTTGTATACTCCTGAAGTTTCCTTCTAGTTTAGGTTGCCTTTATTCCTTTCGTCCCAAGTTTGTTTGTATATAGGAGTAGGTGTCAGATCCCTTTCTTTTACCGTACCCTTCACAAACCAAAGAAGTCCATTCTTCTCGCCTCTATTTAAGCAAGTCCTACCAGTTCCCATCCCTTTCTTCCTTTTTGCCCTATTTTACTGCACCCTCTACAGTGCATTAGATATATCTCTAAGCTCCACTCAACTGTGTTGTTTTCCATTTAAGGGGAAAATGGTGATCGATGCTCAGTATTGTACAGAATAATTGTTTGTAGTTATTTCAGGGTATCGATGCCAGCTTAGACACTGAAAATTTTAAGTGTATATAGGTGATTTACTTCTAATGACTTTTTCCACTCCCAAATGAGTATATTGTTATTGCCATATTTACAGAGAGATTGTTATTATCAGAAACTCTGTCGAATAATGTGGTGGAGCAAGAGCTGAGGTGATGATTGATAAGAACATTACTTTTGAAGCGTTACGTAGACGGATCAGGGATAAACTAGCAAAGAACGTTAACCATCATAGTTTTAGATATACAATGGAATTTGGCCCAACTTTGCTCACAGATTTGGTTGATGATGTTGGTTTTAAATATTTGGTCAAGTTCAGCGACAAAAGGTCCAATTTGTATAATTGGCTCGTGAGGACTTCCATCCCAAAAACGACGAAAGAACAATGGTTCAACCCATTAACATCCTATACTCAGCTTGAGTATGGAACTTTCTACATGTTTTCATCAATTAAACATTATTGCACATTAGGGTACTGACTAATTAATTTTTATTGTACACATGATGTAGCTAACCTATAAACAATGAAGGCATGAATGTGAACACCGTTCAAGGAGATCATAACACTAATACTTCCACTAATTGTAAAAGGGATTTTAGTTCAGCATTAGCTGCACAATGTACTGCTTCAACCAAAGATCGGTTAGTTAGCGAGGTTTGGAAAAATCATATCATAAGCAATGGTCAAGCACTTTGAAATGCACTTACTTTGAGGCTCACTCTTTCTATGTATAGTGTTGTGAATGATTTGCATACAAGTTCAATAAGCATAGCAAGTCATTCATAAGAGGCTACTATAGGGAAGATTCCTTGGCATTTAACAATGTATAGGATGGAATCAAAATAGTTTATGGTTGTTGGCACCTTTATAGATGAACACAACCACAATGCGCAAGATATGATTGATGGAAGACCTCATCCAAAACCCAAGCTTGTTACTCTATCATAGCAAAGAAATTAAATTTGAAGTCGGACACTAGTCTACATCAAATTTGTATAGCATTTGAAGCCGATTGTGGAATTCAAATGACATACAACTTGGCATGGTTATGCAAAGACCAATCCATGAAGATGCTGCATGAGAAGTCCCCAGGACTTAAACATATTATTCTCATGGATCTGTGATCTAATTAAGGATATAGACCTTTAAAGCATGATAATATGCACATGTGGTATGAAAAGGAATTTTAAGCAATTTTTTGTTACGTACGGATACAGCATTATTAGTTTTCTGAATGGCTACCGAGGGTCAATAAAAATTGATGGCTACCACTTGAGCGAACCTTATAATGGGACCTTACTGTTAGCTAGATTCATTGATGCAAATACTCAGTTTTTCCTGTTGGCATTTGCAGTAGTCAGCTTTGAGAGTTCAGAAGATTGAATGTGGTTCTTAGGAAATTTAAAGTCCAATGTTACAATGATGTATCCGTAACCATAATTTTCGATAGGCACCAGAATATCATAATTGGCATAGGCGAGATATATAGCATGACCTTCTATGCATATTGTTATTAAAATATCAAGGAAAACTTCAGTTCTAAAGTTAACAAATTGATGCTAAATGGGAAAAATGTGAAGGACTAGATGCTGTAGTTATTGGATGTGGTGGTGTATGCTAGAATAGAAGCAAATTATGACGCTGCAGTAAATAATTTGGCCATGTCCAAAAAAGAGCTAGCTGAATGTGTGGTAAACAACAAACATGGTTGAGTTCTTCAATACGTGGTTAGTGAAAAAAAGAGGCACAGCATAATTACCCTCACCAATAAGCATAGGGAAAAGTTAGTATAAAACATTTATAAATCAAAATTTGATGCAAGGAACTGGGAGAATATAGTAGGGCACAAAGTTGATTTGAAATTATAAGAAAATATAGGCAAAGGCAAATACTTCATTGTGCCTTCTTACAATGATTTCAGGGTTAAGGTGAGTCAAAGGGGAAGATATTACCATGGATTTGGCTAGCCGAGAATGCACCAACTTATCTTGGTAAATGAGTGGATTACCCAGCGCGCATGCATATGTCTTTGTTGATGCAAAGCATGGAGACATATATGCTTTTGTTGGAAACTGTTATAAATCAGTTACATAGGAATTCATTTATCACTAACCATGGCTTCGGTTGAAACTCATAACCCACATATATGCCTCTATCAGATAGGGATGAAGGTCAGGACTCTTTGAAGCCACTTGTCGTGAAAAGGCCACTGGGTAGGTTAAAAGTTTAGCAAATCGAATCATAATTAATTAAGAAATGAACCATGCAATGTTCAAATTGTAAGCAAGTTGGCCATAACCGTGCTTCATGTAGATCCCCAAATCTTTCTTTTATCTAAGTAAGAGTTACTATAAGCTGAATAAATTTCATACTATAACTATTTCAGCTACAACAATATATTACATGGAAACCAAGTCATTTATATTGGTTGTGACTTTCATATGCAAGTTGATTTTTGCAAACCTTGGGCGAATGTAATGAAAGAACAACATTGTATTTTTTTGCAAATTGTCTGCAAGGGACAGTATGTCGATGTTGTACAAATTCATGTTGCATATACTGATGATGTGCATGTATGTAAGAGTAAGCTAAGTTTAAGGATATTATACTTTTTGCCACTGCAGTCCTATGCTTATGTGTATTGGTTTGCAGCTTTTGTGCGCCTGTATATGTTTGTTGTAAGTACAACTATGTACATAGGATTTGTTTACTAATGAACCACGTTCATTGTTATATGACATCGTTAACCAAACAAGTTAAGCAAAATCCATATCATATATATTAATGGATGGACTGGAGAATATTGTAGGTCTCAAAGCACCTCCATAAAAAGGATGATGAATGTTGCCAGCAATTACATAACCTTGGTCCAAATCATAACTGAATGGTATAGTGAGTAGGATTCGTGTAGCAAGTTGATTTAACATGAAGGTAGTGTACATATAATCAAAACTGAATTTACTGATTGCCATAATTGAATTTATAAATGATCAAATTTGAATGTATAGATGATCGTAACTGAATATACAGAGATGATCATAACTGAATAAACAGATGACTTAATTGAATAAACAGATAACCATAACTGTATTTACATGTGATCATAACTGAATGAACAGATGGCCGAATTGAATATACAGATGACGATACCAAAAGGTGGTACACATAACCATATGATCCTAAATCGTATAAATAACTAAATAGCAATTATATTTATTACCAGCATTCATTTCATATATCAAGTTATGTGCAGCGTACATATGATCCATTAATGTAGATATCCTTAATAGTAAACCCTTTAAAATTCATAAGACCCTGTACAATTAAGTACCAATATATTCTTATAACCTTAAATCCTTTTTTTCTGAAAAAAAAGCTAAATTTGACTGATGTCCACGGATGAATTACAATTTTTTTCTACACGTAAAGCTTATGTCCATAGGGGATAGTATGTCGATGTGGTAAAATTCCATCTTACCTATAGAAGAAATGTATACATGTGTACAAGTAAGATAAGTTTGGGGGATCTATAATATTTGCCACTGGAATCGTATGTATGTTGTACACAGAGGTTTTCAAATTTTGTATGCCTGTATGTGCTTGTTATAAATAGACTGTGCACATAGGATTTCTGTAGTAATGAACAATCATAATATTGTTGGATGAAATTGTTCCCCAACAAATTACTTGAAATCCACATCCTTCGTATAAGATTATGAACAGCTGAATATTGTGGGTTATGAAAATGATTCCATGCAAAGCAAGCCTACAATTTCAATAATTTCATTTTTCAATTCGTAATTCTACTAATCGACAACCATCAATTTTGTTAAGGAGAAAATGTTTACTGAATCAGAAAGGAAGCAATTCCATTTATAGTGACAAGATTAAGTTACAAATGCAAGGAATGAGTTCCAAACATACGTGTAGCCATAGCTTATATCTAAGAATTGATGTGCTTTGCATTTTTTGTGTATTAAACAAAAAATTAACAAGTCAATCTTCACTAATATCAAGCATCCCTTACCATTTGAACAACCTCATTTCGAGATTGCTTAATAGATTGCTAAGGATCATCCAATATAGGAAACAGAACGGATATTGTGGAAAACCAACCGATCTTGTACAAATATAAAATCATAACATCCAAACAAGGTATGAAATAAATCATCTATGCTATGAGCGATTGGAGTTCCAGCTACAACTTAAAAAGAGACGAAAGATGACAATCCCTTCGCTGGGAGACATAATAAGGAGAAAGCAACACAGAGGAAGTCAAACACTTGAAATTTTGTAATATTTGCTAAAAGGGAACCTTGTCACGTATCCCTCTGTCTATCCTCCAGCAAAATAGTCATCTTTACTCTCCATCTGAAGTTGTAAAGGAAACTACAATGGCAGGCAGCATAAATGATAACAATCCATGCTAACAGGTTAAGAGAATGACAAATCTAATTGGGCAAGGAATCAACTTAGTTTCTTTTTTACAAATATGTCACTTGATTTTTAAAAAAGGCTAAAATTTATAATTTTATGTTTTTTATTTAAAATTTATTTAGTAATAAATTTTTTATTTGTAAGGAAGATATAATTTGAAATATCTAATTTTTACATTAAAAGTTATAATCAATTAATATATAAATATGTAATTAAATATATAAATAAATATTTACAATTTAATATAATCAAAATTATTATAAATAAAATTCAAGTCCTATTTGGTTTATCTTTAGTTTATGCTAATCTTTCCCTAGAATCTAAGTGCAAATATAATTTGCTAGCTAACCTTGTTTGTTAGGGGTCTCTAAATTTATTTAAGTGATTAAATAATCTCCTCATTTGACTTCACTACTAAACAGATCTTCTAATCGAAAAATTGAAAACAAATCTAGAGTTAGAAAAACTTAATGCATGAGTTTAGGCCTATTATTTGTGCATGTACTGCAGCTAATTGTTTCGCTATCAACCTAAGTGGTTTCCCCGAAGGTGGAGCTACCTCATGTTTCGCAGGCCATGGCAATCGAAAAAATTTTTAAAATCCATTTAATATATATTTATCTATATTTATGTATCATTAAATGTAATTAAATTGCTTAAATATAAAATTTACATATATTTATTTTTTTAATTTTTTGTCTATAACTTAATTGTATGCATTAAAATTAAAAATTATTTATCTTAGCCCCCAATAAAATTTAAATTTTTTAATGCACTATACATTTATCTTTCCTTGTTTCTTATTTAGACTTTTGGATGTATTAATACTCTTAGCTTTGGTTATTCCTATCTACATGCTATCTTTCGTATTTCCTGCATGCTAAGGTTTCCCATTGTTCTGTAGTAGTCTTACATATAGGGAAATATGCAAAAAATGTATAATCTTACCAACGGTTAAAATGATGTAATCTCTTTTCTTTTTCTTTTATTCCTTCCCTTTTAAATGTTGCAAAAGATTATAGATTATTATTTTCCACTTAATAAGTAAGAAATACTTGTGCTTAAGTTCATAAAACTTTTACATTTTATACTTGTTTGGTTTATTTGAAAGGATATTATAGTTGGAGACTTTGTTTGTTTATTTACTATATCTATGGACATTCATGTGAAAGTTACATGCTAGAGTTGCTTCTAAATTTTAAGGATCTTTATTTTTGTCCATTGATATTTTGAGGTTTGTTCTTTATTCATTTTTATAATATGAAATAAGTTTATATAGAAACACATATATTAAGGTTGAAAGGTGCCTTGTGGCAAGTTTTTTCTTATACTATATGATTGAGTTGTTTGAAATTGAATTGGTTGCTCTATGAATAAATATTGAACCTAGTGAATGTCATTTGCCATTGTATATACGTATTTGATAATTAAGGCTGCTAGGGTTTGATCCCTAGTCACTAAAACGAAGAGTCTAACACTCTACGAACAGATCGCATTACTATTGGCAATTTGCCATTCTATATTTGTTTCCTATTTTCCCATCAAATTCAGCACAAATCTAGAATAGTCATGCATACTTTTATGGATGATCATAATTTTTTCTTAAACATCACTGTGGAAACTTTTTAAAATTCATGGCATAATGCTACCAATGCTTTTTGCCCTTAAGTTTTAAAATATTGAATGCCAAGAAGTTCTTCAGGTCAAACTTTATTATTCCACTTGCACATATTTGTTGGTTTATTCGTGTTAGATATCCACCATCTAGTTACATTTTGTGCATAACGGTTATTTTGCATAGGTTGAAACTTGCTTTTATGCTGCAAAAGTTGTAGATTCTCTTGAATTCATATATAACATGGGATTAATACATGGAAATATAAACGTATTTTTTGAGCATAAGTGTTTTATTACATCAACATTTGAGAAATGCTAAATGTTTATTACATGGCAGTTAGAGAATTTGCTATATACCAGAGATAAACTTATTAAGATTGATGACTTTAATAATGTACCAAAGATATGCATATTAAGATTGCTGACTTTATCAATGTAAAGCCCATGCAAGATAGCCAAATTACAGTCCTTCCTAATACATCCTTAGGTAAATTCATTACTTTATCTATCAAAAAAACATACAACCCTTTCCTCACCTTAAATGTTTAAGGTTAATATTGTTTCTGGTGCCTTGTCCAGATGGAAAAGGATGAATGTTCATGGCGACAACTGCATATGTTCCTTTTGAAGTCCTAAACTCTTCTCTAACAACTTTTAGGTAAGTGAACTCCAATCACTTAATGAGTTAGTCTCGCAATCGAGATTAAAATTGTCAAACTTAAAAAAAAATCTTAAGCTTGCTATAACTAATTGCAAAAGTTTTTATTCTCTAAGGTTATTCTTCTTTCTCACCCCCTCTTCCACCTCTATATTCTTTTTTTTTTGTTGCTACCACTTGGTTTCTTGGATAAGAGAAATGTATATACTTGTGATTTAGCTTAGTGGTTTTCCTTAGTCTTGTTAATTTGTTGTCTATGAGATAATTTGCTTGTTCTTTTTAACATATTTGAACAGAAATTACATCTAGGCACTTGGCTACACTTTATACCAAATGCTATTAGGGCCAGGGACTTATCTTTTTAAAGATACAAGTGAATAGCTTATATTTCAAAGAATTATTGCCAAAGATATAAAATTTCCAAATTATATTTTCTGAAGAAGCCAGAGGCCTTATCAATTGCTTGATGGTAGCTACAATTTTAATGCATGTTGGGATTTGGTTTCCACTATGCATCTATAAACTTGTATTCTTAAGGCTTTGATTTTTTCTTTTTACTATTAAGCATATCATAACTGTTTCGGTACATTTATGATGGAAAATGATTGAATAAAAGTAGTTTAGTAACTTACAGGCATTTAGTTAATCTAATTTGTTAGTTTTAAGCTCATTTTTTAGAGAACTAAAAATTGCATAGGTTTTAAAATGCACAGGTTCTTTGCATTGGGGATAGAAATCAACTTATGATTTTTAGGATTATAAGATAATTGCCTTTCATATTGTTTTTGAATATTATTATGCTAAGAAGAACTAGAGTTTCTATGTTTAAGCAATCAACCTAAAATCAATTGGCAATAGATGGCGAGGCCTAACTTAAAAAAAAGACCACAAGAGCCTACATGTGGACAACCTCATAGGGGTTGTCAACCTCTCATGGGGTTAAGTATAAACAATGAAACACACTTGGGCTCTAATACCATATTAAGCATTCAACTTAAAACCACTTTGTAATGGGTAGAGAGGTCTAACTTAAATACAAGACCACAGACAATCTATAATTTATATGATGTGGAATAACACCATTTTAACAGCTTTTTTTATCCTTTGACATTTTAAGGTTCTTTATTTATTCATTTTTAAAATAAGAAATAACCGATAAGAATGCTCATGTTATGGTTGTAGAAGAAATGTTGAATACTAATGAAGAAATTATTCATGAAGTGTTTTATTTCTCTTCCTTTTTCTTAATGCTAGTTTGAATATTAATCTTTGTCTTCTCTTATCTTTTTGCCGTAATCCTTTTAATCACTTCTTCTTTCGCTATCCTTTATCTCTATTCCCCACCTTTTTCCCTCTTAAAAATGAAACATCATCATATATTCATAGGCCATAATCTTGAAGTGCAACCATAAAATAGATTTCTTATGATTTTTTTTGGGACAGAGTCAAATTTATGCACATCCAACATCATTATTTTTGCATGTCTAGGTTACCCTATATCATGCATGACCTTGATTTATGAATGAAAAACTACAGCCTTACAATGGTAATGTAGATTTGGTGCAGGATATAGATCCTTGTAGATAAGCTGATGCTGGACCTGATGGTTATGCCACGCTCAAGATGCATCCATTCTTTAGGAGAGTTGACTAGACTAATTTAAGAGTACAAATAGGGGCATGATGGCATACATTGATTCTAATCATTGTTTATGATGTAATCCAACTGCACTTTGCATCTCATCTTTTGAGAGCTTTGAATTATTATTATTATTATCATCATCATCATCATCATCATCATCAATCAAGAACAATAAGGATCATGATTCTTTACAGAATCTTACTGTCAGTGGAGATGTTTCAACTAGACAAAATAACAGAGATGGCGGATCTTCATCAGCTAAATTATCCAACCACGTAACTAGACTCACCTCAATTGACCCTTGTCGATGTCGCACGAGCCTGGCCTTTATGAACTTCAAAAGATCCGAAGAGCCAAAGCGCTCTCGACTTAAAAATAAAATGATGTTTGACATAAAGGAGTAAAAGATCATCGGACGAATCGCCCATTTGACTAGTCTTGGATGGCCACCATGAAGTGGCCATAAACTTGGAGTCACCACTGATCATTTAAAGTTAGGCATGACCAGATGCCTATTGAAAATAATACCAGAGATTCATTATTTTGGGTCTTGGAGTTGGTTACATGTGGGGAAGGATTAGCACCCCCACATCACCCAAAATTGATACCATCTAACTATTTCTTACTTTAATCTCGGTTTCCTCAGTTTCACTTTTATCATTATTTAAATATAACTCCCTTTAATGCATGAAATTTTGTAAAGATACGAGTCTGGGTTTTAATGAAAATTTTATCACCTATGGGCCTCGAAAAGGTGAGAAACATAGGGGTTTTTTAATGAAAATGAACTCCGAATAGTTTTTTTTTTAAATCAAACATTTCATGTCCAGCATTGACAAGAAATTGACATGAGATATCATTTTGTGATTTTGAAAATAATTCTTTTAAAGCATGAATGCTCGAGGTCCCTACAAGAGGAAACATATTAGTAAGATAGGAAAGAAAATAATAAATAAATCCCCACAAAAAATAAACACACAAAATATATAAAAAAGAAGGATGATCGAAATGTATCTCATAGTTGTCTTCTATTATTAATGAATAGCTGAGATGAGAAAGTTGAGACTTAGTCAAATTCTATGGAAATTTGAGGAGAAAAGAAAGTTTCGATGACTCGGGATGTCTCGAAAAAAAAGTTTGGATTTTGGAAGGAATGTGGAGAGTGAGGTTGAGTATCACCTCAGAAGAGTGGGCTTGGAGTATCCCCAAAATGAAATTTTGATGTCATTTTAAGGTAAAAGCAAGGTTGGAGTATCCTTTCAGAAAAGTGGGGTTATAGTATCCCCGAAAATGAAAGTTTGATATTGAATTTGAGTTAAAAATAGGGTTGAAGTGTCCCCTTAGAGTAATGGGGTTGGGGTATCCTCGAAAATGGAAATTTGATATTGGGTTTGAGTTAAAAATGAGGTTGGAGTGTTCCTTCGGAGTAGTAGGGTTGGAGTATCCTTGAAAATAAAAATCTTCAGCATTAAAAGGAATAGGTCATATTTTGAAAAAAAAAAAGAGAATCTTTAAAAATTGAGAACTGAAGGTTTGGCTAAAATGTTCCTCTTTTGTTTAGCCTTGGCCCGTGTCTAAAGGGCTTAGGTCGTGAAAATGAGCCGAATAGATCATGAGGCGTTCGAACGCCTCAATAAAAGCGTTTCGGAAGTTGGGTTAGAAACAAAGGACAATGTTGCATTATTTCTCTTTCTGAATTTATTTTGAGCTCATCCGGAGGTCCCCAAGGGTAAACAAGGTACCGTTGGAAAGGTAACTCAGTGATGATCAATATAAAATTATTCCAAAAATCCTAGAAACTTGCCTCCTAGGTGGAAATATTTTTCACATTAAGGATTGGTTTGACACTGGCAATATGTTTGAAAAATTATTTCAGACTCATACGAAATCATTAAATCACAAAAGATTCCTTTACGGAAATGAAATTTCATAAAATTTTTGTGAAAAATATATGAAAAATCCAAAAAAAATCATTTGGTAGGCCTAATTGGCCCAAACAAAATGTGAATCACTATTTCTAGGGGTTTCGAACAGCAAAACTTCAAAAAATTGTAACTCTGTCATCCAAAATGATATGAGGGCAAACAAGACACCATTGGAAAGGTGATTCAATGCCCTCATAGAAAAAAATGTCAGAAAATTCAAAAAAATTGTTTATGGTTCAAAAATAATTTTTCAAGTCATGAATACAATGCTGCCAGCATAAAATAGGAGGAATTTTTGGTTTTCTTGGACTTATTTAGGCTAAATTCGAGTCATGGAAATCCAAATATCCATGGCTGAAAACAGTGAGTGACATGGGCTTCATGAGCTCATCTACACAATCTTAGAGTAGTTTGGGATGATGAAACAACCCATTGACAGTGCGACAACCATAAGGATTCTAAGCAAAGATCAAGGCATGAACAAATTTTGACACTAAAAAGGACATTATATTTAAAAAAATGTATTGCTTCTTTCAACCTGGAATCCTAACATATATAGCTTAATATTACCCCAAGATTAAAGTGTCAATTTGTAAAAAATAATAGACCAAGATTAATCCAATTATTTTGGTTAATCTTAATCTAACTTGGGGTATGTCTTCACATATATATAATAATAACAATAGTATATATATATATATATATATATATATAGACATATATATATTAGCACACCAAGCAAATATGATACAAAAATCAAATGCAAATATTATCAAGAGACATTTAAATGAGCATAAAATATGGCCTCAAGCATAAAAATGTCACCCTCGTCGGTACACCTTTTTCACATTTTTGTTAACATTTTACACTTGAAGGCAGGGTGAGGCTCAGTGGTTGGTTGACTCTTTTCCCATATTGGTGGCCTGGGTTTGAAACAAGCCACACCACATAATTTGTTTTTTTTTTTCTTTTTCTTCTGCTTCTTCCTTTCCTTTTTTTCCTTCTTCTTGTTCCTTTTTTTTTCTTCTTTTCTTCTTCCTCACCCCAAAACTAGAACCCAGCAGGAAAAGAAAAACCCAAAAACTGATGATCGACCACGTATTGATCGTCGGCTGCCACCATCGACCATTATTCACCAATGGTAATTGACACTTAAATTTCACCTTTAGACTGCTTTTTAGCTCCTTTTTCCAAATCCAAAGTCAAATTTTCCTAAATCTTTTAAGATTTTTCTAGATCTACAAGAAAATTTCAAACTTTTTACCTTAAATTCGACTACCTCCATCGTTGGATCGTTCCCAAACTCTAGCATGTTTTTCTCCTTTGTATAAGCTTCTTTCTCAACATTGGGATTCTCAAAATAAGCATTGAAACCTTTGCAACCGGAAAACCCCACTTTGAATTTTTTATTTTTTTTAAAATTCTTGAAAAAAATTTTTTAAGCCCCTTTCTCTTTTTTTCTCTGATGGTTATATACACCAAGAAAAAGTTGAAATGGTTGGTAGTTTGGGGAACAGATCCATGGCAAAAGCTGCCATGGCTGGTTTTGCAACCATGGCAAAGCGGCTGCCACGCTGAACATGGCAATTGTTCTCTTTTTTTTTTTATCTTTTTCATTGCTTTTTATTTTTCATTTATTTTTGTCATTTTATGACCAAAACTTAGCCTTGGTGTATGGGTCACAAGTGACCCTTTTCATAGAGGTGGCCTAGGTTTGAAAGCCATGCCATTCATTCATTCTTTTTTTTTTTGGTTTTTTTTCCTTTTTATTTATTTTTATCATTTCATGACATAAAGTCATGTTTGGTGTACGGGTCAAAATGACATAAAGTCAGTTATAAGGTGGTCGCTTTTTTCTTTTTTTTTTTAATTTTTTTCTTTCTGTATTAGTTTTTTTATGATTTCATTACTAAAACATATGTTTGGTGTGCTGGTCATAAGCTATTCACAAGTGTGGCCTGAGTTCAAAACTCAAGCCACTCATTTTTATTTATATATTTTTTATATTTTTCCAAAAAAGCCTAACTAGAAATGAATTAAGCCCAATTAATCCAGATCCAACAAACCTAAATTAAAAATGGCTGAATTATTTCGAATAACAAGTATTCAAAAAATTGCCTAGACAAAATTTAGTGTCCACAGCTGCCCCTCTTTGGCTGTTGCTAAGTATTAAGAACAGGGCAAAGATAAATAGACATCATTTTATTTGGGCAATGTATTAGGCTATTTTTTGATTGAGAAAAAAAAGGTGTACTGCTCTTTGATGACCAAAAGAAAAGAAGTGCCATTAGCTCATGTGGACTTAAAAGCAATAAAAGAGGTATCCCGCTCTTTGAAGACTTAAAATAAAGACGGTGCCACCAGCTTGTGTGGGCTAAAAAGAAAAAAGAAATGCATCTTGCTCTTCGAGGTCTAAAATAAAAGGAGTGCCACCAGTGTATGGGCTTAAAAAGGCATTTGCTCTTTGACGGCTAGAATGAAAAAAAAAGGTCCCACTCTTTAAGGACAAAGAAAAAAAACGTCCTACTCTTTGAGGATAAAGAAAGAAAAGGTCTTGCTCTTTGAGGACCAGAAAAAAAAGGTCCTGCTCTTTGAGGATAAGAAAGGAAACGTCCTGCTCTTTAAGGAAAAGAAAGGATCCTGCTCTTAAGGTCAAGAAAAAAAAAGATCATCCTCTTTGAGGACAAGAAAAGAAAACATCTTGCTCTTTAAAGATAAAGAAAGAAAGGGTCCTGCTCTTTAAGGACAAAAAAGAAAACATCGTGCTCTTTGAGGATAAGGAAAGAAAATGTGTTACTCTTTGAGGAAAGGAAAAAAAGGGTCTTGCTCTTTGAGGACAAGAAAAAAAAACATCTTGCTCTTTGAGGACAAATGAAGAAAAGGTCTTGCTCTTTGAGGACAAGAAAGAAAACATCCTGCTCTTTAAAGAAAGGAAAAAAAAGTCCTACTCTTTGAGGACAAGAAGAAAAAGGTCCTGTTCTTTAAGGACAAGGAAAAAAGGGGTTTTGCTCTTTGAGGACAAGAAGAAAAAAGGGTCCTGCTTTTTGAAGACAAGGAAAAAAAAGGTGTTAGGATTAGATACCTTTTTGGATGATTTTTAATGAGCTTGTGATGTCGAACATACTTACCTAAGATTTTTTAAGATTTTTAAAAATAGAAAGTCGCACCTGGCATTCTTTACTGATTTATTTTTCGTACGGGGATTGGTACCTAAAAGATGTTAAATCTTGTAGAATGAATGAAAATGCGTATGCGTGTTTAAATGATGCGAAAGGTGGTGTTTCCAAAGGCATAATCCATCAATTTTGGATCCTTCTCATATCTGATAAGGTGGCTTTTTGTCATGAAATCGGATGATTCATGTTGGCAGGCTCAAGCTTTAAAGAGTTCATTAGCAAGCATGAGTGGTGCTTTTTTTTTATTTTGACTCTAAAGAGCATCTTTGACTATTCATATATGTTGAACCTTGGCTGTTTGGGTACCAATCGAAGCAAGATTTTAGCCCTTCTTCTTTACGATAGGCTTTTCTAAGGGTAAAGTTTGAACATTTCTCAGAATACCATATCAAAGAAGGTGGGACCAACCATGGCCCTAAAGTTCATTTTTGGTTTTTAGACCTAACAAAAAATCTAGCAAAGTTTAATTTTTCCAAGCAATGCTGTGAAATCCTATTATCAATTTTATTTATTTATCAAGTATTATCAATTAAATGATAAACATGGTGCAACATGGAATGCAGGGTTACAAAAAAGGTTTTATGAAAAATTAAACAATTGTATTCTCATTTAATTAAAAAATTTTGAAATACAAAAAAGTTAAAATAAGTTTTCCCAGTCGATTGGCTTTGATGTTGATGACATAAATTTTCCACTGAGTGCTTTCAGAGACTTTTTCTTGAGCAAATAATCCTTGTGGTGTTGGCTAAATCATAAGAAGATTCCTCAGGTTGCCTTATGGTGGGATAAGGCCTCAAAGTTGGTTAGTTTTCATTTTCCAAGTGTAGGTGTCGATGAGGTTTGGTCAGCATAAAATGATGGGTTAGGTTATGATTTGGTGTTTGGGACATAGTTATGAATGTAGGAAAGATTGGTTTTAGGCTGATGATGGTTTGGGCCTGACTTAGTTTGAATAGGTTTAGTTACTTAAGCCGACCTTTCAGGTTTTCAACTTAAGTTAGTTTTTTTTCTCTTTTTTTTTGTTATTTTTTCAGAATGGTGGGGGAAGGACTAATAGAATGCCCTTTTAGGTTTTCATCCTAAAGTCCTTTTAGGCATAGTATTTTTGATGAAATCAGAGTTCACAAGGTTAGGCAGGTCATTGCCATCCATATCGGTTAAGATTAGAGCTCTTCCAAATAATACGCGTTTCACCACGTATGGCCCTTCCTAATTTGGGGTCCATTTTCTGTGAGCATCTTTATGGATCACGAGAATTTGTTTGAGCACCAGGTTACCTTTTCAAAACTGGTGAAGATGGACTATTTTGTCATAGGCTCTCATCATGCACTTTGTTACAGCTGCCCATGACAAATGGCTTTAATTTTCTTTTCTTCGATAAGATTAAGTTGCTCAAATCAATCTTCAACACATTCAACCTCTTCAAGTTGTGATTCCATTAAAACCTTGATAGGTAGGACAGCCTCTATGCCATAGACCAAGGAAAATGGTGTAGCACTTGTAAAAGTTCATACAACTATGCAATAAGCATGTAAAGGGTAACTTTTCATGCCAATTTTTATACATCTCAGCCATCTTTTTGACTATCTTCTTGATATTCTTGTTGGC
Source organism: Adansonia rubrostipa (assembly GCA_038381775.1). Classification (NCBI taxonomy): domain Eukaryota; kingdom Viridiplantae; phylum Streptophyta; class Magnoliopsida; order Malvales; family Malvaceae; genus Adansonia; species Adansonia rubrostipa. The sequence goes on along the minus strand of JBBYHM010000020.1, from coordinate 5,077,772 downwards.
TACTTCAATTGCCTCGTTCATCTTTAGATGGCATGTGATAGAGTTTTGATGCTAAATCTTAAACTGAGAGCAGACTGCTTGCATCATCTTGTTTTTTAGGTTGCCTACAGTATCAGTAATGATTTTTTTGGGAAGACCATATTTACAGATGATTCTCGTTTCACAAATTTGCACACGATAGATCTAGTGACGTTGGCATAAGAAGCTGCTTCCACCCACTTAGTAAAATAGTCGATAGTAAATAGGATGAAATGATGTCCATTAGAGGCCGTAAGGGTGATTGGTCCTATCATGTCTATGCCCCACGTAGAAAATGGCCATGGGGCTGTCATAACGTGCAATGGTACTGGAGGGACATGAATCTTGTCCTCATAGATTTAGCATTTATGGTATTTATGGGTATAGTTGACACAATCCCTTTATAGAGTTAACTAGTAATAACCCAATCACATAACTTGTTTCACCATTAGGTGTCCATTAGCATGTGTACCACAAATCTTTTCATGGACCTCTGTGAGAATTCTTTTAGCTTTTGAGGCATCCACGAACTAGAGTAATACTTGGTCCCAACTCTTTTTGTATAGCGCTTCGCTAACCAAAATAAAGTTTGCAACCATTCTTCATATGGTTCTTTTACCATTTTTGGTGGCATGATCCAGGTATTATTGATTTTTGATATACTAGAGGATGTCACAATACTATGGCAAATCATCTTTTTCTTCCTCGATATTTTGGCAATATGTTAGTGTTAAATGAATGCTCATCTGAATAAGGGCAACGTCCTACTCCCGATTGACCTCAAACATGATAATAAGGTGGCTAAGGCATCAATAATTTGATTCTCTTCTCGAGGAAAATATCGAAAGCTAATATCATTAAATTTTTTTCTTAGTTCTAAGATTAAACTTTTATAACTAGTTAGTTTTGCGTCACGTGTCTACTATTCCCCTTTCAATTAGTAAATGACAAAGCCTGAGTCTCCAAACACTTGTAACATTTGGATGCCCTTCTTGATGGCAGCTTAGAGTCCCATGATGCAAGCCTCATATTCATCTATATTGTTAGTGCAGTCAAAGCTCAATCTCACAATGAAAGGATAATGGTTTTTCCGGTGAGATTAAAATTACCCCAATTCCATGCCTAATGCATTTGAAGCACCATTAAAAAACATTTTCTAAGGTGAATCACTATTGGTTTCATCTTTCACTTTGGATATGCACATTAGGTCTTCATCGAGGACTTAAAAGTCCAAGATAATCATTCGTTACTCAAGTAGCTAAGAAATTTACGATTGTGGTACCCTTGATGGCTTTTTGATTCATATATACAATATCGTATTCAGAAAGCAGAACTTGCCACCTAGCCAATCTCCATGATAATGTAGGGGCTTCACATAAGTATTTGACAAGATCCAGTTTGTGGATCAACCATATGGTTTGGTATAACATATTATCTTAAACTCCTAGCTATCTAGACTAAAGGGCAACATAGCTTTTCTATTATCGAGTAGTTATTTTCACATTCTGTGAAGTTCTTACTTAAATTCTTTCCTGAATCATCATGCTATCCTAATACACAGCCCATCGAACTATCAAAATTTGATAGATATAAAATTAGAGGTATGCTTGGGATTAGAGGTACAAGCACTAAAGGGCTTGAAAGGTATTGCTTTACTTTATTGAAGACTTCTTGACATTCTCTGTTCCATTCTCTAGGATTGTTTACAAAGTAGCCAAAAGATCAGGTCACATTTGTCAGTCAATTGAGCTATAAATTGGGCTATATAGTTCAATCTCTTTAAAAAACTTTTTACCTCTTTTAGGGTTTGAGGTAATAGAAGGCTTTGAATGGCCCTAACCTTGTCAGGGTCTACTTCTGTTCCTTTTTCACTCACAACAAAGCCTAATAACTTGTCGTATGTGACCCCACATATGCATTTGGCAGGGTTTAACTTGAGCTGATATTTGCGAAGGCATTCAAAGAGCTTCCACAAGTTGGCTACAAGTTTACTCTTTCTAAGTAACTTGGCGATCATGTCATCCACATAAACTTTGATCTCTTTGTGCATAAAGTCATGAAACAATGTCACTATTGCCCTTTGATAAGTTGCCCTAGCATTTTTTAGTCAGAAAGGTAGCATTTTATAGCAAAAGTTTCCCTACATAGTCATAAAAGTGGTTTTTTTCATGTTTTCTGTCACTATTTTGATTTGGTTGTATCCTGAAAATCCATCCATGAAAAAAAAAGTGCACTTTTGGTAGTGTTGTCTAGTAGGGTATCGATATGGGGCAAGGGAAAATTATCTTTTGGACTAGCGTGGATCAAGTCCCTATAATCCACACATATTCGCACCTTACTATCCTTCTTAGGAACTAGGACCATATTGGCTGCCCACTCAGTGTATTTAGCAACTTTGAGAAATCCTGCTTCAAATTGTTTCTTGACTTCTTCTTTGATCTTTAGTAGTATTTCGAGTTTTATTGTCCTAAGCTTTTGCTGCATAGGTTTACACTCAGGTTTGAGGGGAAGTTTATGGAATACGATGTCAGCATTTAACCCAGGCATATCCTAGTAAGACCAAGCAAACACATCTTGATACTCTTGGAGAAGGCTTATCAAATGGTATTAGGTTGATGGTTTTATAGAGGTTTTAATTTTGAATTTTTTTCAGTCTTCTTTTGTCCCAAGGTTTATGGTTTCGATGGGTTTTTTTATGAGGTAAAATCTATTTTTTTTCTTATTCAATTAGTCTAAGTAGATCTAGGGGTATAGGGTCCTCCTCAAAATCTTCTTCATACTCAACCTTATCAGCATAGATTGCTTATTCAAAGTCGATTTCCTAAGTGTCAATACGAACATTCATGTCATCTTCATGTAAATACCTAAAAATATGAAAAAGAACAATATAGACAAAAAAATATACAGAGGGAGGTGCAAATAGGCACAATGAATGAAATGCTTCATCATTTTCATTGATAATACTTAACAAAAGGCGCCCATACAAAGGATCCTATAATGCTCTTGGGTCAAAGAATGTGGGTTTGGTTCATGGCATTACTTCGAAAGAGTTTTGAATAATACAGGGATTTCTATCTCAGTCCAGACACTTGGAATGAACTCTGGAAGGCATAAGTCAGTCTCTTCACCCATTGCTGATGGCTCTTTAATTGAATTGATAGAGAAATCCTCAAAAGTCTTTCCTAACAAAAGCATGACATTTGTCAAGCTAGTGTTAACATGTTCGCCTGAGTGAAAGTTCTTATGTAATGGCGAAAATGCCATAGGTTCATGCCCTAAGTCTTGTCCCAATAAACGTGCTATTTTTTGCTCCTGATTCTTTTAGGGTTGCTTGTTTTTCTGTTGTGCATTAGGCTTGAACCCTACTCCTTTCTTGTTAGTCTGATGGGTCACCTTTAGAGTTTTAGCAACTCCTTGGAGGCATCTTTGAAGCCTTCTTTTTTTCTCGAGCACCTTTGTTGACTGTTAGTTTTAAGCCTATTTGCATGCTTCCTGACAGATGAGGCTTAATCATGGCAACCCCTCGTTAACATAGGTGGCATTGATGAACTCAAATGATTGAAAAGAGGGTTCCAGAATGCCCTCATTAGGTTTAACATATAAGGTATCGGTCGAGGTAGCAGCAATAATATCTTCTTCTCTACTAATATTGTCAACTTTGTTTCTAATTACAAACTTCAATTTTTGGTGCAAGGATCATGGAACTGCTCCCGCAGAATGGATCTATGGCCTTCCCAGGCAATTATATGATGGAGCTGCTCCCACAGAATGGATCTATGGCCTTCCTAGGCAATTATATGATGGAGCAATGTCCATCACATGAAAATCAACCTCATAAGTACATGGGCCTATTTAGAGTGGGATAGTGATATTCCCAAAACATTTATACAGGTTCTATCAAATGCCTGCTCGATTGTGTGACTATTTCGAAGGTGAGATGCATCAATAAAGAGCTTATTTAGGCATGACATAGGCATTACATTCAAAGTTGACTCATTGTCGATGAGCATCCTAGGCAATATGCTTCCTTTGCAGTATGTGGTGATGTGAAAGGCTTTATAATTCCTTCTTCCTCCTTGTGGAATCTCATCATCACTAAAGGATATGTAATTGTCAACTATGATATTATTCACTAGATGATCTAGCTAGCCTATAGAAATATCATGAGAGACATAGGCCTCGTTCAAAACTTTCATGAGTGCATTTCTATGAGCTTCGAAGTTTAACAAAAGTGACAGAATAGATATTTTGGTAGGTTGTTTATTTAGCTAATCCATGATACTGTATTCACTGTGTTTGATGAACTTAAGAAACTCTATTACTTCTTTCTCACTGGTCGATTCCTTGGTGACTTTTGAATCTAACCTTTTAGTTACAGACTTAAGTGTTTGAAGATTCTAGCTAGTATCTTCTTGCTGAGCTTCATCTATTAAGGCTAGTGGTGCATAACACCTACCACTCCAAGTTCAGTGGCTCACCCCTGAAAGATCAATATTTAAGGCTAGTTGACTAGATTCTCGATAATTAAGGTTTTACTTCTATAATTCCAGGGAATAGCCTTGTTGTCTTCGTAAGGGAACGAAGATGGTAATAAAATGACCATTCTTAGTGCAGATGGGGCAGGAGTGGCTTGAGGATGCGGTCAATTATTATACAAGATCAGTGGTCTTTCGATGCTATAGAAGAGATTATCCCTATCCCTTTCTATGGCATTGATAAATAAAAATGCCTCTACGGTGTGAATAGTCAAAGTTTGCTTCTCATCATAAAATTTGATGCTGCCTTCCTTTATCATTCTTTGGACCATGGCACAAAACTCTTTACACATCTAAAGGGTATGACCATGTATTGTATGGAAATCGTAAAAGTTGTCGACTTTTTCCTTTTTTTTCTTGACCCCATTAACTAATTTGGCCTTTACCAGAATCTCCGAAATTATGGTCATTAGCGTTCTTAGTTCTTCCACATTTTTCACAATCTCACAGTTTTGCTCAGCGATGAAACCTTCTAGGTCTGCGACTGCATGAGTTTAAGATGAACTGATCTTTTGTCGAAGCTCGACTGTCATGTTGTTTTGACTTTTCCTTTTCTCTTGCCCCTGCCTGATTCTCTTTTCAAAGCCTCAGCCATCATCCCATAAAGTATGACTACATCTGCAAAGCTTTTAGGGGTTCTTTTCACCACTTTTTCATAGTATGGTGACTACAGTGTGCCAATGAACCTAACGATCATTTCTTTCTCTGTCAATAGTGGTTGAATTTGGGTGGCATTTTTCATCCACTTAAAGGCGTAATACCTAAAGCTTTCATTTGGCCACCTCTCCATACTCATAAGAGAAAGGCAAATCAGGCGCCATCGTCATTTACTTCTTACTCTTCGATGACATTAACAGATGTATAAGTTGGTTCATGACATTCCTTGTAGAATTTTATCTTGGATCAGTCCATCATTCCTTGGACCATTTTCAAGAACGATGAACATTACTGTAACTCATGCTTTTGAGCACAGTTCAGCAAGAGGACTCTATGAATTCCTCTCTTAAGCTTACTATCTTAACCTTCCTTAATGCTTGCCACACTCTACCCATTGGTGTCTTGACCTTTCTAACATCTCTTTTGATCCAACTACCTTTCCCATCAATCATAGCATTTACCCTCGATTCAGCATGATTAGGGAATGGGTTGGCCCCAAAATTTGGTTTGGGCCCCTATTTTATTTTAATTATGCTTCTTTTCAGCATGCCCTGCACCTTTCTCTTGAATGAGGTGCAGTTCTCAATTGAATGTCCCTGTGCTCCAGCATGGATTCACAATAAGCATTCACATCATACCAACTAGGGTATGGTGAAGATTTTGGGTCTAAGAACACTGAGGCAACTAATTGGATGGCTAATAGGCAATTATAGATCTTTTTATATAGGTATGGTAAAGGGTCAAAATGTTTTCTTTTTCAGGGTGCTTGATGATTACTTGGGGCTCTGGCATTATTTGTACTGCAAGGTTGCATGCTTGGAAGAATGTTTTGAACAGGATTTGGTGTGAGGGTCACTGTCAGAGCAATTCCAATAGAGTGAACTGCTGGTGTCATTTGGTAGGGGATAAAACTTGGATATAGCATATTTGAAGCATATACCCCTTGAGTTGAACATGGATTTTGAGGAAACATTATGGTGCTCGGCTGATAGCGTTTATTTCATTTTCTTTTCCTTTACTTATTGGTTTCTTAATTGACCTGGATGATTCTCCCATAGATATTTTCCCACTCTTCATGGTATTATCAGTCATCTCCCCTAATATAACCATATTAGCAAAATTCTTCATGGTGTTTCCCATCAGCTTCTCATAGTAAGGAGCTTTCAAAGTGTCAATGAATATAACTGTCATTTCCCTTTCAGTTAATCAAGGCTGAACTTGAGCTGCCTCCTCCCTCTATCTTTGGGCTATTACCTGAAACTCTCAAAGGCTTTCTTCTCAATGTTTTTGAGGGAGTGCCGATCTGAGGCCCAATCAGATACGTGCTTATATTTATCGAGGAAAGCGCGAGCCAGATCTGTGCATGTTTGAATCCTTATAGGTTCTAGCCCTGTGTACCATCAGAGAGCTACCCTAGTTAAACTGTCCTGAAAGGAATAGATTAGTAATTTTTCATTTTCCTCATAACCGGCCATCTTATGACAATACATCCAAAGGTGGGCAGTGAGATATGTGGTCCCATTATATTTTTCAAACTCTGGCACCTTGAATTTATGCAGAATGATGAGACTAGAGACCAGTCCTAGAGCCTTTGCGTCTATAATTCCAAATTTATCACTTCTCTTGACAACTTAAAGATGTTTCTCTAGAATTAGTATTTGTTTCAGTCTTCATAATTTTTAGAAGACCTTGTTGCCCTTTCTTGCTCTGCATGTTCATTAAGATTTCGTACTATAGGTATAGCCGGTGAAAAACCTTGAACCAAATGTGGTGCTATTATACGATTAAAATAAATGAATGGTTGAGTTGATGGAATTCCTGCTACAGGGAGATGCTATTCATGCAAAGCTACCTAATGCACATTAGTAGCCTCAATAACACCATTCAAATTACTATTAGGGTTGGCCGGTCCCTTGTCAGTGTCGATGGTGCTCGTTTATCCTTTATCCCCTAAAGCTTTGGACAACAGTTTTGTCAATTCTGCCATTTAAGATTAGAGTTCTTCATTCCTATGGGTTGATTGTTCTTGAAATTCTCTATACATGAGTTTAAGTAGCTCAATACGAGACTGATGATCATTCACCATGGCTTTATGATGGGTACGAGTGTTGTAGCGATGGCAAACTGAAGATTTCATGTTTTGAGACACCTTCACTTTAGGTTATTGATGGGTTAGAGCTTTAGAATGTTTCATGACATGACATGAAAATGGATATAAAGCAAAAAAAGAATTATGTTATTGATGCAAAGTCAAAAAAATAATAATTGCTATTGATGCAAATGCAAGAGGGACAATTGGATTAGGAAACAACTTCACAAAGAGCTTCTTTGATTGAAACAATCAAAGTCTTGGATACATATGATTACATTCGAAAATGTCTGGCATGATTACATTGTCTAATCATATATTTTAAGAAATATAACAGTTCTTGTTTGCAAGCTCTAGTGGGTAAGATGCTACATGCTAGAGATCGAGCTGCATCCATCATATATTCGACTCCCAACTAAGCTGCCTGAATTTGTTCAGTGAGATGGCGATGATGAGTCTACTAATTTTGGTGTGCCTGATCGACTATTTATTGCCATTCTTGCTTCTGTCGTTCTAAAGCTCGTACTAATTCATCCACTTGATTTTGGCGAGCTTGTAAGGACTACTTTAAGCCTTGAAACCAGACTATTAACGTGTCATTCTCAACCTGATTCACTCTTAAATCTCAAACTCGAGCTTTTAACCATGCATGTCTCTTTTGATAAGTCGATGTGAGGGTTTGAGCTCTGATAAGCTTCTCTTTACTATCTTTAGCCGCTTCTTTCCACAAATGTAGTTTTTTTTCAAGGGTGGTAATTTATGTTCTCCACTCAATTAAAGACTTGCCTTGGGGTCATGATTTGTTTGTTTTACTAATGGCCACAAGGTCATTTTTTAGACTCTCAAGATCTTCTTTAAGATGATTCTTTTCTTTATCAGCTCGTTTTACCTCACTTTCACGTAGATAAAGGTCTATCTCAAATTGACTCTTTTCCTCCTTTAGGCGAGCAATTTCCTTATTCTTGTTCGAATTCCTATTTAAGCAATTCGATTTTAGAAAGGAATTCTTCATCTACAGATACAATAGTGGACAAAGGCAAGGCATTATTGGTGCGACGTATCATCCATTCATTAGACCTCGAGGTTATACCACTTCCTCTCTGGTATCTTTCTATGCAATGAGTTTGTCTCTAAGCACGGAAGGCTAACTAAATTTTTGACTTATAATCTGGCTCACCGTATTCAAGGTTGCATGCCTCTAGGTCTTGAACAAAGGGGATAAATTGCTGACACAAAAATTGTCGAAAGACCATAATAGGTGCGCAGCTAGTACTTCCCCATAACCCAATGAGTGGCACACAATTGCAATCCCCACATATGCAAATGTTGGTTTGTGGAAAAAACCAAGCAGCCTTCCATGCCACTTCATTTCCATTAAGATTCTAAAGTTTCTGGATGTATTGTTCCTCGGACTTTTTGTGAAGCCATTCCTTTATGAGGACTTTAGAGATAGGACTAAAGTCAGGGAAGAAATTATACGACCTCTTCTTTTCGTCCGGGCAAAAGTGGCTAATAAGCCATAGGTGAAGCATAGGTGCATAACCAATAAAACATCCTGTCCTAGTTTTCTTCCAAAAATTAAGGGTTTGAATGGTTTTAGCGATGATAGTAGGTGCTGGGTTAATGTTGCAACATAGTCGAAAAACAAGATCTGCCACCGCTGCTTCAACATAACCTAGTGTTTTCGGGAAAATGACTAGGCCATATATCGCCAAAGTAAATATATCTTGCATTTTCTTAATGTCGACGGTATTTTCCATTACCTCTTTCAAACTAGCCCATGAAATGCACTAGTTATTTCTTTTTTTTTCTTGATGTGACCCTCAATCCATGCATCAGGTGCATTGAGAATCTGGGCCAGTCTTTTCTTAAAAGTTAGAGGGTTCAATGCCTTACAATTTATTCTATCAGTCTTGGCCCTCTCGATGTTGAGCAACAAGGTATACTCCTCTACTATAGGGGTCAAAGGCTCATGGTTGAAGGTAAAGCATCGATATGCGGGGTTCTAAAATTGAGAAGCGGCTTGCAGCAAACTAACATCCAAATAAACCTGGAGTAAAAAGGCCATGTCCTCGTATCTCTTCGTGAATAATTCCTTTTGGTATTACCCCAACTGGTCTATATATATTTCAGATCTTGCCAATCATTCTGATGATACCCTATTTTGATCTTTTCATGCGCTATCAAAATATACTCGGGTTTTAGGATGTCCCTATCTTCACGCTGCTATCACTCGGACTGGGCTTGAACTTTCTCAAAAGATTTCAACTTTAAGGCAGACTATTGCTCAATGACAGACACCCCTTGGTAAACACTGTACCATTGCCAATTGTCCCATGGTAATAATATTAATGAAATGATGCATGCATGCAAAAGAGAACAAAAGGAGACGATAAGTTAGCAACTATATAAAGAACTAAGCACACAAAAGAATGAAAGCAACAAAATGAAAATGCCACATAAAAGTTTGCCCCAAAAATAAACGGTAAATGCATAGAGGCGAGCATACAATCGGACACCATCACAGCGTATATACATTAAGATTACCTTTACACGTGGTGATAAAATACCACGTAAGGATATGCCTGACCAAACAAATAGTGACATTCGTTCATCAATATCTGTGTTAGGTTATCAGCATGGTGACTTATTTTTGTCAGATTATGAACTTTTGGCATCGTAGGTGTGAACATTTGCTCATCATCATCCACTTCTTAAGGAAGGGCCAGCCATAGAACATTATAGCATAACCTAAAGTAATGATCATAAAAATAACATGACAAATGTGACAGACGATGTTCACCTATCATCACTTGCATAGTATGGTATACAAGATTAAAGGTAAGAAGTGTTTTCCCGAGTGATCCTATTCTCTGGGTTATTCTATTAGCATTTCAATATGGTTTGACATCGTTTGGCTTGTAGGCTCACTATATGAGTTTAAGTAGTTGTCTAAATAGGTATCTGAATCGCTCCTCAGTCCAGTAAGAACAGCTGAGTGCCTTGATCCTAAGCCCATTGCGAGTTTAGTGGAACAAGTTTTACTTGGTGGATGTATTTCTCTGTGCAAAAGTGAAGGGTTACTCATGAGAGACATAGGTAATTTACATCTCGGAAGGTCTTGCCATGCTTATACTGAGGGTTACTCATGAAGACAGATGGTTCACTTCCTCCTAATAATTAGGATCCTAGCCTCACCATGGTGTTTGGTGGGAATCTAGTGCAAAATGAAAGTACATGGTGTGTGTCGAGAAAACTATCAAACCCTTTTTTATTTTACTCCATAATACCATACTTATTCAAATCAATATTCATTCGAAAAGAAGGCAATCCCTAAAAAAGAATCACAAAATAAAGGCATAAAAAGTAAAAGATTAGAAGGCAAAAAAAGAAAGAACATATCTAAATAATTATGGAAATTGAAGAATTGATGATCAAGTAAGACATAGCTAGTCATAGGCCTAACTTAGTTAGAAGGCAAAAAGAGAAAGAATATATCTAGATAATTATGGAAACTGAAGAATCGATGATCAAGCAAGACATAGCTAGTCATAGCCCTAACTCTCTAAGTTAGTCCATAGTGGAGTTGCCAAACTATCAACATTCCATGAGCTCGCCCTTTATGAAGTTCAGATGATCCGAAAGGCCGAAGCGCACTTGATTTAAAAAATATGATGATGTTTGACATGAAGGAGTCAAAGACCGTCGGATGAATCACCCATCCGACTAGCCTCGGATGGCCATCACGAAGTGGCCATAAACTTAGAGTCGCCACCGATCATTTTAAGTGAGGCATGACCGGATGCCTATTGAAAATAATACCAGAGATTTGTTATCTTGGGTCTGGGAGTTGGTTATGTATTGGGAAGGATTAGCACCCCCACATCGCCTAAAAATTAGTACCATCTAACTATTTCTTACTTGAATCTTGGTTTCCTCAGTTTCATTTTTTATTATTATGTAAATATAACTCCTTTTAATGCGTGAAATTTTGTAAAGATATGAGTCCGAGTTTTAATAAAAATTTTATCACCAATGCACCTCGAAGAGGTGAGAAACATAGGTTTTTTTGATGAAAATGAACTTCGGATAGGTATTTTTAAAATCAAATATTTCATGTCTGGCACCGGAGAGATACCGACATGAGATATTACTTTGTGATTTTGAAAATAATTCTTTTAAAGCATGAATGCTTGAGGTCTCTACAAGAGGAAACATATTAGTAAGATAGGAAAGAAAACAATAAATAAATCTTCGTAAAAAATAAACACACAATATATATATATATATATAAAGGATGATCAAAATGTATCTCATAGTTGTCTTCGATTATTGATGAATAATCGAGATGACAATGTTGAGACTTAGTTAGATTCAATGGGAATTTGAGGAGAAAAGAAAGTTTTGATGACTCAAGATGTCCTGGAAAAAAAGTTTGGAATTTGGAAGGAATGTGGAGAGTGGGGTTGGAGTACCCCCTTAGAGTAGGGTTGGATTACCCCAAAGGTGAAAATTTGATGTCATTTTGAGGAAAAAGTAGGGTTGGAGTATTCCCTTGAAAAAGTGGGATTGGAGTATCCACGAAAATGGAAGTTTGATATTAGATTTGAGTTAAAAATGGGGTTGGAGTGTCCCTTCAGAGTAGTGGGGTTGGAGTATCCACAAATATAAAAATCTTCGACGTTAAAAGAAATGGGTCATATTTTGAAAAAAAAGACTATTTAAAAATCGAGAGTCGAAAGTTTGGCTAAAATGTTCCTTTTTTGTTTAGCCTTGGTCCTTCTCTAAAGGGCTTAGGCCATAGGAATAAGCCAAGTAGATTGTGAGGCATTCGAACACCTCAATAAAAGCGTTTCAAAAGTTGGGTTAGAAATAAAGGATAGCGTTGTGTTGTTTCTCTTTCTGAATTTATTTTGAGCTCATCCGGAGGTCCCCAAGGGTAAACAAGGTACCATTGGAAAGGTAACTCGGTGATGATCAATATAAAATTATTCCAAAGATCCTAGAAACTAACCTCCTAGGTGGAAATATTTTTCACATTAGGGATTGGTTTGACACTGGCAGCATATGCAGGGGAAGTGGGGTAGTTGACTTTGAAAAATCATTTTGGACTCATATGAAATTGTTAAATCACAAAAAATACCTTTACGAAAAGGGAATTTCACGAATCTTTTATGGAAAAAATCTAAAAAATCCAAAAAAAGCATCTGGTGGGCCGAATCAGCCCAAACAGAATGTGAATTGCTAATTCCAAGGGTTCCAGAAAGCAAAACTTTAAAAAATTGTAATGCCTTCATCCAGAATGATCTGAAGGCAAACAAGACACCATTGGAAAGGTGATTTAATGCCCTTATAGAAAAGAATGTCAAAAAATTTGTGCAAATTGGTTATGTTTCAAAAATAAATTTTCAAGTCATGAACACAGTGCTGCCAGCATAAAATAAGAGAATTTTTGGTTTTCTCATACTTATTCGGGCTAAATTCGAGCCATGGACATCCAAATATCTGTGGCTGAAAACAATGAGTGACATGGGCTTCACGAGCTCATCTACATAATCTCGGAGTAGTTTGGGATGATGAAATAGCCCATTGACCCTACGACAAACACAAGGATTCTAAGCAAAGATCAAGGCGTGAACAAATTTTGACACTAAAACGGATGTTATTTTTTTTTAAGAAAAATATTTCTTCTTTTAACCTTGAATCCCAACTAAATAGCTTAATATTACCCCAAGATTAAAATGCCAATTTGTGAAAAATAATAGATGAAGATTAATCCTATTATTTTGGTTAATCTTAATCTAAGTTAGGTTATGTCTTCAAAAATATATATATAATAATAATAGTATATATATGTATATATATAGACATATATATATATTAGCGCACCAAGTAAATACGATAAAAAAATCAAATGCAAATATTATCAAGAGACATTTAAATGAGCATAAAATATAGCCTCAACCATAAAAATGTCACCCTCGTCGCTACACCTTTTTTACATTTTTGTTGACATTTTACACTTGAAGGTAGGGTGAGGCTCAATGGCTGGTTGATGGTTCGAAACAAGCCATACCGCACAATTTTCCTCTTCTTCCTTTCTTTTTTTTCTTCTTCTTCTTCCTCACCTTAAAACTAGACTCCAACAGGAAAAGAAAAACCCAAAAATTGGTAACCAGCCACCATGTCGGTCGTCGATCGTTGCCATTTGTCATTGCTCACCGATGGCCGTTGACTCTTAAATTTCATCTCTAGACTTTTTTTGACCTCCTCTTTCCAAATCCGGAGTTAGATTTTCCTAAATCTTTTTAGATTTTTCTACATCTATAAAAGAAGTTCAAACCTTTTACCTCAAATCTGGCTATCATCCATCGTTGGATCATTCCATACTCTATTGTGTTTTTCCCCTCTGTATGAGCTTTTTTTTATCATTGGGATTCTTAAAATAAGCACCGAAACCTCTGTAATCAAAAAATCCCACTTTAAACTTTTGATTTTTTTCTAAAAGCTTTTGTTTTCTTTTTTGAAATCTTGAAAAAAAAAATTTTCAGCCCCCTTCTCTTTTTTTCTTTGATGGTTATATACACTAAGAAAGAGTTGAAACGGTTAGTGGTTTGGGGACTAAATCCATGATAGAAGCTGCCATAGCTGGTTCTACAACCATGGTAGAGCAGCTAACATGGTGGGCATGGCAGTCGTTCCCCCCTTTTTTTTGCCTTTTTCGTTGGCTTTTATTTTTCTTTTGTTTTTGTCATTTTATGACCAAAACTTAGCTTTGGCATTTGGGTCACAAGTGACCCTATTCATGGAGGTGCCCTGGGTTCAAAACCTATGCCACTCATTCTTTTTTTTTTTTGGTCTGTTTTTGGCTTTTATTTATTTTTTTCATTTCATGACATAAAGTCATGTTTGGCGTATGTGACCCAATTTATAAGGTGGCCTGTGTTTGAAACCCAGGCCACTCTTTTCTTCTTCTTGTTTTTTTCTTTCCTTCTTTATTAATTTTTTGTAATTTCGTGACTAAAACATATGCTTGGTGTTCTGGTCATGGGGTATATATATTCAAAAGGAAACCCAGGCCATTCATTTTTATTTATATATATAGTTTTTGTATTTTTCCAAATAAGCCTAAATTGAAATGAATTAAGCCCAATTAATCTGGATCCAACAAACCCAAATTAAAAATGGCTAAATTATTTTGAAGAACGAGTGTTCAAAAAATTGCTCAGACAAAATTTGGTGTCTACAACTCCTTTAAATCGAAATGGTATTTGTTAATAGGTCTTATTATTTTCTAAGCACCTATTTGATTTTGTTCAAAGGACATGACTTGAGCCCATGAGATTATCCATTTATGGACTCGTAAAACCTATTAACATTTAGCAGGCATTATTGATTCATTGTTTATCTACTTCATTGTTCATTAATTTGTCCATTTTTGTTATTTTTGGAAATAACTATAGATAAAGCATGATTGGTTCATTGTAAATCATTTTCTTAGAGATAGTTGTCTTACATACTATTCTTGCAGTTTGTAATCAAGTATTAATGTTTTGTAATTTCTTTTCCCTCCACTGATATGTTAGTTAGACTTAATGTGAATGTCAGATAGAGGTATAAGTCCAATAAGGGTATGTTCATCTTCTTTTTTTAATTTTTTCTGTGTATTTGGAGGATCCTTGATGATGGGTCAAATCCCCATACAGTTGTCCAGATATGCCTTAGGCATGAATATATCAAGAAAAATGAAGAGTAGAAACAACATAACTTTGCTAGATTATGGTTAACCGAATTACATTCTAACATGTACATCATGTTAACAAGCAATAATTTTTGGATTTAGGTGAATTCGTTCTTATGATCTCAATGATGAGGAAAAGATAAAAGTTATCAAGCAAGAAGGTGTAGCTTATCCTCACAAAATAATCCAAAATTGATTTATGTGGATGCTTCAAAGTTGGTGGTAAAAGTGAACCTTATTTGTTCAACAATTCTAATGACCTCGGTGCCCAAGTCATAACTCTGTCACAATTTAAGATTTTCACATTAAGTCTTTTACACATGTCTCGATCGGATAAAAATGAATTCCTCAAATTTATTAATAGATTGATACTAGAAATCTAGAATTACGTTCTCCCTAGCTATTTTATTTGAACTTAGATGTGAGTATCAAACACGGATATGTCTTAGACACCATTAATGTTCAATTTTTTAAAGATTTTTTATGTACTTGGAGGCTCCTTAAAAGATCATATCTCTATACCTATGTCTTAAAATTTGTTAGATAAGGTACATAAAGAAAAATAAAGAGTCCAAACAACATAACTCCATAGCGCCTAGTTTTCCTTTTGCTTCTTATACAGCTTGACTGATTTACGGAGAAAAACACAAACTTTCATTTAGCTATGCATGCTTTCTATTTGTTATTCTTTGGCTTTTCACTTTTTGACTTATAATTATGACGCTTTAATTCAAAAGGGTAATGTAATTTGATGATGCGAAAGAAACAGCTTGGTAGTGGAAAAAATTAATCGAGAGCCTTCAAAACCGCTGAAGTGAATTTTATTCATTGTCTCGAAGCATATGCTTTTGACATTCTAAAGTTACTGAAACAAGAAATTAATTATTTTCATTAATCGGCTCTAGAGTTTTTGGATTTAGCTGTTTTCTGGTGCATCTAGCTACTACCAGTTCACATTAAGCTTTCATCCACACTTTTGCAGAATTTGGTATGCAATAAGGGTTTTTTTAACCATCCCATGTCTTGTACGCCATGAATTTACAATATGAACTTATGGTCTAAGATGAAAAAAAGAAGAGATGGGATTTTGCTATCAATTGACATGTTATTAATGGAACGAAAATATATGTTTTCAAGCCTTAATGAAAATTTCTTTTCGTGAAATAATTTTTTTGGCAATGGATGTTATTTTAAAAAAATGAAAACTCCAATAATGCTGATGAAAGTCAAATAATCTTCTAGCACTTTGAGTTGGATTTTTTTTTTTTTTTCAGATTTTATGTTTTTGGCTAATGTTTTAGAACTTGACAAGTATCAATGCCCCTAAGGTCCAGGTTTATATAAGCTTATATGTGATATAAGTTTGAAAGTTTTAGGCTTATAAAACATCTAGAGTTTACGAAAATTGGATAATATCTGGTAATGTCTAAGTCAAATAAGGCCAATAAACTAACATTATCTTCAATATCCGTTGAGAAACAAAAGTTATAGGCATGACGTAAACAAGGAGAGCATCAGTGTACTAGATTCAATCAAAATAGTAACATCAACTTATCTCATACAAAGCAGATCATAAAGACTAAAAATCTCCAAAATGTTAGACAGATACATAAAACTCTAACTAGTATCAATCCCTCTTCATAAGTTTCAAATGGAATGAACAAGAAAATAAGTATCGAGCAAAAGAAGTTAACCATTGGCACATCATACTACATAGAAGAAGATCAGTGAGATTAAAGCTCAAAAGCAATGACAGTTAAATTTTTTTTATTTCTCTTTACCCTCTATTAAAAACATTTAGCTTCTCCTTATATAACTTCAACAAATGAATATTCTTGTAAAGAGTCAAAAATCTTCAACGGAACTTCTTTTTAGCGTCATCAAGCAATTCACAAAGGCAAATTTCTTTCTTAATTGAACCTTTTGACAACAAAACTCAGAATAGTAACCACCGAAGAAAAATCCTTCTCTCCAAGCTCGATAGAAGAAATTGTGGACTTCAAAAATCATCATGCATTTTGTTCACTTTTTAAAAACTAAAGCTATCTTTTCATTGCTCCAACTCAATTCTTTATAAATATTGACTTTCCTTTCCTATGTCAATGTGCCCACTTATACTAAAGCTTGAAGAGTTGGAAGAAAATTTTGCTTTAATGGGCTGAAGCCAAATTTCTTCAACTTCTTCCACTACCGTTTTAAACTTCTCATAACTTATAGCAAACACCCTTATGTGGTCAATTTATTCAAAATATTTGATTTAGGCACACTATATTCCTGCAGAGCAAAAGTCGCTAAAAATCCATTTCAAGAATACCTAGAAAACGCTCGTAAACTACAAAAACCTTATCATCATCACAGTGAGTCAAGTCCTTGAAGAAATTGAACTTAGGAATGATGCGGCTGCTTAAACCACATCTTAAAACATATGGCCTTGAAAATAAGATGCTTGCAAGTTCAAAACTTAAAACTCCTCCAGAGTAAAAGAATTCGAATTTCAACAAGAAGGTTTTCTTAGGATTGCACACCAAGAATCCCCAGAACCTTTTACTGACGTTTCTGATATGGGTTTGTGAGAAGCCATAGTTCCTAAAGAAGTTGCTGACAGAGTTCGATGTTTGTGGGGTTTGAAAATGGACTGTTTCAAAAACAACTAAAGTAGATTTTAGGGGTAAATCATATGAGTTTATAAGGTAAGAAATCATAAACCAATGATCGTCAGCTGCATTTTCGTGACATATATCTGACACCCCATGAAATTAGAGTTTGGTTTTGAAAAAGCTTGACATCTTTAAAATTTTGTAAAATCTAGGAACTATCTCAAATGTAATGTTGGTTTTTGCATAACAAGCAAATCATATTGATTTCAAAATATTGAAATTTTAATATCGAACACAGTAAACTAATGGCAAAAAAGCTAGAAAACAAGAAACATACTAGATTCTTCGGATTTCAGACTCTTAGTGCTTTCCAAATGAACCAATTTTCCTTTAATACTGACTTTGCGTTTTAATTCTTATGATGAATATTAGCAATTATTTCCTTGATTTTAGGAAAGGGATTATGGATTTGGTTCAACTATATTACACTCTATGTGGTTGACAAATCTCTAGTTTCCATAATCGATTTTGTTTTTTTTTTTTTTTTTATATATACTTATATCATGAATTATTTATAATCTTTTTCTTTGTCTTTTCCTACTCAATTTTTTATAATAATATATGAAGTTAGTAAATAAATAGAGAAATTTAAAATTATATGTAGGGATAATATCATTGGATTTTTTTTTTATTTCTTTAACCAAATTTTTAGAACGAATATATCAAGCATATTTCACTTTTTTATATTTTCGAAAAACAGCTTTTGTTTTCAGTCACCAAACATATTTTCTAAAACTAAAATAAATAAAACTATTTTCTAAAAACAAAAAAAAAAAATGAATAGTGAATTTAGTTTGAGTTAATTTGGCTAGACTAGAAGATTAAAAAAAGAAGAAAATTTTTTAGTTTTATATTTAAAAGTTTAGAGTAAATTCCTTCTGAACCCTCTTCGACATGCCACCTAATTAATTTATTTTTGAAATTAGCATCCTATGTTTAAGTTACAATTAATTTTAATAGATGATAAAATTTCTAAAGTATCCTTCAATATAAGCAAATGAGATAAAGAGTATTTAGTTATTTTTGTTGAGATGAAATTAACAATTTCAATCTCTAGAAACAGAATTTAGTACTGTGCAGTGACTATAAAGAAAAAATTTTTTATAAGATGTTATCTAAGAATTAAAATAATAAGGGTCATCAACAAATAACCGTTGCAACCAATGTTGCAATTATTATTTTACAATTTTGATTTGTTTTGTCATTGATACAATAATTGAATGTGAATTGTCAGCGGTCTAAAACATTTAAATTCATGATCATGAATTACATATATAATTTCAATTTAAAACTTACGAATTGTTTTTTGGCTTTTATAAATAAAAGAACGTATAATGTCACAAACTATTTTAAAAATCATTAAAAAAGTCCAAAAAGCCAATCCCATGGAAAATTAGAAACATCCTCAGATTGATTGAAATTAGCAGAGGTAGCCTTTTAAATTGGGATATCATCTAGACACCCAGCTAAGCCAATGATACCGCTGATAGCGTTGCAAAATCTGGTGTTCACAGGATTTATGGCTTGATCATTTTATACAATTAAGTAGTGTTGGGCTTTGTTTCGTCTTCATTTGTAAGCTGTGATTTCTTTATAGCTCATTAATTAAATTAGTGCTTTTCAAAAAAAATCATTGAAGAAGAATTTTTATGATTATAGTTATAATTACTATGTTTTCTAGTAAGTTATACAAAAAAAAAAATTGACGATCATAATAACAATAATGATAGTGACAGTATCAGTTGCGTCCGCAATCATAATAAATGCAATGGACCAAATATGCTTTCGTGGCCTCAATTGAATGAAAACTCAAGTTACTTCTTAATTACTTTAAGCTAGTTAACTGTTGGCTTAACCAAGTTGATGCAAATATAGTAACACAATAAATGGTGGATTTTTTTGATGTAGAGGGAGTCAACCATTTTGGGCTTGCTGGTAATGCAAATAACTCTTTGTAGCATTCTCAACAATGTGATATTCTATTTGCATCGCAATCAAAGGCTTTGCCTAAGACACACCCACAGTGTGATTTTCCTTTTAAATATTATTATGATCATGTTCAATGTTTATGGATGATGAATGCATAAGAGTGTATAAGTTCAACTAAAAATTCAAATTATTTATTTAAATTTAAGAAAATAAAATATAATTCCAAAAAAAGGCAAATCAACATAAAACTGGAAAACACATGAACTTACAAAGAGTTGACCCATCTCAAATATATGTGCTTATTAATCCGCAATTAGAAAACATCAATTAGTTACAAAAAAACACATTGAGATTACATTCGTAATCCACTTTTATTGGTACCTTTGCTAATTGCTTTGTGTTTTCGAAAGTAAGAAAAAAGTGTATTTGAATATAAAAGCAAATAAAATCTTTCGAATGATCATATACAAAATAAGTTTTTTTGACATAAAAAAGCATGGTTCAAATTTTGTAACTAATTATACTATAATTGGTGTGACATTGTAATTATTTGCCATTTAAAATCAATGAATATATTATTTTTATGAATTGGTTTTGTTTTATAACAATTTTTTAAAGTTAAAAGTAAATTGCAATTAACAACTCTCATAACATGTCAAATATGAATTTGGTCACTAAACGTAAAATATAGGACTCGCCAATAATCTTTTTTTAAAAGTATTATTAGGTCACCTTTGCGGATTTATTCTTTTTAAAGTTATCCTAAGCTTGAATAAGACATACTATAGGAATAAGTTTTGGTCTACATTTAGAACTAGATTTGGGAGTTCGGTTACGTTTAGGGAAGGATCGACACCCCGATAAGCAAAGACAACACCTAGTTAGCTTAATGTTATGCTAAAGTTCCTATAGTTTAAAAGGTCTTAATTTATTAATAAAATATTTAAGTGTCGAAAATATTTTCTAAGAAATTCTCCACCATGTTGGTGAAATTCTTGAGAACATTTTTCTCACCTCAAGAGTATTTAAAGAAATCTATTTGCTTCCTTAAATTGACTCTATCACCGGATTCATTTTAATATTTTATGAAAAAATCTAAATTTTATCTAAAACATCTGGTTTATTTATTTTTAATTGAAATTTAAATATTGGCAATATTTTTCAAAAGATTCTCTGTCATGTTGGTCAAATTTTGAGAATTATCTCCTTACCTCAACGGTACTAAAAAAAATCTATTTGCGTCCTTGGAGTGACTTCTTGATCAGATTTATTCTAGTATTTTATGTAGAGAAGTAAAAAAAAAAATTAAATTTTTATTCCTATTTAATTAGTCTTTTAATAAAAAGTCATTAAAATTAACCAAAATCTTTAGTATTGAAAATTATCGACTAAACTCTCTATCATGCTGGTAGAATTTAGACGATATTTTCTCGTCCAGGAAATTCTTAGAAGTCAACAATTTGTGACTTCTTTGAGTTGCATTGTCGGAAAGACCTAAATTAATTTTAAAATTATTCCTAAGAAAACATAAAAATTATTATGGACACTTACTCAATTATCAATGTAAACTACACAAATATATACGTATATACAAAATTTAATTCTAATGACTAAGTGAAATAATTAAACAAACAATATTAAATTAATCTATAATGAAAATTAAATATTAAATCAATAATTATCTAAGATAAATTTACTTAAAAATAAAAACAAAAGAAGAATTGAATAAACAACTATAAGCAAATGCAGGAAAAAATGAAAATAAAAGGCTTGATACAAACTTAAAAGGACATTTGGATTAGGACACACACTAGTCAACGCGTGGGTCCTACTAAGAGAAGTGTTTGGCCATTTTAAAAAGCTTTTTTTTTTGTTTACAACATATCTGCTAAATTTTTAAACTCAAATTCAGAGAATTAGCATCGATGACCAAAGGTCATTTTGGATTTTACAATTTTCTAGTTTTCATCATTGAAAACTAGAAATTCCAAAAAAAAAAAAAAAAAACTTTTGCTAAACTTATATATTTGAAAGCCAAGAAACAACAAACAAAAATTGCAAAAGATAAAGATAGTTTGGAGAAAACACGAGACTTCTCTTAAACCTAAAAGAAAATGCCAAGCTTTCCTCCTAAATCCAAGTTTCCCAAAACAACCAACCAAATTTTTTTCTATTTTCTCCTTGTTCTTCTTGTTTGTAGGTCTAAATATTGGGTCCTATTTATAGGACTAACCAGGGGATAAGGGACTAATGATGAAATCCAAAATCCCTAGTTCCTTTTCCAAAATTTTGGATTTAATCCTAGATTTTCTAATCAGTCCCATGATTTTGGCTAGATCAACTCTAACTTCATAGATTTTTGGCAATTTTGTCTCAATGGTCTTTAACCCATTTTCACCTTATTTCAATCTTCACAGACTTGGTTGACAATGTCAGCTTTTTTTTTATCTTTTGTAAAATAAGATAAAAATTATGACATGGATATTGGCTTTCTCATGACCCCATTTAAACCAGCGAATAAATAAATGGCCCAAAAATAATATTGTGGTTTGATCCTCTATGTTTGTATTCAAGAATTAGTTTATGAAACTTGACCCTAAAATCGAGTTTCTATAGCTACCCTTATTTGTTCTCTTGCTATAGAACAAGAAGTGTGCAAAGAAGTAGACACCTGCATCTTAGACCTTATTGTAACCATTGACTTCTTAGGAAATTCTTTTTCAAGTAGGTATAAATTTTAAAAATTTTAAATGAGAAAACTTCTCTATCAAGCCTTCAGCTTTAATAATTTGAAATAACTCCTCCATCGAGGCTTTACTTTTAAATAAGCAAACTCTTTTACTGAGGCTCAACTTTAAAAATTTGAAAAAACTCCTCTATCAAGGCTTTAACTTTAAAATTTTGGAATAACTCATCCAGCAAGGCTTCCACTTTAAATATTTTTTAAATGAGAAAGCTCTTCTATCGAGGCATCAAATTTAAAATTCAAACCCCTCCACTGAGGTTCAACTTGAAAATTTTGAAATAATTCCTCTACCAAGGCTTCAACTTTAAATATTTTCCAAAAAAAGAAAACTCTTCTATTGAGTCATCAACTTTAAAATTTGAAAATAAACTCCTCCATTGAGGCTTTAACTTTAAAATTTTGGCAAAAAAAAAAAATCCTCCATTGAGGCTTCAACTTTAAAAGTTTGAAAAGACTACATCAGGATTTAAACTTTAAATATTTTTCAATCAAAGTAAAATGCTCCTCGAGTGAAGCCTAAACTTAAAAACTTAGCCGAACAAAGTAAAATGCTATGTATAAAATGCAATGCATCTACAATGAAATATCATGATCATGAATCCAAATGCTCCTAAGCCATGGTAACAAAAACATTCTTAAGCTTATTGCTTTGTGTCATTGATTCAAAAATGTCCTTATTGTCTCCTCAATTCTAATTTTCAACTTATATTCTTCTTTAATCAGACTGACCTACCCTATTTGAGCCATATAGTACTTTTTTATTTTCACAAATATCAACACCTTTATTTTATTGTTTCTATTCCTATCCTTTCTGCCATGTAGTTCTGCATTTCCTTACCAAAGTAATGAAAGAATCTTTCAATAACATTCTTATTAACTTATCTTTCATAATTTTCAACTTAACAATAAATAAAATGCATTGTATATTTTCTTAACAAGAATGTAGAAAAAGGTAAAGGGAAAGCAATGTAAATTAGAAAAAATAATTCTCTGTTATCATAAAGAGAAGGAACAAAGTTCAATAGAATTTGATTAGGCCATTTCAAAGAAGTTTACAAAGGAAATCTAGATAAAGTAATTGTCACTCAAATAATGAACATCCAAATGATCATAATTAATCCAATCCTTGACTTTTCCTTGGAAACTTGCTTAATCGTTGCCCTCAACATGCTTTTAACTAGAACTTGCCTTTGCTATATGATTTTTAACTTATGTTGATACCCTAATGGTCCAAACTACCTTTTTCAGGTTTTTACTTTTAAGGATTTTGCCTTATCATGAGATTTTCAAGTGATGTTGAATTTTATCTAAGTTGCCTTTCCAAGTTTTCAACTTAAACCCCACCAGTAACTTAAATTACCTTTGCAATTTTTCAATTTAAGTTATTTTTTCTTTTTTGCCTTTTTCTTTTTTTCGTTTTTCTTTTTCCCTTTTTTTAAGCAAAATATTTATTTATAACATCTGAATTGATTAGGTTTGACAATTTATTCCCATCCATTTCAATCAAAATTAATGCCTCATTTGAAAAAGCCTTTTTAACCAAATATGGACCTTTTTAAGTCATTGTCCATTTTGCTTGATGATCATGCTAATGTGAAAGAATTTTTTTCAAGACCAATTCCCTTTCTTCAAGGTTTCTAGGGTGAACCTTCTTATTATGTGCTTGTATTATTCTCTTCTGATATAGTTAGCCATGATAAAGTACAACAAGCCTCTTTTCTTCAATAAGGTTAAAATGCTCGTATCATTCTCATATCCATTCAGCTTTCTTCGATTTGACCTCCCTTAATACACTTAAAGATGGTATTTCCACCTTAACTAGTAACAAAGCCTCCATTATTTACACCAATGAAAATGGGGTTGCCTCGGTAGACCGGTACACTAACATTTTATAAGCATGCATGGCAAAAGGTAACTTTTCATGCCAATCTTTGTATGTTTCAATCATCTTTTCCATAATTCTCTTAACATTTTTATTGGTTGCCTTTACCAGTCTATTCATCTTTGGATGACATGGTGCAAAATTATGGTGTCTAGCCTTAAACTATGTGCACAATTCTTTCAACATTATGTTGTTCAAATTATGAGCATTATCTGAAATGATTCTTTTTAAGAGCTTAGATCGACAGATTATCTCTTTTTTGATGAATTTGAACATAATTATTCATGTCACATTTGCATATGAGGTTGCCCCTACCTATTTTGTGAAATAGTTAATGATAACAAAAATAAGGTTATGTCCATTTGATGCTTTGGAGTGATTGGTCCTATTACATCCATGCCCCACATTAAGAAAGGCCATGGTGGTCCCAAAACATTCAATTCATTTAGGGAAGTATAAATCTTATTAGTATAAATTTGACATTTATGGCACTTCTAGGTGTAATCAATGCAATTATTCTCCATTGTTGACTAGTAATAACCTACCCTCATAACTTGTCTTATCATCATATGGCCACCAACATCTACCACACATGCCCCATCATGTGTCATTATCTGAATTTGTTGTCATTATCTGATACATGCTCAGATATTACTGATGCTTGATATGCTATAAGATGTTTTCGTACCATGGTTTCCTGTCAACCTCTTCTTTTACCTTAGAATAGTGTGTAAGTGATTCTTTTATAGTCAATTTAATAGGTTGGATTTTAACATCAATACCTACTTAGAACATTAAAGCCAATATAATAAGGGCATTAGTGATTTGATTTTCTTCTCCAAAGAGGTGTTGAAAATGAACCTTTTTGAATCACTTAGTCAATCCTATCACTTGTTTTTGATATAGAAACAATTTTAAATCCTTCATCCTCCATTTTCTTTAGAGTTGTAAATAACCAAAGTTGAGTCTCTATACACGTCTACCATATTAATTTTTTTATCAATTGCTACTTGTAAGCCCATAATGCAAGCCTCATATTCAGCCATATTATTTTTACAACTGAAATCCAATCTTGTAGAGATTGGGAAATAATTCCCATCCTAGGATACCAAAATTACCCCAATCTCATGCCCTAAAGCATTTAATGCTTTATCAAAATACATTTTCCATGTTTTCTCCCCACATCCTTCTTTATCTGCTTAGAGTATCGCTATCAAATCTTTATCTAGAAAGTTAAACATCATAGGATTATAATATTCAATAACTCTATTAGCGAGGAATTATGCTATTGCACTACCTTTTAGGAATTATGCTATTGCACTACCTTTTAAAGCCTTTTCAGTTACGTAAAAATACATACTTAGAAAGCATAACATGCTATCTTGCTATCCTCCCTGAAAAGGATGGCTTTTCAAAAATGCATTTCAAGGGATCTAACGTCACTATGAGCCATGTAGTGTGGTATTACATATATTGCCTAAGCCTATGAGCTGTCAAAGCCAATGTATGACACATATTCTCTAGCGGTAAATACCTAGACTTTTAACTAGTAAATTTTTACTTAGTTCATAAATGGCTTGCTCTTCCTTACTCTTTTCATCTAGTTATCCTAGCATACATCCCGTCGATTTTTCCAATATTGTTAAATGTAGAATCAAAGGTTTTGCTAAGACTGATGGTATAAGAACAAGTGGATTTGACAAGTATTCTTTGATCTTTTCAAAAGCTTCTTGACAATTCTAATTTCACCCATGTTGTCTTTGCAATGAAGCTTAAAAATAGGATCACTTTTAAATGTTAGTTGAGAGATGAAATGAGCAATAAAATTTAGCCTTCCTAGAAAACCTTTCATATCTTTTTATGGACTAAGAAGGGATAAATTTTGCATGGCTCATATTTTGTCAAGATCCACCTTAATCTTTCTCTTATAGACTACAAAACCTAATAACTTCTAAGAATTGAAATCGAATATGCATTTAGCGGAATTGAACTAGAGTTAAAAATTTTCTTAGCCTTTTGAACAATTTCCTGAGGTGGTGTACATGATTTTCTTCCTTATGGGACTTGGCCATCATATCATTAACATAAACCTTAATTTCTTTGTGTAAGGAATAATGTCACCATTGCCTTTCGATAAGCTGCTCCTGCATTCTTTAGTCCAAAAAGCATGACTTTATAGTAAAATGTTCCCCATATGGTCACAAAGGTAATTTTTCCTTGTCTTTAGTAGCCATCCTGATTTGATAATAACCTGAAAAACCATCCATGAAATAGAACAAGGAATATTTGGCAGTGTTATCTACAAGAGTATCAATATAAGGTAAAGGAAAATTGTCCTTTAGGCTTGCCCAATGTAAGTCATGATAGCCTAAGCACATCCCCACTTTCCTATCTTTTTGGGCACTAGGACTATGTTCACTACCCATTCAGGATATCTGGCTATCTTTGGAAATCTTACATCGAATTGCATCTTAACCTATTTTTTATTTGCAATAACATTGCAAATTTCATGCGTCTTATCTTTTGTTGCATTGATTTGCATTCTAGTTTGTAGGTAACTTATGCTCTACAATTTCAGTATTTAAAGTTGGCATATCCTGATAAAACCATGTGAATACATCCACATATTCTTGAAAAAATTCTTTTACTCTTTACCTACCATTAGATAAGAGTGATGTTCCCACTTTAATTCCTTTTAATTTTCTTCATCACCTAGATTAACCATTTCTATAATTTCTTGATGAGGGTTTATGGACCTTTCCCCTTGTCCATTAACTTTAACAAACCATATGATAAGATGTCATCATCGTAGTCTACTTTATTATCAAGTTCACCGATATGAATAGAGTTTTCAAAGTCAAATCTTAAATTATCATTACAATTGCTTTCTGTTCATTATTTGTAAATCTAAAAGTGGTTGAAAAGCTGTATATTGGTATATTTGTGATATGGAAATGAAATGAAATGAGATAAAGAGGAAATATACTAAAATGCATTCCATTTATTAAAATTAAAAATGAAAAAAGTAAATTAGCCTATACATATGAAATTCCCTAACATTCTTGGGCATGAACCATTAGGGATCAGATTATTATATTACTTTGGTAAAGGTTCAAGAATAACAGGTAGTTTCATTATCTTCTAATTCTTCAATCTAGCACCTAGAGTGCCAAACATACCAAGGGATCTTTTTGTTGACTTCTACTTTCCACCATATGAATCAATAATTCTAAAAGAGCTTCATTTATTGCCTTAATTGGTGTCTTCTTTGAAGTATTTAGGTCGATAAATTTTTTCGAACAAAAAGCATCATACAGGTGAGGTATAATCAATCTAATAGATCCTTGTGTATAACTCCTATAAGGAGCCATTCCTTTTTCATATTTGTTTTCCACCATTTTTCCTATTTCTCCTTATATTGGTCTATATCCCAATCTGAATCTTTCCTTATTCACTGATATGATTAAGGGGTTTCTAATTACTTGTAGGCTTTTTCCTAATCGAGCTCCAATCTGCCAACCTTCTTGGCAGTTTGATTAAATAGCATCTGAGTTATTTTGGGCATGTGCGTGCTTGGTGCTTTGGAACCTTCACTTCTATATGTTGCATTGATGAACTTAAATGACCTGAAAGAATATTCCAAGGCTTCTTCGGTAGCTCCCATATATAGGATAGGTGACATTCGAGTTACTAATGAATCTTCTTATCGAGATAAACAAACTTGATTATTATCCACAACAAATTCAAATTTGATGCAATGATGAAGGGACATGCCTCGTAGCATGAATCCATGGCTTCTCTAATAAGCAATTATAGGATGATGAAAGGTCCGCTTAAAATTTGACATTAAAAGTGCAGAGACCAATTATAGACACCTTAATTTGTCCAGGCTAATTTTTTTAGCAACCGTGTTAATTTTCCACGATCCAAGCATTTTTTACTCATCACCATCGATCAAAAACTTAATTTTAGGTCGTTTCTTTGTATCCAAAAAAGATCAAAACCCATGTCAAATTATGAATTTGGACTTTTGAATTAATCAAAATATTTTTTTGAAGTCTAAATTAGATAGAAAAATGTCAATGTCACATGATCACCCTAATCCTTAGTTTGTTGACTAAGATCACCATCAGCCACCCTATTTGCTAGAAAATCATTTCAGCATTTAAACTAGCCACCTATGTCCATCACATTGGCAGCAAGTTGCTCCTTACAGCCACTCTATAGCCACCAAGCTGACACCATTTTGTCCCCCTTGAGAAATGACCAAAAATACCTCTAAATTGGCACTAAAATGCTGGTATAAATAGACCACTTATATCTCAGCTAAAAAAGGTTAGATTCCAGCTCATTTTTAGCATCCAAAACATATTCCTACACTAGGAAAGCTAAGCCCCATAGCTCTTCACTCACCACCTAAAAACAGCCTGAAAACTTTCATTCCTAACCATTACACACTCCAAAAATTACCCTTATCCATACCCGAACCAAAACCTCATTATTTCCCTCTTTTTCTTGCTTATTAACAACAAGGACAAGAGGGAAATTCAAGCCATCTCTACTGCTCCAATTATTTGCTCAAAAAAATAAAGTTTTGGTGGTATAACTTCTCACTTTATCACTTTTATTTTTTGTCTTTCTGCATCTTCATCATTTTAGAGAGCTTTTCATGTTTCCATCACCCTCTTAGGATTTTCATGCATTATTATGGCCTTTGGTTGTGGTACTTTAGGATTTGGATGCCTTAATGCCCCTTTGATGTGCAAAATGCCCCATTTCATCCTTATTATTTTGATATCTTATGCTCATGCTTTTTATACCATATCCATGCATCTTGTTATCCTTAATCCATGTATGAATCATTAGCTTAACATATTTCAAGCATATTTATACATCAGCTTGCATCTTGTCATGAATCATTGTCATTTTCAGCTTTCATAACATTTTCTTGTCAAAATGTATAACATTTCCTATGTCTCGACCACTGGTAAAGTTAGCATCCCTATTCATGTTATATGTCATCCCCTTGTATGTTTGTTGTCTTCCCCTTGTCAAAATGCATATTTGATGGATGTCAAAACATGATTTTCAAAACCTCCCCAAGCCAAGCATGTTAACCTCAACCAATGAGGATTGGCATAGATTTAGCATTTTCCTTAAAGTTATCAAAATATCTTAGGGAAAATTAAGTTTTTCAAATATGGAATCTTGGCTAAACAAACTCAAATCTTTTGAGTTTGCAATGAAAATGACCTTATACTTGTTCCTAAAATGTTTATGCCTTGTTTTTGAGTCAATACCTTGAGTGGTATGATAAACGGGCTATTTCATCATCCCAAATTACTTTGGGACTGTGCAAATAAGTTCATGATGCTCATGCCACTCTTTCCCTTCAGTTATGGATGTTTGAATGTCAATGACTCGAGTTTGAACCTGTAAACAAAATGAAAATAAGAAATATCCCCTGCTTTGCTTTTGTCCTCTACTTGCAGCACAACTATTGCAAATTTAAAAATCACTTTAAAATCCTAAACGATTTTTCATGAATTTACTGATATTTCCTCTCAAAGTGTGTCAAATTATCTTTAAAACGATGTGTTATTCACCCCCGAGTCATTCTGGATGAGAGAGTTATGATTTTTCAAATCTAAACTGTTTAGAACCTCTAGAATCCGAACATGTATTCTGGCTGGGCTATTTAAACCCACTAAATGATTTTTCCAAAATTTTCAATTATTTTTCCTAGAAGATTCATGAAATTCCCAGCTTGCAATTTTTTGATACCAAATGATTCCTGGGTGATTTTTCAAATTTTGACATACCTTGTCCCTTATATGCTCTACCAACAGCATAATTAATCCGAACTTGAAACTTTATTTCCATGGAAAGTGACTTTTTAGGATATTGGGAACACTTTTTGATTGACCCTCATCGAATTTCCTTTCTATCAGTGTCCAGCCTTTGAACCAATTTGGAATAAATTCAAGAAGTGGGATAGTGCAATGCTATTCCTTGTTTTTGGTTATGGTCAAAATTAAGTTATTTCCCTCAGCTTCATTTTGGGACATTCGAATGTCACCATAGCACCCCTACCAGCCTCAAGAACATGCTTTAACCTCCCACTAGCTTGTATCAAGGCACAAACATACTTTACATCTTTACTGTTCTTATTCATAATAATTTCTTTTACCAAAAGTCATCAAAATGCTCACTCATTTTTTAAATCACAAAGTTTTGTCAATTTGCGTTTTCCAACTCAACTTCTCCAAAGAGCACCAGATGTGTCACTTTTGGGGATACTCTTATCCTGACCTTTCAAAGGGATACTCCAACCCTGCTTTTCCAAATTTTCGAGATTGAAAAATATTTTTTTGTCAAAATGATTTGTAATCCATGGAGATACTTCAATCTCGATCTTCTAAGGGGATACTCTAACCTCATGTTTTAAAATTGTCAAGATCTAAAAATCTTCCTTTGTCAAAATTATTTGTCATCCACAAGGATACTCCAACCCTATCTTTCTGAAGGGATACTCTAACCTTGTCTTTCAACTACAATTAATCTTTTTTTCCTTCTTAGATTCCCATGAATAAGTCAAAAAAACCCAGTTTAATCAAGAAACCTAGATGCATCTAAAAAATTGTCGATTCAGTTATTCCCAAATAAATAGAGGACAATAATGAGATAACTTCCAATACTCCATTCCTTTTCATTGCACTGAATGATACATGTTATGTTGCTTCATTTGTTACCTCACTAACATGATTTCTTTGGCCAAAGTGGAACATTCCATTTTCAAAGTAAAATCCAAAGGTCATTTTATTAAAAATCTCTATATTCCCTATCTCTCCGGGGTGTATATGAGATTAAATCTTTTTCATTAAAACCTAAATTTGTATCTCTCTAAGATTCATGCAGTAAAAAGGGTTATATCGAAATAATGATAAGTTAAATCGAAAGAATCAAAATCAAGATAAGATATAGCTAGTAAAGTATAGATTTTAAGCATTGCAAAGAGGTTCATACCTCATTGTGCATAACTAACTCATGAACCCAAATGATGAATTTTTGTATTATGTAGACCACGGGATCAATGTTTTGAGTTTCGTAACTTAAAACATAGGTTTCAATATGCATCTGATCGTGCCTAGCCCAAAATGATTGGTAGTGACGCAAAGCATTATCCATTTTGTAATGGTCATTCGAGACTAATAAGATGAGTGATTCATCTTATAGTCCCCTTCATTGTATCACAAGTCGAGGATCTGTATTTTCTTGTTCTCATCACGTCATGAAGGAAAAGTCTCGGTCAAGAAGACATTCCCAAGTTAAAAAATATTTTAAGTCATATGCACCCATAGATCTACGAAGATCCATCCTGGGGTACGTTGCGATAGCTTGGCAACTCCACTGGGGATAGTATAGAGAGTTAGGCCAATAACTAGCCATGTCTTGCTAGGTTCCCGGTTCTTTAGATCTCCAGTCATTATTTAAGTATGACCCTTTTTTCATTTCGTCAACTAATATTTTGTTTGGCATGATTGTCATGATTGTTTTATTTTTGAATAATCACTAATTTAATAAAAATGGTAATACGAAAGTAAACAAAAAGGTTTGATCATTTCCCTGCCACACACCACGCACTTGCATGTGCATTAGTGTCTCGCCAAACTCCATGGCGTGGTTATAACCCAATCATTAGGAGGAAGTGAGCTATCCGCCTTCATGAGTAACCCTCTGCATAGGCATGGTAATAACTTCCTGGATGTAAATTACCTATGTCTCTATGAGCAACCCTCTGCATTTGCATAGGGAAATACATCCAATGGATCAAACTGGTTCTGCCAAACCTTTGATGGGTCTAGGATCGGGGTCCCTCAACTGTCCTTATCAGATGGAGGAGCAATCTAGATACCTATTTAGGTGTCAAATTAAACCTCATATAGTAAGCCTTATGAGCTAAACCATGTCAAACCATACCGAAATGCTGCTAGAATACCTGAAGAATAGGGTCACTCGGGGAAATATTCCTAACCTTTACTCTTAATTACCATAACTATGTTAGTGATAATGAGCATACAATTGTCAGCCATATCTGTATTTTATCATTTATCAAGGCTTGGCGTCATGCCGCCCAACGACGGCTAACCTTTGTATAAATAAGTAACGGTGAACAAAAACCATCATTCACAATGTCTCATACTGTAAGCCGTTATCCTATCTGAGTCATGGCTTAATACGCGTCTACACTAGCGGTGATAAATGAATATTACTACTGGTTGATTATTTATCCATTAAAATAAGATATTGGATACCTCTTGAAAGGTAGATTGCATCATGGTATGTTGAAATGCTGCCCGTTTCTCATCTCACCACCTTGGTTGAGACATGTTATGATTTTTTTTTGTTCTAATGTTCTTAAATTCTTTATTTCCTTACATTTGTCTCCTATATGTTCCACTAACTTATTTTCCCATTGTTTATGTTTTGGTGCATGCATCATTTCATCATAACCATCAGGACTATTATCATTTTGGGACAATTGTTCTGGTCCAGTGTTCAGTGAAGGGCATCATTGATGGAGCAATAGCTTATCTCAACTATCAAGTCCTTTGAAAATGTTAGAACACGGTCAGAAGGTCGCCAATGTCAAGATCGGGACATCCTAATGCCTAACTACATCTCAGAAAAGCATTAAGAGGTCAAGAACGATTTTTGTCAGAATGATTATTGGGAACTGAAGCACATTTAGGACAATTGGGACCGCAACACAAAAAAACCCTTGACTTAAAAGTATGGGGATATAGCTCTTTTACTGCGAGTTCAGTTGGATGATGGCTTGTTGCGAGTAGCAGTACAGTTCTAGAATTTGGCCTACCGATGTTTCACCTTCAACCAACAAGATTTAGTCCCCACCATTGATGAGTACACACCCTTGCTCAACATAGAAAGGGCCAAATAAGATCGGATTTACTGCAAGGCGCTAATGCCTCCTCCGTTCAAGAAAAGGTTGAGGCAAATTCTTGGAGTCACAAAAGTATGGGTTGACAGTCATGTTAAAGTAAAAGGGAGTAGCGAATGCATCTCTTGGGCCAGCTTGAAAGAGGTAATGGTAAATCTTTCTGATTAAAAAAAAGCTTAAGATATCTACATTTTGGCAATTTACGAGCTTATTATATTCCTAAAGACTTTAGGTTATGTATAGGCGGCAGTCACAGATTTTTTTTCTCATCTATATCGCAATATCAACCCTGCTTCTACCATCATCGCCGAAACCATTCGCGCCCTTAGCTTTTGTAAAAGAACAAGAACAAGAAGGTTTATCGAGTGTGCCCTATTGCTCCAAATATGGCTCCTAGGTCATCTTTATGTTAGGAAAGGGAGAGTCAAGCAAAATTTCTTCTTTAAGATTAGTCCTCTTTCAACAGCATTAGAGGAATATGTCATCAAGATAAGACAGAAAAGCATTAGGTTGAGGAATTACAAAATGTCAAGGAGGAAGAAATCACATAGAGAGCTCCATGGGTGTTTCATTAATTGATTGTGTACAAATGTGGAGACTACACTTACGTGTCACTCCTAGGATTATGGGGAAATACTAGTTATGCTCCTTTTTTGGTCATCAATTCTAGTGCCAACAATTAATCCCATTCTTCAAAGACTTGGGACATTAGGATTTTGAATACGGAGAGCCCAATTATAAAGCAAAAGTCTAGTTAGCTTTCCAAGCTTGGAAGAAGATCCATTGTATGGAAAGATACTAGAGAGGAAGCCCCACCATGCCTGGATACGAAGAATAGAGACTGCCATATTAATGATACATTACCACCACCTAACTCTAGGATATTGCAAATCCCAATAGAAGAACCACCTTTTGAGATTGAGCTATCTAGAAGGGAGTTTAAGTGAGAAAAGGTAACCTTTGCTACAAAAATCTTTCGACTTAAAGAGGAAAAGGGCTACCTAAAGATGAATATCTATCTTAGGAGTGGTGAAATGAATCGAGTCATTAAAGAAAGGGATTACTTCAAAGATGAACTCGAGAGCCTGACCAAGGACTATGTGACACTTCGAAAAGCTAACAAGTCCTGACACATTGGCAAGACATCAGTCGAATGGGAAGCAAAAGTTGCCACTTTTAGTCGTGAGCTAAATTAGCGAAAGGAGGGAGCCAGAACTAGTAAAGAAAAGTTTATAAAGGCGCATGCTCTTGCTTCCACCTACCAAGGAAGGAATCAAAGACTACGGCCCAAATGCAAGATGCGAGAGCCACTAGGGTTGAAAATAAAACCCTCATTCATAGAATCCAGGAGTTAGAATAGTCTCTTCAGGATCATCAAGGTCATATCAATAAACTAACAAGGACTATCGAGCAATGCGAACTAGATTAGCAAGCGACAATCGACCAAGCATGTCTGAACTACCAAGAACAACATCAGCACCTCATTGAACAAGTTTAGATGGCTTAACGAGAGACGGATGATATAATTGAAGCAACTTGATCTATAAGGCAAGGCATAATACCTATTGGAGATAGTGAGCAATGATTTTTAGGTTTTCTTGATCGTGTGATTACACAATGTAATCATGCTGTAAAAGAAAAACCCCTTTTATGACTATGAATGATGTTACTGACAAAGCTATTCCAAGAATCAATTGTCTCCAATGTATATCCATATTTAATTTTACCATTTTTTATTGCACTTGCATTAATCATTCATTATTTCAACTCATCATCGCATCATAAATGCTTATCAATAAATATATTTTTAAACAAAGTCTAATTGGGAATTGGGCCATAAAAGTGCAAGGGATTCCAATGTCAATCAGGAATGCAGAACCTTACATTATGCACCGTTACAACACACAATGCCGTAAGCAAATCATGAAGAGTGATCATGAAGCTCATATTGAGCAACTTGAGCTAATGGTTAAGGAATCACAAGCCCAGATGCTTCGTCAGTAATATGAAATGCAGAATCAAATTGCAAAACTTATGGAACTAATGACCACCTCTATGAAAGAAAAAGGACAAGCCAGCCCTATTGAAACAAAAAATGATCCTCCTAATGCTAAAAGTCCCCCAATAATCCAAAACCTGCCCAAAGGGAAACTAGACAAGAACAATGGGCTGCTCCTACACCTGCTGCTCCGGCTCCATCGATCATCTACCTTAATCCTATTATGGTAGGCCAATTCATTCTCGACACTCAAGGGATGAATTCAGGAGTCTCATCAGCAGATTCAATAACCCTAGACCATGAGGAACCAGAGAAAACAAAAGGTTAAATCCCACTATGACTGCGTAAAAAGTGAACAAATTCTAACTACTAGAAAAATATCTCCTAGCTATCGAGGGGAGTGAGAAGTTCAAAGCTCTTAATGCACAATCATTGTCGTTGGTGTCCAACCTTATCATTCCCCTAAAATTCAAAGTCCTAAAGTTTGAAAAGTGTAATGAAACCACTGACCCTTCTACCATATCAGAATATACCTACAAAAGATGGTCGGGTATGAGAAAAATGAAAAGCTCCTCATCCATTACTTCCAACACAGCCTTATTAGACAATGTTGAAATCTAATCATGGGCTGACTTGGCTAAGGCCTCTCTGAATCAATAACAGCACGTGTCAGATTGGATGCTGGATCGACTTTCCTTGATGAATTTTAAGAAAAGATCCACTGAAAGCTTTAGGCAATACGCCTAAAGGTGGAGAGAGGAAGTAGCCTTAGTCTAACCTCCCCTTACAAAAAAAAGAGATAACAGTCACTTTCATCCATACCTTACATGTTCCTTATTATGAGAAGCTCGTAGGAAATGCAACTAAGAAATTCATAAACCTAGTCCTCTCTTGAGAAATGATTGACGCAGCTATTAAAAGTGGTAGAATGTTAGTCAAGGAAACGTCTGGATCAAGTAAAAAGTGTATTGCCAATAAAAAAAGGAAGGAGAGGCCAATGCCATAAGTTATGCTAGCTCATCTCAGCTAAAATGATGTCAAATACCTGACCCTCACTACCCAAGCATGCTGTACTCTCGCTCTATCACCATACCCCTTCGGCCAATTAATTCCATAACCTATAACCCATCATTTGCAATCCCATCCAACCCACCACAAAGCTACCATCCATAAGTTCACTAAAGTACTAATCAAGCAACCAATAATGCACCTGGCAATCAAGGTGCAAATCAACAAAGACAACATTTTGATCCTATCCCTATGACCTCTAAATAGCTCTGCCAGACATTGCCAAAATCATTTAGTGTCCCCAATCTATGTCCCATAAAAGAAGCCACCATACCTGTAATGGTATAACCCTAATGCCTACGTGAATACCATGCTGGGGCAGCAACATTGAAAACTGCATATCTTTCAAATGAAATGTGCAAAATCTAATTAACTCAAAAGTCTTGCAGTATGGGATAAACTAGGGACCAAATGTTACCGCCAATTTTTTACCAAACCACACAGAGCTAGCTACAAACATGATCAACATTGAGAACAAACATGAAGTAAGGGCAAGCATAAAGGATGTAAGGATGCCAATGTTTTTGGTCTGGCAAGCATTGATTTAGGTTGGGTTGCTCAATGCAAAAGAAAAATTGAAAGACAATCCCGACAACTTCTATGACTTCCACTCATTTATAGGTCATACCCTACAAACATGCAGGGAGTTTAGGTCCATGATTCAAAAAATGATGAATGAAGGCCAGATAGAATTCTACCATGAGATCACACTTACTGTTGAGTCTATCAAACCACGAAGCCATTATAGACACCTAAATTTGTTTGGGCTGTCAGTCCCCGAAAGTCTCAAATATCTGAAAACAAAAATGTAATGGCTACTATGGTGGAGGTCAACTTCCACCAGAGGGGTTTTATATTTTTGTAATTTTAATTAGTCATATGTAAATAACTGTATATGCACATGATGGAAAATTTTATTTTTCAAGCAAAAGGGACGAATACACAAAGGAAAAATTTTTGTTTTTTAACAAGTTCTTGACAAAATTTAGAAATTACCTCTGCAGATGATCTCACGGTCAATTTTGCTATTTTTAGGAATTTTTTGAGATTTTTTTGAAAAACTCGAGAAATTGGTGGTTGGATATTTCTACCAAGACTTGTGTGGTTTTATGCCAATTCCCATTGCGAAAAATCATAAATATTCAAGGAAAAATATGTATTGGCATTTTTTACTGTGAAGTGTCAAATTATAAATTTTTTAAATTAATTTTGAATTTTGTAATCTTACGAGTATCGTGCTCGTAAATTTTACTTTTGATTCTTATTGATCTACTTTTAAAAATTTTACAAGTTCATTTTCTTCGCTTTAGAAATTAATGTTTTGAATAATATGCATTCTTGAATTTGTTTTACTTTAGTGTCAATAAAATTTTATAATTTTTCTCGATATTAAAATACGAGTTATTCTTTACTCGTAAAATTTTTGGTGGAATCCTCTTAAGTTTTAAACATCAAAATTCATCTAATATTGTCATTTAACTCCCATTAAATCAGTTTTGAAAAATCCAATTTATTTTATGAATTTTAGAATTTTTTCTATTACCGAAATACAGAGTTTCTACTTCGTAAATTTCTTCAGTGTGATTTTTCGTATTTCATAATTTTTAAAAATTCTTTAAATATAATTTTTTTAATCCATATTAATTCAGTTTGTAAAAAATCAATTTATTTTATGAGTTTTGAGTTTTTTTATATTTGTTAATTTTTTCGGTAAAGGTTTTTCTCGTAAAATTTTACGAGTTTGCTATTTTTAAATTTTTTTGTACATAAAAAATTTATTTTTAGTGTTAAATTGAATTAAATTGATCATTGGAAATTTTATTAAGGAAAATATAATTTTTAATTTTTATAATTTAATCTTTTAATTAATTTTTACGGTATAATTTTACATATTATATTTGAATATCAATCAAAATATCTCTAGAAATCAATAATGTCATGCATGACATCACTCTAAAAGGACAAGGGTATGGGCTTATAACACACATTTATTAGTTCTAACCTAACAAGCAAACTTAACATCAAAAAATATAAAAAAATAATAAAATAATAAAAGAAAATCCCATTGAAAATGGCACAAAAACTTTCAGCCTTCTTGGCCGAATCCTCCCCCTATAAATAGGGGGGATGTTATTTCCAGGGTTTTCTAGAGAGTTTTAGGAAGCCCAAAAAAAAGAGTAAAAAATTAAAGAAAATACTTGAAAAAAAAAGATTTCAAAGCTTTGTTAAGGTAAATCTCCACTTTAATCTTTGAATTTTTGTTTGTTTGATACATTTTTCTTCTCTTTGGTGAGCCAAAATATGCTTAAGTTCATGGTTTTTTTTTTATCCATGTTGAAAGACTAAGCATAATGGCCATGAACTAATTTCCTTGATTTTATTCTATTTTTTTCTTCTTCTTTTTTTTCTTGTTAGTAAATTATTTTTCTTCATGAATCATGTTTATGTTGATATGATGTTGGTTTTGGTGTTGTGATTGTCATATATATGTTCATATATATATTTTATTTCTTTTATTATTTTCTTGTTAATATGGTGAAATTACATTTGTGTGCTTATTTTTGTAATTTTATCATATAATGGTGCTAATTTGTGTGCTTATTTTTGTAATTTTATCATATAATGGTGCTAATTTGTGTTAAATGAAATGTGAATATGTGATGATTGAGTTTAGAAAAGTTGGTTGGCAGGTTGTTTACGTGTTGGCTGAAATTCGTGCTTGTATGTGTGTTTTTAGGGTCATTTTGTAATTACAAAAAGTTTAAGGGCTAATTTGTAAAAAAATAAAAATTATTTTTTAGACCTATATGTTTGGCCGAATCCTAATGAGTATTTTTGTTAAAAAAATAAAAATTATTTTTTGTTGCTGATTTCATGCCTTAATGATGTGTTTTCATGATGGTTTTGATTAATTAGTGACTAAATTGCAAATGTCTAAAAGTTTAGGGACTAGTTTACAAATGATAGAAATTTCTTTGTTTTATGGTCAAAGGATTTGACCAAAAGCTTCATGGATAACTTGGAAACTAGTTTTGGGTATTCATACCATGCTTTAGGTACTTTTCACACTTTATGGGGTATTTTGTAATTTTTTAAAGTTTAGGGGCTAGTTTGCAATAATGAAAATTTTTTTGTTTTCTAGTCAAAGGCGTTTGACCTAAACTTTTTGTGGATGTTCTTAATAATTTACATTTTGATTTTTACCTAATTAATTATATTTTGTGATGATTTAGGTTATTATTTTTTACTTAGGTACCTAAGTGTAAAATCGAGAAAATTTATGGATCCTTGGGGAAATTTAGTATTTTTAGGAAAAGATGGTTATCTTTAAAATGAAATCATCCATTTAGATTATTTTGTACATTCTTTAGCATCCCATTGGTCCTCCGGTGAAGTACTAAAAATATAAAAACCTTTTGTATTCTTTTGGTTCTCCGTTAGGGTACGAAAAGTAATTTTTAAAAATTTGGGGACCCATTAGCAATTTTCATAATTTAGGTCATTTTGGTAATCTAAATTGCCTATTTAGAATAAGAATCATCATTACTTGTCCTTTCAAGTGCATTAGGGGTACTAGGATACTTTCATGTTGAAGGTATACCTTAGGGGCATTTTCATAATTTTACTCACCAAGATGCTTTTATGCCAATGGTGAAAGTTTAAGGTTCCTTTAGCCTTTTGAGGTTATTATTGAGGTCATTAGGGGTACCGGGATACTTTCATGTTAGAGGTATACCCCAGGGGTATTTTTGTAATTTTTTTATTGAGATGCTTTTATGCCAATGGTGAAAGTTTAAGGTTTCTTTAGCCTTTTAAGGTTATTTTTGAGTCCATTAGAGGTACCGAGATACTTTCATGTCGAAGGTATACCCTAAGGGTATTTTCATAATTTTTTGACTGGATACTTTTATGCCAATGGTGAAAATTTAAGGTCTCTTTAACTTTTTATGGTTATTTTTTAGTCCGTTAGGGGTATCGGGATATTTTCATGTGAAAGGTATACCCTAAGGCATTTTCTTAATTTTCTCACTGGGTGCTTTTATGCCAATGGTGAAAGTTTAATGTTCATTCAGCTTTTTAAGGTTATTTTTTAGTCCATTTATGGTAGCAAGATACTTTCATGTTGAAGGTATAACCCAGGGGCATTTTTGTAATTTTTCCATTAAGATGTTTTTATGCCAAAGGTGAAGGTTTATGGTTCCATTAGCCTTTTAAGGTCATTTTTGAGTCCATTAGGGGTGCCGAGATACTTTCATGTCGAAGGTATACCCTAAGGGTAATTTCATAATTTTTCTTACCGGGTGCCTTAGTGTTGATGGTAAGCCTTAGGAATATTTTAATTTTCCTTAGAACTTGATCCTAAGTAGTTACTGGGTGCCTTAGTGTCGATGGTAAGCCTTAGGGATATTTTAATTTTCCTTAGAACCCAATCCTAAGTAGTTACCAGGTGCCTTAGTGTCGATGGTAAGCCTTAGGAATATTTTAATTTTCCTTAGAGCCAAATCCTAAGTAGTTACCGGGTGCCGTAGTGTCGATGGTAAGCCTTAAGGGTATTGTAATTATTCTTAAAACCTAGTCTTAAGTAACCACCAGGTGTTTCTATGCCGAAGGTATACTTTAAGGATAGGTTTGTTTTTTTTTATCTTTTAGTCCTTGCATTCAAATTAGTAATCTAGTGTCCAGACTGAGTCATATGTCCTTTATTTTTGTTTCAAATAAAATTCATATGTCTTTGACAAATAAAGACAATGTCTCGGAGTTAGCGTGGTGTGTGAAATTCCTCCCACCCATATGCGATAGGGGTTTTACGAATCATTCTAATAACGAGTTACCCTTTTCAAAATAGGAATTGGGAATTTTATACAAAAAAAAACTTTCACATTCTACTAGGTACTCCAGTAGGATGTGAAAAACTTTTTTGTAAAACTTTTTATGTCCATTTGGTCCTCGGTTGGGGTATAAAAGGGAATAATGAAAACTTTCGTATCCCATTGGTTTTTCGGCAAGGGTGCGTAAGATGTTTAGATTTTTTTAAAATGCAAAAAATCAATTTTCTCTTATGGAATAATAAAATCTTATTTGAATAATACGGAATTGTAATTAAAAGCCACATATTAAAGCCGAATAGAAATTAAAATTCCAATTAACACATAATTAGTAAGGTACCGATTTTCAGGCATCATGAGAGGGTCGATCCTTACTTGTGATTGTAACCGACTCCCGAACCCTTTTATATGATCTTTGGTATGATCGCGGACCTTGGAGTTTGTATTCTATGGTTTCGTAACCCTCAAAATACAAACTCTAATAGGTGACCAATCTCACCTTACCTAAATAGATTGGTGGCAACTCCAAATAAATAGTCATTTTGGAATGACTATTTAAGGTTAAGTGGAGTGAGTGATTCATCTCAACCACCCAGTATGATGTCAATAATGATATGGCCAATAAGAATAAGAGAACATAAAATAGTAATAAATTGAATAAATATAAGAGCGAAGCCCATTTAAGTCAGGCTTGGTTAGATTCATATCCGGGCCACATTGCGATAGCTTGGCAACTCCACTGGGGATAGCTAGAGCGTCAGGCCTAAAATTAATTAGTGTTAACTAAATTTTGATTAATTCGGTTTCAACTAATATTTAACTATAATTATCGACATTTTCAAAATATTTTTTTATTGTATTTTTTACTTATAAATTTCAGTATATATTCTTCATATTTTTCATTAACCTTTTTGTTTCCTTTGCAGCATTATTTCTTAAGGGAATTTAGGATAGGGGTTTTTACTACTTTTGAAAGTGTTAAGTCATAGAAGGTAAGTTGTTTCCCATACACAATGTGCAAATGCATATGCATTAGATTCTCTTCCACATATATGGAAGGGGCATAGGCACCCAATATTTTAGGAAGGGGCAAAGTAGCTCTGCCTTCTGAGGTGTTAGCCTTTGTCTGGGCCATTGAAAAGCCTATCGGGTGTAAATTCCTACGCCTGCTCGAGATGTTAGTCTCGTTAAGGGCATGGAAGATACAACCACTTGAATTGAACCCTTTTTGACATAAACCCGCGATGGGTAAGGATTAGGGTACTTCATCAATTCTTTCTAGACTTGGGGAACAATTCGAGAACCTATTAAGATTTCTAACCCAAACCTCATGTAATCAGCTATAGGAGACTCACCTAGTTAAAGCCATACCAAGTTCTAGAGGATACCAAATTAGGTACACATGGGGGAACGCTTCTAACCCTTTACTATTATGATTTGAGTTTCTTCATATTATTAATTTTATGTTGTTTTATTATGATATATTTTACTTTTACTAATTTGTTATATCACGAAAGAGTTTTTTTTTTTAATTCTTCACATCATATTTGTATATATCCCATGGAAACTTGTAGATTCATTAATGCACTTGCAAAGTTCACATTCTTATATGTTTATGCATTCATAATTTCCATAATGTATTAATTGGTTTCATTTATTGTATTTCAAGAATCAAGAGATGGGTGATAATTCAGAGGCAAAGATCAATATGTTTACGTTCATCTAACAAGAGTTCAAACATAAAGTCAGTGGAATGGAAAATCTGCTTAATAGACTAATAAAAATGGTTGAGGGTTTACATGAAAGAGAAAAGATCACATATTGGAAGTATTAGAATACATGGTGT
The DNA here is from genome assembly GCA_038381775.1 of Adansonia rubrostipa. Lineage (NCBI taxonomy): Eukaryota > Viridiplantae > Streptophyta > Magnoliopsida > Malvales > Malvaceae > Adansonia > Adansonia rubrostipa. The sequence goes on along the minus strand of JBBYHM010000020.1, from coordinate 5,034,817 downwards.
CACAATGTACCCTAGGATGGATCCTTGCGGATCTATGGGTGCGCATGACTTAAAATACTTTCTTGACTTGGAAATGTCTTCTTGACCGAGACTTTTTTTTCTCAATGTGATGAGGAAGAGAATGTACAAATTCTTGAATTATGATATAGTGAAGGGGACTATAAGACAAATCACTCATCTTATTGGTCTCGAATGACCATCATGAATGGCCAATGCTTGGAGTTGCCATCGATCATTTCAGGCTAGGCATGACTGGATGCCTATTAAAACCTATGTTTTGAGTTATGAAACTCAAAAACATTGATCCCGTGGTCTACGTAATAAAAAGATTCATCATTTGGGTTCGGGAGTTGGTTACGCACGATAAGGTACAAACCTCTTCGCGATGTCCAAAATCAATACCTTACTAGCTATGTCTTGTCTCGATTTCGATTCTTCGATCTTAACTCATCATTATCTCAATGTAACCCCTTTTAATGCATTAATGTTATAGAAATATAAATCCAGGTTTTGATGAAAAGATTTAATCTCATATATGCCCCAGAGAAATGGGGAATATAGAGATTTTCAATAAAAATGACCTTTGGATTTTACTTTGAAAAATGGAATCTTCCATTTTAGGCACTGGAGAGATACCATGTGGAATATTACCCTTAGATTTTTTTGAAACGGTTAGAAAACATAAATACAAATAATCATCACAAAGAAATCATGTTAGTAAAGCAAGAAATGAAGTGACATAACATGGATCATTCAATGCAATGGTAAAGAAAAGAAATGGACTATTAGAATTTATCTCACACTTAGCATCGATTATTTGGGAATAACCAAATCAAAAATTTTCGAGATGCATTTAGGTTTCTTGATTGAATGAGATTTGTTTGACACATTCATGAGAATCCAAAAAGGAAAAAAAAAATTAATTATAGTTGAAAGACAGGGTTGGAGTATCCCTATGGATGACAAATAATCTTGACGAAGGAGGATTTTTCAATCTCAATAATGTGGAAAAGTAAGGTTAGAGTATCTCCGTGGTTGACAAATCATTTTGACGAAAGATGATTTTTAGATTTAACAATTTTGAAAAATAAGGTTGGAGTATCCCCTCAGAAGATTAGGGTTGGAGTATCCCTATGGATGATAAACCATTTTGACAAAGAAAGATTTTTCAATCTCGACAATTTGGAAAAGCAGGGTTGGAGTATCCCCATGGATGGCAAATCATTTTAACAAAGGAAGATTTTTCAATTTCGATAATTTGGAAAAGTGGGGTTGGAGTATCCCCTCAAAAAGTTAAGGTTAGAGTATTCCTAAAAGTGACACATTTGGCATTCTTTAGAGAAGTTGAGTTGGAAAATGTAAATTGACAAAACTTTATGATTTAGAAAAACAAGTGAGCATTTTGATGACTTTTGGCAAAAAAAATTATTATGAATAAGGATGATAAAAATGTAAAATATGTTTGTGCCTTGATACGAGCCTATGGGTGGTCAAAGCATGTTCTCAAGTCAGATCGGGGTGATACAAAGACATTCGAATGTCTCAAGATGAGATTCGAGAAAACAACTTAATTTTGACCATAATCAAAAATAGGGGACAAAGCAAAGCAAGGGGTGTTTCTTATTTTCTTTATGTTTACGGGTCCTAACTCAAGTCATTGACATTCAAATGTCTATGATGAAGAGAAAGAGTGGCTTGAGCATCACGAACTCATTTGCACAGCCCCAGAGTAGTTTGGGACAATGAAATAGCTCGTTGATCATACCACTCAAGGTTTTGACTAAAAACAAGGCATGAACATTTCAGGAACAAGTGTAAGGCCATTTTCGTTGCAAAATCAAAAGTTTAGAGCACGTTCAATTAAGATGCCAGATCTGGAAAACTTAATTTTCCCCAAGATATTTTGCTGAGTTTTAAAGAAAATGCTAAGTTCATGCTAATCCTCATTGGTTGAGGTTAACATGCTTGGCTTGGGGAGGTTTTGAAAATTAGTTTTTATAGCCATCAAACATGCATTTTGACAAAAGGGAGACAACAAACATACAAGTGGATGGCATATAACATGAATAGCAATGCTAACTTTACCAATGTCTAGACAAAGAAAGTGTTATGCATTTTGACAAGAAAATGTTATGGATGCTGAAAATAACAATGATTCATGCAAGCTAATGTATAAATGTGCTGGAAATGTGTTAGGCTAATGATTCATACGTGGATTAAGGATAACAAGATGCATGGATATGTCATAAAATGCATGAGCAAGAGCTATCAAAATAATAAGGATGAAATGAGGCATTTTGCACATCAAAGAGACATTAAGGCATCCAAGTCCTAAACTACCATAACCAAAAGCCACAATAATGCATGATAATCCTAAGAGGGTTATGGAAACATAGAGAGCTCACTAAAATGATGAAGATGCTGAACAACAAAAAATGAAAGGGATAAAGTGAGAAGTTATACCAACAAAACTTCACTTTTGGCCAAATAATTGGATTAGCAAAAATGGCTTGAATTTCCCTCTCTTCCTTGTTATTAATAAGCAAGAAAAAGAGAGAAAAATGAGGTTTTGGTTCTGGTATGGATGAAGGTGATTTTTGGAATGTGTAGTGGTTGAAATGAGTGTTTTGGGGCTATTTTTGGGTGCTGAGTAAAAAGCTACGGGATTTGTTTTTTTTTATGTGTGAATGTGTTTGGAAGTGAAAATGAGCTGGAATCTAACCTTTTAGCTGAGATAGAAGTGGTCCCTTTATACCAGTATTTTGGAGCCAAATTAGAGGTGTTTTTGGCCATTTCTCAAGGAGAACTAGGTGATGTCAGCATAATGGCTATAGGGTGGCTGTAGGGAGCAACTTACTGCCAATGTGATGGGCATAGAGTTATTGGTTTAAATGCTGAAATGATTTGCCAGCAAATAGGGTGGCTAATGGTGATATTGGTTAGCAAGCTAGGGAGTAAGGTGATCATGTGATATTGAACTTTTCCTATCTAATTTAGACTTAAAAAAATGTTATGATTAATTCAAAAGTCTAAATTCGTAATTTGATATATGTTTTAATCTTTCCTGATGCAAAAAAAATGAATTAAAATCGAGTTTTGGATCAGTGGTGGATGAGTAAAAAATGCCTAGACTGTGAAAATGGCCTGCATGTATCGATACATTTGGTCCAAAAACCTTGATGGTATCGATACAATGATCATTGTATCAATACTATGAACCACTGTATTGATACATGTTGATATGTATTGATGCATTTCTTTATCATTGTATCAATGCACATTTTGGTCTCGACATGGCCTAGCATCGATACATGAGGTCCTGTATCGATACGAGGCTCATGTACAAATAGGGATATTTTAAATTTTTTGATCATTGAAGCATTATATCGACACACGAGAACAATGTATCGATACATTTAAGTAAAATTGTAAATTTTCTCATATTTTTTGTCCTTAGACACTTTGAACTACATCATCGCTCCCTCTCACGTCCGTGCTCCAGATTGCTTAAATTAGCCCGAACAAATAAGGTGTCTACACATGGGAAATCAAATAATTATGAAGAAAACTTTTGGGCTATTTGCTAGATTTTGTGAATGTAAGGTTAAAAAATGAATGATTAGGGTTCTCAAAAATCCCTTATAAGCACAACACAGTTAGGAAAATGTAATATTTGCAAGAGCAATTCTTTTTGTTACTTTGCTTTTGAATTTTGCAAATAGGACTACGCATGACCATAATTAATGGATAAGGTAGAGAATTTTGGTAAGCGGTACAATGCTGTTAAGTCATGACTTAAATTCCTCAAATTCCTACTTCTACAATAATCTTTATGTCTATTGAATCATGTCTTATTCATTTATTTATATATTTGTTCATTCATACATTTTTTTTCACTTATAGACATACATACATGGATAATAATAAAGATAAATGTTGACAAGATATATGTATTCATGCGTACTGATTTAAGTTCCTTTTTCATTTTTTTCAAGGCAACATAACATGAATCTAAAATGGAAGACATCACAAACTGCAAGCTCGACAAAGTTTCTTGGAACAAGCAAGTTCGTTTGCACCTAATAAAATATTATTTATACTTCTATCAGGGATTCGGGGAAGTACAAGCTTAAAGATAATTCTTTAACATTTAAGATATAAAGTCAATAGACACTAATATTGGTTCCTTTTCATAAAGGGTAGATGCAAAAATTGTTACATAAAAACAGAATTTGGGCTCCTGACTTTAACAAGAATGAAAGGTTTTACAAAATTAAAACCATAACTAAAAATTGTTATTATTGCAAATAATCCCATATCATAACAACACTTCTGCAGAAGATCTAGGGAAGTGCAAGTTAAAAGGCAACCACTTTATGGTGCTTAATATATGGAAGCTAATTCTATAATACACATTCATGCTAACCAATGGATGACAAGAAGCATATGAGGGATGAAAAGGTAATTTTGTCATAGCCGACAGGACCCTAAAATGTTAAGGAAACAAGGAAATCCATTTGGACGATGTCCTCGACCCTAACCTTTCATTGTTCAGCAACCTCAATAGAATTAGATTGATCTCTACCATTCTAACAAAACTTGGAAAACTCCCTACCTAAGGTGGTACAATTCGAGTGCAGGTTGCAACACTTTTTGTCTAAGTTTTCCATCAACCAATGCATACTATTCAATGTGAAAATAATTCAGAGTATTAGCATGGTCAGTAGGAGATCATAGGCTGCTGTAAATTCTAATTTCAATTACTTGGATAATTCTTTTCCATGCAATGAGCTTTTGGGTTCTTCTCTTTTGCTAAAGAATCTATTAAAGATTCAAGTCTCATATAATGGCTGCACTCATGGCATGATTAAGATGACAGGAAATAACCATGCATCTTATGAAAATTTCAAGCTTGAGAACTTAGAGTTTGATACACCTTTTGATGTTCCACTACTTGATTTATAATCGAGCCCTCAGGGATGTCAATTTAGCAAAATTTTGAAGTTAGAAGATGTTTATCAATGATGATTGGTCTAAAGGTCATCGACCTTTTAGTAGTATGCCAATTAGGGGTAATTTCTATCTCAACTTCAAAATTTTGTACATTCTTTTATGAAATGAATTTTGTAAATAGTATACATACTTCACTAACCACAAATTTTGTTTATAATGATTTTCAATATTTAGGATAATGAGAACATTTTGGAAAATTTTTCTTTGGTAGGTGATCACCATTAGTTTAAGCTCTCGGAATGGTCCTTCACTTCTACATATATAATTCTCCCAAACGTTCAATTATAGACCTTTCACCACTATAAACTTTCCACACCCAAATGTTCTTTTCTATGGATTCCTTGAAGGTCAAACGAATAGGTTATGCTCCTAAAAGATTCAGATATTGATAGTTTGACATGTATTAAAATAATAAGAATAATTTTGAGATTTCCCTTATTTTGATAATCTTTTGCCATGATTTTTGTGAAACTCTTCCAAATCCTTAATTTAGGAAGAATAAGAGTGAACATAAGCCAAAATCTCCTTTTCCTTTTGAATAATGCCTTTTAAAATCATTTGATACACAAGATATGAGATCCGAGATCTTTTTCAAGCTAATCTGATTTTTTTCTTAAAAGCTCAACCAATCATTGGTGGCTATGAAGCTAATCATATTGAAGGGCATATCTTAAGCCTTTATTAAGTGCAGCATCATGCTATTGAAGTATTCAAAATGATTTTGAAAAAAATAACCTTTTTTTCCTTGAGAAATGTTTGACCAGTTCAAATTGCTATGTTTGAATGAAAAATGACCTTTTTTCTCTATCTTTCCTTAAATATAAAAAATTATTCCTTTTGCAGCCCCGTTTAAGCCTAATAGTTTGTTTTTTTTCTCTAAACCTTAATCAAGGATCACCTTCCACACTGACGGGCAAGTGAAGCAAAGCTTTAAGATTAAAAGGGGCAAATTCAATTGTAAGGTTATAAGAGGAACAAATTAGACGTCATGAAGTAAATTTTGAAGAAAGAAGAAACTTTGAATTTGAAGCTCAAATATTCTGAATGAAGAATGAAGAAAATTTCAAGTTCTTTTAGAATAAAGAATGATGGAAGTTTTGAAGAAAGATAAAACGAGAAATAAAGAAAAATGAAAAAAAACAAAAGTCGTAGAAGAAATAAGATTTATTTATCTTGAAAGTCATGCTGAAATCAACTCTATCTGAAAAGAACTGATCCTTGATTCAATTACCCTTAAACACTTTATTTGGGCCTATCTATCCTTTTCTTTCTAAAGAAAAAAAATGAGAAATAAAAAAAATAAAAAAAACAAAAGTCGTAGAAGAAATAAGATTTGTTTTTCTTGAAAGACATACCGAAATCAACTCTTTCTGAAAAGAACTGATCCTTGATTCAATTACCTTTAAACACTTTATTTGGGCCTATCTATCCATTTCTTTCTAAGCCCTAAGCCATGGCCTACATTACGTACCTAACAAAGTCCATTTTGATCAGACATAGCTATCTGGGTTGTCAAGATATTCTTAGGAAGCTTTTTAAAATTTTATCTTTTTGAATTATTTTTGAGTCTTTAATAATATGATGGGGCACGCTTAAAAGCCAAAGAATTGCTCCTAAATCAACAAAGATAGTCACCAATCAGAGAGAACCTACCATTCTGATTCAGAAATGACCTAAAACTTTTAAAAACTTAATAACCTTAATAAACGGTTGAGTCAAATGCCTCGACATTGATTTTTTTTCTAAATTATCTTTTAAAACTTTGTACCTAACCTTGAGAATTGATACTTACCAAGATCAATCCTTTGAGTCTTGGTGTTTACTAAAATTAGTTTAACGCCTGTCAGGCTATTATATTCGAAGAATAAAAGGATGTTATAACTTGATTGTTTGTCAAGGAATTCTTTAAACAAATATCCATCTAAATTTGGTCTTGGCAAACATCGACTTTGCCATATCAATTTCTTCAAGATAAATTATTGCCAGTGCTACCCTATTTGTCCTTTTAAAATCATTTTTTCATCTCATTCAGAAAGGTCCCAAATAGTGACCATTAATCATAAGAAAGTTTAAACATCATGAAGAAGATAGCATTTCATTATCCTTGATATTGGCAAATCCATGGTCAAAATAGTTTTGGAAATTTCATAAATTTTGATCAAGTAAACTTTTGCCTCAGGTTAATGAGAAAGTGATCTCATTCGTAAATCCTAGAATTTTGATAAGTCATGATATTTTTCATGATTTTAATAAAAGTCTGTAAACATGCCTCGAGCACATATTTATCTAATTGATAAGGTTGTGTTATTGAGTTGATAAACATTAATATGCTATTTGATGACCTTTCAGGAAAAATTAAATAATTCCTAGATCCATAAACAAAGATTAGAAAAAGGATTTCATAGGACAAACGTGTGATAACCAGTTAATGATTTCAACTTTCAACTCCAAGTATGGGAAGAAGCTTTCAACTTCAAGTTCAGCCATAGGCTTCTTTTAAAAAAAGAGGGGAAACATCCATAAAATCTTATGAAGACACCTTCAAATTGAGGTTCATGCTAACTTCCTTATCTAAGAAAAAATACAAAATTGTTTACAACATTTTTTGAAAATGCTTTCAATTCCAAGTGCAAGCACACTTTTAAAAGAAAAAAATCACTAAAAATAGATTAAAAGATGCCCTTAATATAGTCAAGTCATCATATGCACTATGCATGTATTTGCATCTAATAATTTACAGGAAAGGTAAGTGTTATGCAGAAGGAGAGCAACAATCATGCTTATTGCTTCAAAATCAGAAGGTAAGTCAATATTTCTTTAAAGATCTCAAATATTAGATTACTTCAACCTTATCAAAGTTTGCCTCTAAGCGATCGTATTCAATCAAATTCTTACTTACTTGGCTATGCTCAGTTAAGACTTGCTATATTTTACTTAGTTAAACTCTGGAACTAGAGGTCAGACTTTTTTTTCATTTCGTTTGACATGATGGTTTAGGCCTGGTCAAACTTCCTTTTGAATATCGCTTGACGTAACTTCTTTTCACCTCCGTTTGACGTGATGGTTTAGCCGTAATCAAACCCTTTTTCATTTCATTTGACATAATGGTTTAGGCCTAGTCAAACTTCCTTTTAAATATTGTTTAATGTAACTTCTTTTCACCTTCATTTAATGTGATGGTTTAGCTGTAGTCAAACCCCTTTTCATTTTATTTAATGTGATGGTTTAGCCCTGGTCAAGCTCCCTTTTCATTTTGTTTGACATAATGGATTAGCCTTCGATAAACTTTCCTTTTACTTTTGTTTGACGTGATGGTTTGACCTGGTCAAACTTTATTTTCATTTCGTTTAACGTGATGGTTTAGCCCTAATCAAACTTTCTTTTTATTTCATTTAACCTGATGGTTTAGCCCTGGTCAAACTTTATTTTCACTTTTATTTGATGTGATGGTTTAGCCCTGGTCAAACTCCATCCTCACCTCCGTTTGACGTAATGGTTAGCCCTAGTCAAACTTTCTTTTCACTTTCGTTTGACGTGATGGTTTAGTCCTGGTCAAACTTCTTTTCACTTTTGTTTCACATGATGGTTTAGCCTTGGTCAAACTTTCTTTCATTTTCGTTTGAAGTGATGGTTTAGCCCTAGTCAAATTCTATTTTTTTATTTGACATAATGGTTTAGCCTTGGTCAAACTTCCTTTCACTATCGTTTGACATGATGGTTTCGCCCTGGTCAAACTCCCCTTTGTATCTCATTCGACATAATGGTTTAGCCCTAGTCGAACTTGTTACATTTAACCTTAGGTATTACCTTTATATCTTTTGTCTACCCGTCGACCTAGTCCCGAGTAACTCATTTTATTTGTTAACCTGACTACTTGGTCTCAGTCAATTTGTTTTAGTGATTGGTTTATGCAGTTTTACCCCAACAAACTCATTTTTAATAATAACCTCACTGTAGGTTGAAAGTTCCCCTTCAAATCAGCAAACTCTAATATATGTTTATTCTTGTTTTTCTTGAACTTTATGGCCCAGACGAAATTGTGTCTATTTGGTCTTTATCCTATTCTTGATTCTCAACAATAGACAAAGAGGAGTAACTGTAGACACCTGAATTCTTTCGGGCTGTCTGTCCTCAAAAGTCTCAAATATTCAAAAATGAAAACTTAATGGCTACTCTAATGGAGGTCAACTTCCACCAGAAGGGTTTCACATTTTTGTAATTTTAATCAGTTATATGTAAATAATTGTATATGCACATGATGAAAAAATTCATTTTTTGGGTAAAAAGGACGAATTCACAAGAGAAAATTTTTTCTTTTTGAACAAGTTCTTGACAAAATTTGAAAATTACCTCTGTGGATGATCTCATAGTCATTTTGATATTTTTAGGAATTTTTTGAGATTTTTTATTAAAAACTTGAGAAATTGGTGGTTAGATATTTCTACCAACACTAATGTGGTTTTATGCTAATTCTCACACCAAAGAATCATAAATATTCAAGGAAAAATATGTATTGGCATTTTCTACCATGAAGTGTTAAATTTTAAATTTTATAAAGTAATTTTGAATTTCGTAGTCTTATGAGTATCGTGCTCGTAAATTTTACTTTTGATTCTATTTGATCTATTTTTAAAAATTTTACAAGTTCATTTTCTTCACTTTAGAAATTAATGTTTTGAATAATATGTGGTCTTGAATTTGTTTTACTTTAGTGTCAATAAAATTCCATAATTTTTCTCGGTATTAAAATATGAGTTATTCTTTATTCGTAAAATTTTTTGTGGAATCCTCTCGTGTTTTAAACATCAAAATTCATCTAATATTATCATTTAACTCCCATTTAATTAGTTTTAAAATTTTTAATTTATTTTATGAATTTTAAAATTTTTCCTGTTACCGAAATAGAGAGTTTCTACTTCGTAAATTTCTTTAATAGGATTTTTAGTGCTTCATAATTTTTACAATTTCTTTAAATATTATTTTTTAATACATATTAATTCAGTTTGTAAAACATTAATTTATTTTATGACTTTTGAGTTTTTTTATATTTGTCAATTTTTCCCGTAAAGGTTTTCTCGTAAAATTTTATGAGTTTTCTATTTTTAAATTTTTTTGTACATAAAAAATTTATTTTTAGCATTAAATTGAATTACATTGATCATTTGAAATTTTATTAAAGAAAACATAATTTTTAATTTTTATAATTTAATGGTTTAATTAATTTTTATGGTATAATTTTATATATTATATAAGCATATCAATCAAAATATCTCCAGAAATCAATAATGTCATGCATGACATCACTCTAAAATGACAAGGGTATGGACTTATGACACACATTTATTAATTCTAACCTAACAAGCAAACTTAACATCAAAAAATATAAAATAATAATAAAATAATAAAAAAATCCCATTGAAAATGGCACAAAAACTTTCGGCCAAGGAGGATGAATGTCCTCCTTGGTCGAATCTTCCCCTTGTAAATAGGGGGGATGTTATTTTATAGGTTTTTTTTAGAGAGTTTTAGGAAGCCAAAAAAAAAGAGTAAAAAAAAGAAAATACTCAAAAAAAAAAATATTACAAAGCTTTGTTAAGGTAAATCTCCACTTTAATCTTTGAATTTTTGTTTGTTTAATGCATTTTTCTTCTCTTTGGTGAGCCAAAAATGTGCTTAAGTACATGAATTTTTTTTTATCCATGTTGAAAGACTAAGCATAATGGCCATGAACTAATTTCCTTGATTTTATTCTATTTTTTCTTTTTTTTTTCTTCTTCTTTTTTTCTTATTAGTAAATTATTTTTCTTCATGAATCATGTTTATGTTGATATGATGCTAGTTTTGGTGTTGTGGTTGTCATATATATGTTCATATATATTTTATTTCTTTCAGTATTTTCTTGTTATTATGGTGAAATTACATGTTTATGTACTTATTTTTGTAATTTTATCATATAATGGTGCTAATTTGTGTTAAATGAAATGTGAATATGTGATTATTGAGTTTAGAAAAGATGGTTGGTAGGTTGTTTAGGTGTTGGCAGAAATTCATGCTTGTATGTGTGTTTGTGGTGTCATTTTGTAAATACAAAAAGTTTTGGGGCTAATTCATAAAAAAATAATTTTTTTTAGACCTGTATGTTTGGCAGAATCTTAATGAGTATTTTTTTCTATGTTTTATCGCTGATTTCATGCCTTAATGATGTGTTTTCATGATGGCTTTGGTTAATTAGGGATTGAATTGCAAATGTCTAAAAGTTTAAGGACTAGTTTGCAAACGATAGAAATGTCTTTGTTTTATGGTCCAAGGATTTGACCAAAAGCTTCATGGATAACTTGGAAACTGATTTTGGGTATTTCATACCATGCTTTATGTATTTTTCACACTTTAGGGGGTATTTTGTAATTTCTCAAAGTTTAAGGGCTAGTTTGCAAATAATGAAAAAAATTTTGTTTTCTGGTCAAAGGTTTTTGATCAAAACTCCTTGTGGATGTTCTTCATGATTTACATGCTGATTTTTACCTAATTAATTATATTTTCTGATGATTTAAGTTATTATTTTTTACTTAGGTACCCAAGTGTAAAATTAAGAAAGTTTATGGACCCTTAGGGAAATTTAGTATTTTTAGGCGAAGATGGTTATCTTTAACATGAAATCATCCATTTATATTATTTTATATATTTTTTAGCATCCCATTGGTCCTCCAGTGAGGTGCTAAAAATATAAAAACCTTTCGTATTCTTTTGGTTCTCTGATGGGTACGAAATGTAACTTTTGGACCCATTAGCAATTTTCATAATTTAGGTTATTTTGGTAATCTAAATTGCCCATTTACAGTAAGAATCGTCATTACTTGTCCTTTCGAGTGCATTAGGGGTACCGGGATACTTTCATGTCGAAGGTATGCCTCAGGAGTATTTTCATAATTTTACTTATCGGGATGCTTTTATACCAATGGTGAGAGTCTAAGGTTCATTTAGCCTTTTCAGGTTATTTTTGAGTTAATTAGGGATACCGAGATACTTTCATGTCGAAGGTATACCTTAGGGGCATTCTTGTAATTTTTCTTACCGAGATGCTTTTATGCCAAAGGTGAAAGTTTAAGATTCCTTTAGCCTTTTAAGGTTATTATTGAGCCCCTTAGGGGCACCGAGATACTTTCATGGCGAAGGTTACCGTAGGGTCATTTTTGTAATTTTTCTCACAAAGATGCTTTTATGCCAATGGTGAAAGTTTAAGGTTCCTTTAGCCTTTGAAGGTTATTTTTGAGTCCATTAGGGGTACTGGGATACTTTCATGTCGAAGGTATAACTTAGGGGCATTTTTGTAATTTTTTCATCAGATGTTTTTATGCCAATGGTGAAAGTTTAAGGTTCCTTTAGCCTTTTAAGGCTATTTTTGAGTCCATTAAGGGTACCACGATACTTTCATGTCGAAGGTATACCTTAAGGCATTTTAGTAATTTTTCACCAAATGCTTTTACACCAATGGTGAATGTTTAAGGTTCCTTTAGCTTTTTAAGGTTATTTTTTAGTCTGTTAGGGGTACCGGGATACTTTCGTGTCAAAGGTATGCCCTAGGGGCATTTTCATAATTTTTTTCATTAGGATTTTTTTTGCCAAAGGTGAAGGTTTATGGTTCCATTAGCCTTTTGAGGTCATTTTTGAGTCTATTAGGGGTACCGAGAAACTTTCATGTCGAAGGTATACCCCAAGGGCAGTTTCATAAGTTTTCTTACTGCGTGCCTTAGTGTCGATAGTAAGCCTTAGGAATATTTTAATTTTCCTTAAAACTTGATCCTAAGTAGTTACCAGGTGCCTTAGTATCGATGGTAAGCCTTAGGGATATGTTAATTTTCCTTAGAACCCGATCCTAAGTAGCTATCGGGTGCCTCAGTGTTGATGGTAAGCCTTAGAAATATTTTAATGTTCCTTAAAACCAAATCCTAAGTAGTTATCGGGTACCTTAGTGTCGACGGTAAGCCTTAAGGTTATTGTAATTGTTCTTAAAACCTAGTCTTAAGTAACCACTGGGTGTTCCTATGCCGAAGGTATACCTTAAGGATAGGTTTGTTTTTCTTTTATCTTTTAGTCCTTGGATTCAAATTAGTATTCTAGTGTCTAGACTAAGTCATAGGTTATTTATTTTTGTCTCAAATAAAATTCGTATGTCTTTGAAAAATAAAGGCAATGTCCCGGAGTTAGAGTGGTGTGTGAAATTCCTCCCACCCATATGTGATAGGGGTTTTACGGATCATTCTAATGACGAGGTACCCTTTTCAAAATAGGAATGGTGAATTTTATACAAAAAAAAAAATTCACATTCTACTAGGTACTCCAGTAGGATGTGAAAAACTTTTTTTAAAACCTTTTATGTCCCTTTGGTCATTCGTTGGGGTATAAAAGGGAATAATGAAAACTTCTGTGTCCCATTAGTTTTCCAGTGAGGGTGCGTAAGACGTTTCGATTTTTTTTTAAATGCAAAAAATCGATTTTCTCTCATGGTATAATAAAATCTTATTTGAACAATACACGAATTGTAATTAAATGCCATATATTGAAGCCGAATAAAAATTAAAATTAAGATAACACGTAATTAATTTCAGGCATCACAAGAGGGTCGATCCTTTCTTGTGATTGTAACCGATTCCCGAACCCTTTCATATGATCTTTGGTATGCTCGTGGACCTTGGAGTTTGTATTCTAGGGTTTCATAACCCTTGAAATATAAACTCTAATAGGTGACCAATCTCACTTACCCAAATAGATTGGTGGCAACTCCAAATAAATAGTCATTTCAGAATAATTATTTAAGGTTAAGTCGAGTGAGCGATTTATCTTGACCACCCAGTCCTCAACAATTAGAAGATGCCAATAATGATATGGCCAATAAAAATAAGAAAAAATAACATAGTAATAAATTGAATAAATATAGAGTGAAGGCCATTTAAGTCGGGCTTGGTTAGGATTCGTATCCAAGCCACGTTGTGATAGCCACCTTATGGGAGAAATTGACCCTTTATTCTTTATGGCAAGCCAAGTTTTGAGGTCAGTTCTTCAACACCTACACCAAAGTTAGTTGTAAAAGTACCTAAACCATTCCCGTGTAAGAGCAATAAAGCTATCCCATGGAAATACGAGAATCAAGTAGTGATGATTAGAGAACTAACTCTCTCAATTGCTACAATGGAACTGTTAGAAGTTAGTCACCTAACTCATAGTAGTAAGTGTTATGCTCTCCCAGCTCAAGAAAAATAGAAGGTTAATGCATCTCCAAGCACCAGTACCACTCAATCCTAAGTAAAGAATTTTGAGCATGAAAAAGTCAAGGAAGCAGTGAGTTTAAGAGAAGCCATGGAGTTTCTAAAGTTCTTCAAGTTCAATGAATACTGCATTGTGGATTAATTAACCAAACAACCCGCCAAGATTTATGTGCTATCTCTGCTTCTTAATTCAGAGGTTTATCAAAATGCATTACTGAAGGTGCTAAATGAAGCATATATCCTCTGGATGTCTATGTAGACAAGTTGGATCAGCTAGTGAACAACATAATGGTTGATAATTATATTCTTTCACTAATGATGAGATCCTACCCGAAGGCAGGGGCAATTATAAAGCTCTAGATATCACTACCCATTGCAAAGGACACATTTTGCCCAAAGCACTCATACACAATGGGTCAGCCTTTAATGTTATGCCTATGACTGCATTAAGCAAACTCCCTGTCGATCAGTCCAACATCAAGAGTAGCCACACCATAGTCTGAGCTTTTGATAGAACATGTCATGGAGTGATTAGAAATATCACAAAATAGCTTCAGATAGGCCCATGTATATACGAAGTTGACTTCCAAGTTATGGATATTAATCTTTCTTACAACTACCTGTTAAAAAGGCCATGGATACACTCAGCCGAAGCCGTTCCATCCTCTCTCCATCAGAAGCTCAAATTTGTGATAGATGATAAAGTAGTCATCATCGAAGCTGAAGAAGAAATGATCACCACTGCCTTCACTGAAGATATCTACATAGAGCCTAATGAAGATGCACCGAATTCATCATTCCAATCTTTTGAGTTCATCAATGAGACATTTATTTGAGAAGGGTTGCCAATAGTTAAACCCCACCTATCAAAAAGTACCCACACAGGTTTAAAAATGACTATTGGTAAAGGTTCTTATGCTAGAAAAGGGCTTGGCAAGAATCTACAAGGGATGGCTTGAGCCTTATAGGTCACCACTCAAGCCAACAAAAGAGGTTTAGGATTTAAGGCCAATGCGCACTTAAGAAAGTAGCAAGACAAGAGGATTGGTAACCAAGAGATGACACGATCATTAGGTCGAGAGGGGGAATCGAAGCCGACAATGTTTCCATCTCTCCATGAGATATTTCATTCATGAGGATGAATTGATCCAAGCCAATTGGAAGAGCAAAAGGCTAAAGATTTCTTGGTTATCCTAAACAGGGCACTTAACAACCTCTATCTCCAAGATACTAGGCCATAAAATCTGTGTCCTTCCATTAAGACCTAATTTTGATGGCAGGGTCATGACGGAAGCCCTTGTACTTTTCTTGTCCCTTTCATGTAAAATCAAAAAATAAAAACCTACCTGCCCTTGCTCAAGGGCAGATAGGTGTCTTATGTAAAGGGCATTTTTTATCAAACATTATCAATGAAATGATTTTTGCATCTATCATTCCATATTGTGTATCACTTTTCAACTTTTTTGTCTCCATTACTCTTTTGCCTTCATTTTTATCCAAATCCCTTAACTGTGCGTGTGCTTTTTGCAATGTTTATTTTTTTCCCTTTTAGGTGTCCTGATGATAGTGACATGGATGTGTATGATGGGTCTTTAAAGATCGATTTTGATTAGTCAATTTGCACTAGTGAAGTCAATCCTAAAAAATATTTCAAAGAAAGCTCCATACTTTCAGACCTTTTACGATTAGTTGAGCAAGGCAAGAAGCAGATTATGCCCCATAAAGACCTAACGAAAGTAATAAATCTGGGTACTCAAGAAGATCGAAAGGAGGTTAAAATTGAAACCTTAATAAAGTTGACATCTAGGACCAAGTTGATGACCTACTCTAGAAATATCAAGATGTATTCGCTTGGTCATATCAGGACATGCTAGAACTAGACACTGATATAGTGGTCCACAAGCTTCCCATCAAGCCTGGATGCAAAATAATATGGCAAAAGTTAAGGAGGATGAAGCCAAAAATGCTTCTCAAAATTAAAGAGGATGTCAAGAAGCAGTTTGATGCAGGGTTTATTGAAGTAGCCATATATCAAGAATAGGTTGCCAATATAGTCCCAGTCCTAAATAAAGATGGCAAAGTACGAATGTATATTGATTATTAGGATTTGAATCAAGCTAGTCCCAAGGATAACTTCCCACTACCCCATATCAACACTTTGGTAGACAACACGACCAAGAATTCTTTGTTCTCCTTCATGGATGGATTCTCAGGCTACAACCAGATCAAGGTGGCACCCGAAGACATAGAAAAAATAACTTTTGTAACCATATGGGGGACATTTTGCTATAATGTCATGCCCTTCGCACTCAAAAATGCTAAGGCAACCTATCAACAGGCCATGGTAGCCCTATTCCATGACATGATGCACAAAGAAATCGAGGTCTACATTGATAACACGATTTCCAAGCTAACGAAAGAGGATAAGCATGTCACAAACCTTTAAAAACTTTTTGAACATTTATGAAAATTTTAACTCAAATTAAATCCTACCAAGTATACCTTCAAAGTTACTTTGGGTAAGCTTCTAGGCTTTATAGTCAGTGAAAAAGGGATTGTAGTTGACCCAAGCAAATTTAAAGTAATTCAGGATATGCGACCACCTCAAACCCAAAAAGAAGTGAGAAGCTTTTTGGGGAGACTGAACTACATTGATAGATTCATATCCCAGCTTACTAATAAATGCAACCCCATCTTTTAGCTCTTTCGTAAACAAAATCTAGGATAGTGGAATAAGGCATGTCAAGAAGCCTTTGATAAAGTCAAACATTATTTATCAAGCCTGCTAATGTTGGTATCCTTGGTAGTCTTCGACACATCTATATTAAGGTAGCATGATGAGTCAAGAAAGAAGGAACAAATAATCTACTACTTAAGCAAAAAGTTCACAGAATATGAGTGTAATTACTTTGCAGTCAAGAAGTTATGCTGTGCTTTAGTATGGACAAGCAAGAGACTCAGGTAGTATATGCTGTGTCACACCACATGGTTGATTGCAAGGCTTTATCTTATCAATTATCTATGCGAAGCCCCTGCACTATCAAGAAGGCTAGCTAGATGGCAAGTCCTGCTTTCTGAATACGACATTACCTATGTCAATCCAAAGGCCATCAAGGGCTATGCGATAGCTTACTTTTTGGCAAGTCGAGCGGTAGATGACTGTAAACCTTTAAGTTTTTACTTCCCAGATGAAGATCTAATGTGCATTTCTAAAGACGAAGAAGCCTCTAACCAAGATCAATCTTGGAAGATGTATTTTGTTAGAGCATCAAATGCTCAAGGAAATGGAATTGGGGTAATATTGATGTCACCCAACGAGAGTCATTATTCATTCATAGCAAGGCTAAATTTTGACTGCACGAATAATATTACAGAATATGAAGTTGGTGTCATGCAGCTTCAAGCAGCCATTGAGAAGAATGTTAATATATTACATGTGTTCGGTGATTCGGCTCTAGTCATCTACCAATTGAAAGAAGAATGGCAAACTCATGATGCCAAGCTAATGTAGTTTGGGAGCGGATAGCAGAGCTCAGGAAAGAATGTGATGATATTAGTTTTCAACACTTGCCTTGATAAGAGAACCAAATAGCAGATGCTTTGGCTACCTTGTCATCCATGTTTAAAGTCAACCAAGAGCCAAATGTTGCTCCCATCTAGATGAGTATCTACACAACTCTGGTTCACTGTCATAGTGTCAAAAAAGAGAATGACAGCCTACTGTGGTATTATGACATCTTTCATTACATCAAGGATCAGCAATATCCCAAACATGCAACCGAGACTGATAAAATGACTATCAGAAGGCTGGCTATAGGATTTATTCTCGATGGAAAAATCTTATACAAAAGGAGTCATGATCAAGTATTGCTCAGATGTGTTAACACTCTTGTAGCTAGAAAGATCTTAGAAGAAGTTCATGAAAGGATTTATGTCACACATGCTAATGGACATTGGATGGCCAAGCAAATCATGAGAGCGGGTTATTACTGGTTGACCCTTGAGAGAGACTGCATCAATTATGCTCGAAAATGCCATAACTGTTAAATCTATGCTAACAAGATCCATGTCCCTCCAGTGCTACTTCAAGTCATGATGGCCCCACGACCTTTCTCCATATGGGGCATGAATGTGATCAGGCCAATCACCCCTAAAACTTCCAGTGGGCATCGTATTATCTTGGTAGCGATCGACTATTTCACCAAATGGGTGAAGGCTACCTCATATGCTAATATCACTAGATCGACCATCTGTAAGTTTGTCAAGCGGGACATCATCTGTAGCCCAAACCAAATCATCACAGACAATGCAAGCAACTTAAACAATAAAATGATGCAAGAGGTCTACTCATAGTTCAAGATCCAACATCACAATTTTGTCCCTTATCGCCCAAAGATAAATGGGGCAGTTAAGGTGCCTAGCAAAAACATCAATAGAATAGTTGAGAAAATGGCCGAGACTTGCAAAAATTGGCATGAGAAGCTATCTTTTGCACTTCATGCTTATTAGACCTCAGTTTGAACTTCCATGAGCGCTACCCCATTTCTCCCTTATCTATGGGATGGAAGCTGTATTGCCCATCGAAGTCAAGATCTCTTCTCTCAGAGTCTTAGTGGAAACCAAACTTGGAAAGGATGAATGGGTCAAGAATAGATACGACAGCTTAATTTCATCAAGGAAAAATGCATGAAAGCTATTTGCCATAGTCAAACGCATCAAAGATGCATGATTTAAGCCCACGAAAAAAAGAAACACTCACAACAATTTCAGCCAGGCAAATTGGTATTGAAGAAAATCCTCCCAATTCATAAAGATACACGAGACAAGTGGACCCCTAATTGGGAAAGACCATATGCCATAAAGTAAACCTTCTCCGGAAAGGCTCTAATCTTATTAAAAATGGATGGTAATACCTTGCTTAACCTAATTAACTCATGTCATAAAAAAATACTACACATAGAGGGCGAAAACTTGAAAAGGCGTCCTTCAATAAAAAAAAAAAGAGAGAGCAAAGAAAAACAAAAAAATAATAAAAATAATAAAAAAAGAGCAAATAAAAAACAAAAAAAATAACAAAAAAGGGCTCAAATGAAAATCCAAAAAAGGCATATGGGCAGCCAACCTGACTACAATTAAAAATCTGCAATGGCAGCTTAAGAAAATCGATGTTGATGGGGCATGAACTGAGAGCACCCATAGAAAAATGCAAAGCAATCCTAGGGATCTTCCAAAGATCAGCTCATACTAGGCACATTCATTGTTTGAGAAAGATTCTGAAAAGTACCTAAAGAACATCCATGTCATAATTGTCAGAGGCATCTTTTGCCCAAAAGATCATACTTCTTACCATCGAATTACTTGTTTGTCAAATAGTATACCAAGTTGTATCTCTTTGTTGTCATGAATAAGTATTGCCTTGTTTCTTCTAAACCTTGTCAATTCACATTGCACTTGTCATTTAGTTGATAATGTTCGATAATCAACTGAAATTTGTATCAGGACAACTTGATATTACGTCAAAAGGAAAAGAAAAGCATAAAAAACTCTACTCATGCCCTGATCGTCAAAATCATGGACTTTTCGTATCCAAGCAACTGTTCGGCATGACCAGAAATCAAACCATTTCTAGCTTTCATAAGCCACATCTCAAGAAAAAAACCATTTTAAGTTAACCAAAAGTCGACCCATGCATTCTATTAGAATCCTTTCGAA
This sequence comes from Adansonia rubrostipa, assembly GCA_038381775.1. Classification (NCBI taxonomy): domain Eukaryota; kingdom Viridiplantae; phylum Streptophyta; class Magnoliopsida; order Malvales; family Malvaceae; genus Adansonia; species Adansonia rubrostipa. Next base: position 5,014,829 of record JBBYHM010000020.1, on the reverse strand, counting down.
ACCAGAGACATCAACCTAATCTGTCAAACGTTCTCCAAATTGTTGGCAATGCCTTCCAATTATCAAGAAAATGATTGAGCCTTTGAAATCGGGAAATGTAATAATCCAAATTCTTGAGAATAGATTTTTTTTGTGTCCCCAATGGAGTCGAGACAACCTATGATCCCTAGTAAAATCAGGAAGATTCCAATCCCTGGCTAAACTATGATGAATCGCCATCCTTATGAGAGTCTAAATGATGTACAAAGAGAACTATGGCTATCTCCCATATTAGACTTCACATCATGCAATCATGATAGCATTCCACATCATGCATTCACATTACAATCATACATCATCATTTTTATATCACTCCAAGCCAGGTTTACTGAACTTCCAAGGAATTCTTGGTAAGTACTCTAAGCTTTGCAAACCAAGTGTCATTAGGTAAAGTTCTTTTCTCTTCATCACCTTATGTCAAAACCCTTTCTATCAAGAAACTACTATTAAAGGGCCAGTATCAAGAAATTATTGTCCAAAAACTATCGTAAAAAACTTTTGTCAAGAACATTTGTCAGAAGCTTTGCCAGGCATTTTGTCAAGCACTAGTGTCAAAACCCTTTCATCGGGAAATTATCATAAACTATTGTTAAGAAAAACTTTTATTATAAGGTTTATTAGAAAAACGTAGCTAGCATCTTTAAAGCCCACAAGTTAGTGGCACTTTTTCAGAAGCCCATAAGTCAGTGGCATCTTTCCAAAAGCCCATAAATTAGTGGCACCCTTTTTAAAGCACACAAGTCAATGGCACCCCTTTAACCCCACAAGTCAATGTATCTTTTTCAAAGCCCATAAGTCAGTGGCACCTTTTCAAAACCCATAAGTTAGTGGCACCTCTTTAAAGCCCATAAGTTGTGGCACCTTTTCAAACGCCTATAAGTCAGTGGCACCTTTTTCAAAGCCCATAAGTTAGTGGCACCTTTTTAAAGCCCAAACATCATTGACACCCTTTCTAAAAGCCCATAAGTTACTGGCACCTTTTCAAAGCCCATATAAGCTGGTGGCACCTAGTTTGAGTCAAAGCCCACACGAGCTGGTGGCAACTAAGTCTAAGTCAAAGCCCACACAAGTTGGTGGCCACTTAAGTCAAAGCCCATACAAGCTGGTGGCACCAGGTCCAAGTCAAAGCCCACATGAGCTAGTGGCACCTAAGTCTAAGTTAAAGCCCGTATAAGCTGGCGGCACTTGAATCAAAGCCTACACGAGTTGGTGGCATCAAAGTTTAAGTCAAAACCTGTACAAGTTGGTAGCACCCACTTTAAAAATCCATGTTTCTCTATACCTGCCTAAGGGGGTTAAACCTTAGAAAACCTAACACCCCATTGTTATGGGGAGCATCGTTCCACCCTGGACAAAATAATGTCTATTTGTCTTTGCCCTATTCCTAATTCTCAGCAATGGTCAAAAAAGAGCAGCTGTAGACACTTTAGTTTATCCGGGCTAATTTTTTTAGCAATTGTGCTAATTTTTCATGGTCCAAGCATTTTTGACTCATCCACCATTGATCAAAAACTCAATTTTAACTCGTTTCTTTGTATCCAAAAAAGATCAAAACCCATGTTTAATTATGAATTTGGACTTTTGAATTAATCAAAACATTTTTTTTGAAGTCTAAATTAGATAAAAAAAGATCAATGTCACATAATCACCCTACTCCCTAGTTTATTGACTAAGATCACCATCAGCCACGATATTTGCTGGAAAATCATTTTAGTATTTAAACCAGCTGCCCTATGTCCATCACATTGGCAGTAAGTTGCTCTCCGCAGCCACTTTATAGCCACTAAGCTGACACCACTTTGTCCCCCTGGAGAAATGACCAAAAATGCCTCTAAATTGGCTCTGAAATGCTGGTATAAATAGACCACTTATATCTCAGCTAAAAAAGGTTAGATTCCATCTCATTTTCAACTTCCAAAACATATTCCTACACCAAGAAAACCAAATCTCGTAGCTCTTCACTCACCACCCAAAAATAGACCCAAAACACCTATTCCCAACCATAACACACTTAAAAAATCACCCTCATCCACACCAAAACCAAAACCTCATTATTTCTCTCTTTTGGTTGCTTATTAACAAGGAAAAGAGAGAAATTCAAGCCATCTCTACTGCTCTAATTATTTGGTCAAAAAGTGAAGTTTGTTGGTATAACTTCTTACTTTATCATTTTTATTTTTTGTTTTTCAGCATCTTCATCATTTTAGAGAGCTTCCATGTTTCCATCACCTTTTTAGGATTTTCATGCATTATTATGGCCTTTGGTTATGGTAGTTTAGGATTTGGATGCCTTAATGCCCCTTTGATGTGCAAAATGCTCCATTTCATCCTTATTATTTTGATATCTCTTGCTCATGCATTTTATGCCATATCCATGAACTTGTTATCCTTAATCCATGTATGAATCATTAGCCTAACATATTTCAAGCATATTTAAACATCATCTTGCATCTTGTCATGAATCATTATCATTTTTAGCTTCCATAACATTTTCTTGTCAAAATATATAATATTTCCTTTGTCTAGACCATTGGTAAAGTTAGCATCCCTATTCATGTTATGCGTTATCCCCTTATATGTTTATTGTCTTCCCCTTGTCAAAATACATATTTGATGGCTGTCAAAAACTGATTTTCAAAACCTTCCTAAGCCAAGCATGTTAACCTCAACCAATAAAGATTAGCATGGATTTAGCACTTTCCTTAAAGTTAGAAAAATATCTTAGGGAAAATTAAGTTTTTCAGATCTGGAATCTTGTTTAAACAAACTCAAATATTTTGATTTTCCAACAAAAATGACCTTACACTTGTTCCCAAAATGTTTATGCCTTGTTTTTGAGTCAATACCTTGAGTGGTATGATCAACAGGCTGTTTTGTCATCCTAAATTACTTTGGGGCTATGCAAATGAGTTCATAATGCTCATGCCACTCTTTCCCTTTAGTTAAGAACGTTTGAATGTCAATGACTCGAGTTTGGACCTGTAAACATAAAGAAAATAAGAAATATCCCCTGCTTTGCTTTATCCCCTACTGGTAGCATAACTGTTGCAAACTGAAATATCACTTTAAATTCTAAACGATATTTCATGAATTTGCTAATATTTTCCTCTCAAAGTGTGTCAAATTATCTTTAAAACGACGTGTTATTCACCCCCCAGGTCATTCTGGATGAGAGAGTTAAGATTTTTCAAATCTAAACTATCCAAAACATCTGCAATCTGAACATATATTCTAATTAGGCTGTTCAGACCCACTAAATGATTTTTTCAAATTTTTTAAACATTTTTCCTAAAAGATTCACGAAATTCCCTTTTCAAAAAGGTATCGCTTGCAAATTTTTTATACCAAATGAGTCCAAGGTGATTTTTCAAATTTTGACACACCTTGTCCTTCATATGCTATGCCAACAGCACAATCAATCCGAACTTGAAAATTTATTTCCATGGAAAATAACTTTTTGGGATATTGGGAATACTTTTATTGACCCTCATTGAGTTTTCTTTCTAACGGTGTCTTGTCCACTCTCTAAGCCTTTAAATCAATTTGGAATAAATTTAGGAAGTGGGATAGCGCGATGCTATCCCCTATTTTTGGTTAATGTCAAAATTAAGTTGTTTCCCCAAGCTTCATTTTAGGACATTCGAATGTCACCATAGCACTCTGATTAGCCTCAAAAACATGCTTTGACCTCCCACAAGTTCGTGTCAAGGCACAAACATACTTTGCATCTTTACCGTCCTTGTTCACGATAATTTATTTTTCGAAAAGTCATCAAAATTCTCACTCATTTTCTAAATCACAAAGTTTTGTCAATTTTCGTTTTCCAACTCAACTTCTCTAAAGAGCGCTAGATGTGTCACTTTTAGGGATACTCTAACCTCAACCTTTTGAGGGGATACTCCAACTGCACTTTTTCAGATTATCGAGATTTAAAAATCTTCTTTTGTCAAAATGATTTGTCTTCCACGGGGATACTCCAACCCTGATCTTCTGAGGGGATACTCCCACCTCATTTTTCAAAATTGTCAAGATCTAAAAATTTTCCTTTGTCAAAATTATTTATCATCCACGAGGATACTCTAACCGTATCTTTTCGAAACGATACTCTAACCTTGTCTTTCAACTACAATTAATCTTTTTTTCCTTCTTGGATTCCTATGAATATGTCAAACAATCCTTGTTTAATCAAGAAACCCAGATGCATCTCGAAAATTATTGATTCAGTTATTCCCAAATAATAGATGACAATTATGAGATAAATTCCAATACTCCATTCCTTTTCATTGCATTAAATGATACATGTTATGTTACTTCATTTGTTGCCTTACTAACGTGATTTCTTTGTGATGATTATTTGGATTCATGTTTTTAAATCATTTCAAATAAAATTAAAGGTAACGTTCCACATGGGTATCGCTCTAGTGCCCAAAGTGGAACATTCCTTTTTTAAAGTAAAATTCAGAGGTCATTTATTGAAAATCTCTATATTCCCCATCTCTCCAGGGTATATATGAGATTAAATCTTTTTTATTAAAACCTGGATTTGTATCTTTATAAGATTCATGCATTAAAAATGGTTATATCAAAATAATGATGAGCTAAGATCGAAAGAATAAAAAATGAGATAAGACATAGCTAGTAAGATACTGATTTCAGGCATCACGAAAAGGTTTGTACCTTATATGTGTAACTAACTCTCGAACACAAATGACGAACCTTTGTATTATGTAGACCATGGGATCGATGTTTTAAGTTTCGTAACTTAAAACATAAGTTTCAATAGGCATCCGATCATGCCGAGCCTAAAATGATTAGTGGCGACTCCAAGCGTTGGCCATTTTATGATGGTTATCAGAGACCAATAAGATGAGTGATTCATCTTATGGTCCCCTTTATTGTATCACAAGTCGAGAATCTGTATTTTCTCATTCTCATCACATTACGAAGGAAAAGTCTTAGTCAAGTAGACATTCCCAAGTTAGAAAATATTTTAAGTCATATGCACCCATAGACCGCAAGGATCCACCTTGGGGTACATTGCGACACTAATCTATAAAGAAATCTCGATATCACCTATAACTTCTTTATGGGTTCTATGAAAAGCCCTTACCACCAGATTACTGGCTTTCATGTAGGATATGTCTGTATTCGACATGGTTAGCTTGCTCATATGACATTGATCAAGGATCTATTGTTAAAGTAAACCTTTTCCATAGTGTAGGTTTTACACTTTGTCATGATATGCAAAGCTTTAATGCTATTTTGTCCATTTTAGGGTATCTCATCATCACTAAAAGTTATGTAACTAGAGGTCACCAAACTCTTAATAATATGGCTCACTTGCTAGCGACATAAGCATGATTCAATGCTTTCATCAATGCATTTTTTGGGCTTAGAATTCAACAACAACGATAATAGAGCGATACATGTTAGCCTCTTATTCAACTATAACACCATATTGTATTTGCTATGCTTAATCAGCTGTCGAAACTTGAAGCTTCTTTTTCTATGATTAGCTTCTAGTATTCCTAATCAGAGATCTTTATTTAGCCATTTCACTTCATGATTTTTCTTTCTTCCTTCTTAGTTCTTTGTTTTCAACTTTTTTTAAGATCTGAAAAGTAGCATTGTCCATTTCTAGTCATTCCCTTACATCAATTATTTAGGTCAACTTTATAGGGTAACTCAATCTTGACTCAACAGTTATAGTTACAACTTTGCAGTCATACTTCCTTGGTATCACTTTGTTATCTCAATAAAAGAATAAACTCGAAATGTTAAAAGTAAAGACAGGCTTATTAACTACAGCAGCCTTTAGCTTCTCTTCATAGTAAAATGCCATTGACTTGACCTTAACAAACAACCCTAACAATGCTTCCTCATCAATAACATTTATCTCATCATTCTTATAATCTTTAGAGAACTCCATTTGGAATGAATGCATGAATATTGCATCTTTTGCTAAAACTTAATGCACTCTTGAATCAAATAACCTACGACTTTAATATGGTGTTTACAGTCTTAGAGAGATCATATGTACTATGATAAGTACTTAAATTTGTTGGCACAAGGCAAGTTATATCGGTTTTGACTAAAATGTCAAAGATTTACCTCAGTAGGGTTGTAATGTCCTCCACACTTTCTTTTAGGGCTACATGCTAGCATCTTATTTAACTATTCTGCCACATTGTATTTGCTATGCTTAATCAGCTACAAAAACTAGCAAGTTTCCTTCTTTATCACAGGCTTCTAGTATTCCAAATCAAAGATCTTTATTGGTTCTTTCTCACTTCTCAATTTTTCTTCCTTCCTCTTTAGTTTTCCTTATTCAACTTTGTCTAACAACTTGGGATAATAGCATTATCCATTTTTTGTCATTTCCTCTTATGCCGATTATTTATGCAAGTCTATAGAGCAACTCAATCCTGACTTAGTAGTTATAGTTACAACTTTGCAATCATTATTCCATAGTACTGCTTTATTTATCCCGATAAGGGATCGAACTTAAAACATTAAAAGTAAGGATAGGCTTGTTAACCAAAGTAGGCTTTAACTTCTCTTCATAGTAAAATGTCATCAGCTTGGCCTTACAATAGCCCTGATGATGCCTTCTCATCAATACCATTTATCTCGACATTCTTATGATCTTCAAAGAACTCCATTTAGAATAAATCCAGTAATCATTGCACCTCTTACCAAAAATCAATGCACTCTTGGATTGAATAACCTATGTCTCCCATATGGTACTTACAGGGTGGCTCCCATATGGCTGCCAAAGACATAAAAAATTTGAATTTTTATTTCTATTTAATTATTCTTTTAATAAAGAGTTATTGAAACTAACCAAAATCTTTAATATTGAAAATTATCAACTAAACTCTCTATCTTGCTGGTGGAATTTAGATGATATTTTCTCACTTAGGAAATTCTTAGATGTCAACCACAGATGACTTCTTTGAGTTTCATTCTTAAAAAAACCTAAATTAATTTTAAAATTATTATTAAAATGACAAAAAATTATTATGAACACTTAATTATCAATGTAAACTATACAACTATGTACATATATATAAAATTTAAGAACATTATTAAATGAAGCTAATATTAAAATTAAACAATAAATCAATAATTAACCAAAATAAATTTATTTAAAAAATAATAAATAAAAGAAAATTTTAATAAACAATTATAAGTAATTGCAAGAAAAAAATGAAAACAAAGTCTTTATACAAACTTAAAAGGCCATTTGGATTATGACTCACGCTAGTCAATGCCTAGGTCTGACTAAGACCAATTTTTGGTCATTTAAAAAAGCTTTTTTTTTTGTTTACAACATATTTGCTAAATTTTTAAACTCAAATTCAAAGAATAACATCGATAGCTAGAGGTTATTTGGAATTTTATAATTTTCTAGTTTTCATCACCGAAAACTAAAAATTCCAAAAAAAAAAAAGCTTTTGCTAATCTTAGATATTTGGAAGTCAAAAAACAACAAACAAAAATTGCAAAAGATAAAGATACTTGGAAGAAAACATAAGACTTCTCTATAACCTAAAAGAAAATGCCAAGCTTTCCTCTTAAATCCAAGTTTCCTTGAATAACCAACTAAATTTTTTTTATTTTCTCTATGTTCTTCGTATGTGTAAGTCTAAATATTTGAGGTCCTATTTTTGGGACTAATCAGGGGATAAGGGACTAATGATGAAATCAAAATCCTTAATTCTTTTTCCAAAGTTTTAGTTTTAAATCCTAAATTTTTTAATCAGTCCAACGATTTTGGCTAGGTCAACTCTAACTTTTATAGATTTTGGCTATTGGTCTCAATGGTCTTTGACCAATTTTCACTCAAATTCAATCTTTATAGATTTGGTTGACAATTTCAACTTTTTCTTTTTGTAAAACAAAGATAAAAATGACACAATAGATATGGGCTTTCTCATGATCCCATTTAAACCAGTAAGTAGACTAATGACCAAAAATAATAATTAGGTTTGATCCTCCGTGTTTGTACAAAAATATTGGGATATAAAACCTGAGCCTAAAAGCCTTTTGCTATAAAACAAGAAGTATAAAGATGTAGACACCTATATCTTTGACCATATTGTAATCATTGACCTTTTAAGAGATTTTCCTTCAACAGGTATAAATTTTAAAAATTTTAAACAAGAAAACTTCTCTATCAAGGCTTCAACTTTAACAATTTAAAATAACGCCTCCACCTAGGCTTTAATTTCAAATAAGAAAACTCTTTTACAGAGGCTCAAATTTAAAAATTTGAAAAAACTACTCCATCGAGGTTTTAACTTTAAAAATTTGGAATACCTCTTCCATCAAAGCTTCAACTTTAAATATTTTCTAAATGAGAAAACTCCTCTATCAAGACATCAAATTTAAAATTTAAACTCCTTCACTGAGGTTTAACTTCAAAAATCTGAAACAACTCCTCCATCGAGGCTTTAACTTTAAATATTTTTCAAAAAAGTAAACTCCTATATCAAGTCATCAACTTTGAAATTTTAAAAAGAAACTCCTCCACTAAAGCTTTAATTTTAAAATTTAAAAAAAAAAAAAAAACTCCTTCATGAGGCTTCAACTTTAAAAATTTGAAAAAGCTCCATCTGGACTTTAATTTTAAATATTTTTTAAACAAAGTAAAATGCTCCTCAAACAAGGCCTAAACTTAAAAACTTAACCAAACAAAGTAAATTTCTATGAATGGAATGCAATGCATCTACAATGAAATATCATGATCATGAATCCAAACACTCCTAAACCATGGTAACAAAAACATTCTTAAGCTCATCACTTTGTGTCATTGATTCAAAAATGTCCTCATTGTCTCATTAATTCAAAATTTTTGCTTTCATTCTTCATTAATCAGACTGACTTGCCCCATTTGAGCTGCACTGAACATTTTTATTTTCATAAATATCAACACCCCTATTTTATTATTTTCGTTTGCATCCTTTCTACCATTTAGTTCTCCATTTCCTTAGCAATGTAATGAAATAATCTTTTAGTAACATCTATATTAATTTATCTTTCATAATTTTCAGCTCAATAAATAAATAAAATGCATTATACATTTTATTAACAAGAACTTTGAAAAAGGTAAAGGAGAAAGCAATGTCAATTAGGAAAAATGATTCTCTATTATCATGAGAAGAAGGAACAAAGTTTAGTAGAATTTTAATTAGGCTATTTCAAAGAAAATTACAAAGGAAATATAGAAAAAGTAATTGCCACCTAAATAATGAACATCCAAATGATCATGATCAGTCCAATCCTTGATTTTTTGTTGAAAACTTGCTCGATCGATGCCCTCAACATGTTTTAGACAATTTTCCCTTGATATATGATTTTCAACCGATGTGGATTCTCTACTAATCCAAATTGCCTTTTTAGGTTTTCAATTCTAAGGATTTTGCAGTAATCTTGAGATTTTCAAGTGGCATTGAATTTTATCTAAGCTATTTTTCTAGGTTTTCAACTTAGACCCCACCAGTAACATAAATTGCCCTTGTGATTTTTCAATTTAAGTTTTTTTTTTCCTTTTTTCCTTGTTTCTTTTTTTTTTCTCTTTTAAGCAAAATATTTTTTGACAACATCTGAATTGATTAGGTTTGGCAATTTATTCCCATCCATTTCAGTCAATATTAATACCTTACCTGAAAATGCCATTTTAGCCACAAATAAACCTTTCCAGTTTACTGTCTATTTCTCTTGATGATCATGCTAATGTGGAAGAATTTTTTTCAAGATTAATTCCCCTTCTCGAAAGCTTTTAGGGTGAACCTTCTTATTATGTGCTTGTATCATTCTCTTCGATATAGTTGGCCATGACAAAGTGCAGTAAGCCTTTTTTCTTCAATAAGGCTTAGTTGCTCTATCATTCTCATATCCATTCAGCTTCTTCCAATTCAACCTCCCTCAATACACTTAAAAAGGGTATTTCCACCTTAACTAGGAATAAAGCCTCCATCATATACACCAATGAAAATAGGGTTACTTCAGTAGACATGCACACTAAAGTTTTATAAGCATGCAGGGCAAAAGGTAACTTTTTATGCCAATCTTTGTAAGTTTCAGCTATCTTTTCCATAATTTTCTTAACAGTTTTATTGGTTGCCTCTACCAATCCATTCATCTTTGGACAATATGGTGCAAAATTATGGTTTTTAGTCTTAAACTATGTGCATAATTCTTTCATCATTGTGTTATTCAAATTACGAGCATTATCCAAAATGATTCTTTTTGAGAGCCCAAATCGACATATTATCCCTTTTCTGATGAATTTGTACATTACTATTCATGCCACATTTGCATAAGAGGTTGCCTCCACCTATTTTGTGAAATAGTTAATGATAACAAAAGTAAGGCTATTTCTATTCGATGCTTTTAGAGTGATTGGTCCTATTACGTTCATGCCTAACATTAAGAAAGGCCATAGGTGCAAAAACATGCAGCTCATTTAGGGAAACATAAATCTTCTTAGCATAAATTTGACATTTATGGTACTTCCAAGCATAATTAATATAATTACTCTCCATTATTAATCAGTAATAGCCTACCCTCATAATTTGCCTTATCATTGTATGGCAACAACACTATCCCACATGCCTTAAAATGTATTTCTTCCATTATTCTCTGTACTTCTATATTCACACATCTTAAGAGTACTTGACCTTGACTTCTTTTATACAATATATCACCATCAAGGAAAGAATCCATATTTCTTGTCATTATCTAACACATGCGTAGAATATATACTGCAAGATGTTATGGTACCATGGTTTCCCATTAGCCTGTTCTTCTACCTTAGAATAGTGTATAAATGAGTCTTCTATAATCCATTTAATAGGTTGGATTTTAACATCAGTACCCACTTGGAACATTAAAATGATTTGATTTTTTTCTCAAGAGAGGTGTTGAAAATGAACTTTTTTGAATCGTTAGTCAATCCTATCACATGCTTTTGGTATAAAACCAACTCTAAATCCCTTATCTCCCATTCTCTTTAAAGCTGGTAAATGACCAAAGCTGAATCTCCATACATATCCAACACATTAATTTTTTTTTATTAATTACTACTTGTAAGCTTATAATGCAAGCCTCATAGTCAATCATATTATTGGTACAACTAAAATCCAATCTTATTGAGATTAGGAAATAATTCCCATCAGGGGATACAAAAATTACCTCAATCATGTACCTTAAAATATTTGATGCTTCATCAAAATACATTTTCCATGTTTTTTCCTTACATCTTCCTTCACCTACTTGGAGTAACACCATCAAATCTTCTTCAGAAAAGTCAAACCTCATAGGATTAGAATCTTTGACAACTTTATCATTGAGAAATTATGCTATTACACTATCTTTTATAGCTTTTTCAACCATTATCATACTCAAAAAGCATAAAATGCCATTTTGCTATTCTTTTTATCAAGGATGGCTTTTCAAAAATGCATTTCAAGGGATCTAACTTAATATAAGACATGTATAGTGGTGTAGAATATATTGCCTAAGCCGATGGGCTGTCCAAGCCAATGTATAACATATCTTCTCTAGCAGTGAATACTTATACTTGTAGTTAGTAAATTTTTACTTAGTTCATAAATCACTTGCTCTTTTTATCTAGTTGTCTTAGCACACATCCCATCAATCTTTTTGACACTCTTAAATAAAAAATTAATGGTTTCCTCGAAAACACAGGTAGATTTGAAAAGTATTCTTTGATCTTCTCAAAAGCTTCTTAACAATCCTAATTCCATTTAACTATGTTGCTTTTGTGAAAAAGCTTAAAAATTAGATCACATTTAGACGTAAGTTAAGAGATGAAACGAGCAATATAATTTAGCCTTCCTTGAAAACCTCTTACCTTTTTTGTGTACTAGAAGGCCATAAATTTTTTTACGGTTCATATTTTGTTAGGATCTACCTTAATCTCTCTCTTGTAGACTAGGAAACCCAACAACTTCCCAGAATTGACACCAAATATACTTTTGGCGTGATTCAACTTGAGTTCAATTTTTTTCAGCCTTTCAAACAATTTCCTAAGGTGGCTTATGTGATTTTCTTCCTTGTGGGACTTAGCTATCATATCATCAACATAAACCTTAATTTTTTTATGCATGGAACAATGTCACCATTGCCTTTTGATAAGCTACTCCAGCATTCTTTAGTCTAAAGGGCATGACTTTATAGCAAAATGTTCTTTACATGGTCACAAAGGTAGTTTTTTTCTTGTCTTTAGAAGCAATCTTGATTTGATTATAACCTGAGAAACCATTGATAAAAGAAAACAAGGAATATTTGGCAATGTTATTTACAAAAGTATCAATATAAGGTAAAAACATTTTCCTTCAGGCTTGCCCTACTTAGCTCTTAACAATCCATGCCATCCAAACTTTCATGTCTTTTTGGGCACTAAAACTATGTTTGCTATCCATTTATGATATTTGGCTACCTCTAGAAATCCTACATCGAATTGTTTCTTAACCTCTTTTTTGATTGACAATAGCATCTCGTGTTTCATGCATCTTTTCTTTTGTTGCACTAGTTTACATTTTAGATTTATAGGCAACTTATACTCTATAATGTCAGTATTTAAAGTTGGTATATCTTGATAAGACCATGCGAATACATCAACATATTCTCGAAGCAATTCTTTTAGTCTTTGTCTACCATTAGATAAGAGTGATATTCCCGTTTTGACCTCTTTTTTTACTTTCTTCATCACCTAGATGACTATTTCTATAATTTCTTGATGAGGCTCATAGACCTCTCTCCTTGTTCAACTAACATCAACAAATCAGGTGATAAGGTGTTATCATCCAAGTATTCTTTATTATTAAGTTCACTGATATGAATAGAGTTTCAAAGTCAAATCTCAAATTATCATTATAATTGCTTGTATGTTCATTATTTCCAAATTTGAAAATGGTTGAAAAAATGTATATCGGTATATCTGTGATATGGAAATGAAATGAATGAGATAAAGAGAAAATGTACTAAAATGCATTCCATTTATTATTAAATATGAAAATGACAGAAGTAAATTAGCCTATACATATGAAATTCCCTAACATTCTTAAGCATGAACCATTAGGGATCAGATTATTATATTACTTTGGTAAAGGTTTAAAAACAAAAAGTAGTTTCATTATCTTCTAATTCTTCAGTTTAGCGCCTAGATGCATCAAACAACTAAGGGATCTTTTTGTTGACTTCCACTATCCACTGTATGAATCAATAATTCCCAAAGAGCTTCATCTATTTCCTCAATCAATGTCTTTTTTGGAATATTTATGTCGATAAACTTTTTTAAACAAAAAGTATTGTAAAAGTATGGTATAATCTGTTTATTACATCCCAGTGTATAAATCTTATAATAAGCCATTCTTTTTCTTTTTTTGATTTCCATCATTTTTTTTTCCTTATATTGCCTATATCCTAATCAATATCCTTTCTTATTCACTGATAGATTGAGGGGTTTCCAATTCTTTGCAAGTATTTTCTTAATCTAGCTTCAATCTACCAACCTTTTTTGGCTATTTGATTAATAGCATCTGAGCTATTTTAGGCATGTGTATGCTCGATGCTTTGGAACCTCTACCTATATATGTCACATTGACGAACTTAAATGATCTGAAAAAATAATCTAAGGCTTCTTCAGTGGCTTCCACATATAGGATTGGTGACATTCGAGTTACTAGTGAATCTTCTTCTCCAAACACATAAACTTGATTGTTATCGATAACGAATTTAACTTTTTAATGTAATGATGAAAGGACATGCCCCGCAGCATAAATCCATGGCCTCTTTAATAAGCAACTATAGGATAGTGAAATGTCCACTTGATATTTGACATTAAAAATGCAAGGACTAATCTAAAAAGGAATCTCGATATCACCTATCACTTCTTTGTAGGTTCCACCAAAAGCCCTTACCATCATACTACTAGCTTTTATGTAGGATGTGTCCATAAGCAACATGGTTAGCTTGCTCATAGGCATTACATTGATTGATGATCTATTGTCAATGAAAACCTTTTCCATGGTGTAGGTTTCATGCCTTGTCATGGTATGTAAAGCTTTCATGCTACTTTGTCCATTTGAAGGTATCTCATCATCATTGAAAGTTATATAACTGGAAGTCTCCAAACTCCCAAAAATATGGCTCATGTTTTCAATAGAGATATTGCAAGTGGCATAAACATGAATCAATACTTTCATCAATGCATTTCTGTAGGGCTCAAAATTTAGCAACAATGATAATAAAGTGGTATGTGCTGTCATCTAATTCAACTATTCCATAATACTGTATTTACTATGCTTAATCACTTGTAGAAACTCGCAAGCTTCTTTTTCTATCATAGGTTTCTGGTATTCCAAATCAAAGATCTTTATTTAGTCATTCTCACTACCTGATTTTTCTTCTTTCCTCTTTAGTTTTTCTTTTTCAACATTTTTTAACATCTAAGAAAGTAGAATCGTCAACTTTTAGTCATCATTCTATGTTGATTATTTATGCTAAGTTTATAGAGCAATTCAATTTTGACTCAACAGTTGTAGTTACAAGTTTGTAGTAATACTTTTTTGGTATCGCTCTGTTATCTCGATAAAGAAGCAAATTCAAAACATTAAAAGTAAGGATAAGCTTATTAACTTAACCAGGCTTTGAATTCTCTTCATAGTAAAATGCCACTGACTTGACCTTAACAAATAGCCCTAACAATGCTTCCTTATTAATAACATTTATCTCATCATTCTTATAATCTTCAGAAAACTCCACTTGGAATAAATCCATCAATCGTTGCATCTTTTGGTAAAAATCAATGCACTCTTGAATTGAATGACCTATAGCTTCCATGTGGTACTCACAGGTCTTAGAGAGATCATACGTATTATCATAAGTACTTGAATTTGCTGGCATAAGGCAAATCATATCAACTTTGACTAGAATGTTAAAGATTCATCTCAATAAGGTTGTAATGTCTTCCACACTTTTTCAGAGGGATATGTGCTGGCATCTTATTCAACTATTCCACAACACTATATTCATTATGCTTAATCAGCTGCAGAAACTTGAAAGTTTCATTCTCTATCACAGGTTTCTAGTACTCAAATTTAAAAATCTTTATTAGTTCTTTCTTACTTCTCGATTTTTCTTTTTTTCTCTTTAGTTTTTCCTTTTCAACTTTCTTTAACATCTTAGGAGAGTGGCATTATCCATTTTTAGTCATTTCCCCTACCCCTCTTATTTATGCCAAGTTTATAGAATAATTCAATGCTAACTTAGTAGTTGTAGTTATAACTTTGCAATTATACTTCTATGGTACCGCTTTGTTATTCCGATAAGGGAATGAACTTGAAACATTAAAAGTAAGGATAGGCTTGTCAATCAGAGTGGGCTTTAACTTTTCTTGATAGTAAAATGTCACTGGCTTGACCTTCATAAAGAGTCCTAATGATGCATCCTCATCATAGCTCATCATTCTTATTATCTTCAAAAAACTTTATTTGGAGTAAATCTATCAATCATTGCATCTCTTGTCGAAAATCAATGCACTCTTGAATCGAATGATTTATGGCTCCTATATGGTACTTACTGCTCTTAAAGGGATTATATGTTTTATGGTAAGTACTTGAATTTAATGGCACATGACAAATTATATCAACTTTGACTAAAATTTCAAATATTCACCTCAATAGGGTTGTAATATCCTTTACACTTCTTTTAACAATTCTTGCTTTATCATCACCCAAGGCATTAATTGTACGTTTAGCATGATTAGGCAATGAATTGCCATTGACATTTGTCTCCTCTTTCTTTTTAATGTTTATCAAGCCGATCTTAATTAGGCCTTGCACTTTATACTTCAATGCAGTGCCATCTTTAGTAAAATGTCTGGCATTTCCTACATGGTAATTCACACTGAGCATTGGGATAAGGTCAATAGAGGTCTTTTCTTAATAAGGTCATGGTGCTCTTTTGTCGTTTGGTAATTGGGTTAGTTAGGTTGATTGAATCATAAGTATTGTTGTAAAAAAGGTGTTTGAGGGCAAAAAGTTGGTTGAAAAGTAGGCAATGCTGTTTGGCAGGTAAGTATAACCAATGTTGTTTAAACTTGAATAATTTTTTTGATGGGTGGGATATAAACTATAAGGTGTAAATCTTTTTTGTGATCCTCCATAAGCAACTACTTAAACCTTATATTCTTTATTCTTGGGGGCTTTTCCTTTATTTGCCCTCGATGTCTCTTGCCTCTGATTTTCTACTCTTGATAGCATTTTTGATAACTTCCCCTGAGATCGCCATATCTACCAAGTTTTTCATGGCATTCCTTATCATTGTTTTCATAATAAAAAGCTCAAAGAGCACCAATAAACACCATGGTAGTTTTCTTTTTGGTAAGAGGTGGTTGGAATTGTATAGCTAGATCATGTCACCTTTGATTATACTCTTTGAAACTTTCTATTGGTTTCTTCTCCATTGCGTGCAATGCTACCCTATTAGAAGCCATGTCCATAATGTGTTCATATTAAGAAATGGATGCCCTAGCTAATTCCTCCTATGAACAAATGTGATTTTTGTCAAATTATACATACCATTTGGCAACTAAGCTTGTAAGGCTATCCTGGAATACGTGAATAAGCAACTTGTCATCATTTACATGAGCTACCATTATCCTGCAGTACATTATAACATGTGTTATAGGAAAAGTAGTGCCATTATATTTCTCAAAGTCTAAAGTCTTAAACTTTGGTGGGATCATAACATCATGCATAAGATAAAGTCTCGTGACATCTATGGATCCAAAAAATCCACTTTTTCCATAACTTAAAGCCTCTATTCAGGAAGACTTATTTTTTGGGACTTAAAATCTTCCTTTGTTTCCTCTTTATTGAGTTCCAGCTTCTTCTGTTCCTTTGGATTATCTAAATTGAGAACATGAATTAAGTTATTTGGCTTTGGCCTAATCATAGAAATGGTAACATCTGGCATTTTAAGACGTGTAACAGGGATTTCCTTATTAGCTAACTTGCACACAAGATTTTGGCATTTCTCTTTTATTGGGTTTTCATCCATTTTCCTTTCCTCTCATTCATTTTTTTCATAATTTCCATCAGTTGAGCTAGTTACTCTTTCATTTCCTTTTGCGCTTTCTTGTTTCTATTAATCTTGTTGGATTATTGCTCAACCATGATTTTCACTTGTTATCAAGTACCAAAATAGTACAGAGCAGATTGATTTATGAATTTTAGTTAATGAGCTATCCTTGAACACTCATCATTTCCATCATTATCCTTGAACATAATAATTATTGATAAAAAAGAAAAATTTGTTATTATTCTTAATAACGTTCAAAATAACATCTATGAAAATATAGCTTGACATTTATGACCTCCAAATAGACTTCACTATATGCCTATAATGATTCTGAGCATCTTCTAAGAGTTCAAATAATTTCTAGCCATGAGGTTGGAATGGGTGCACACTTGCCTTCAAATCATTGATCCTATCATGTGTTTCTTTCACTTTTCAAGCACCTATGCAAATCTAGTTGAATAGATGCCTAAGATGTTCTTGTCTTCTTGAACTCATGTCTTGGACTTGCTGATATTTTTCTTTTAACCTCTCTATCACTAGTGTCGATTGTATGGTGCACTACAACTTAAAAACATCAAAAGGGATATGCGTTCACCTTTGGATCATCCCTTGATTAGGATTCAAATTAGAGGTGATAAGGAGAAAGTCGAAAGGAAAATCATCAGATGAATTGCTCGTCTAGCTAATCTTGGATGGCTATTTCAAAATGGTCATGACTTAGAGTCACCACTGACCATTTTGGCTAGTTATGATTGGATACCTATTAAAATCAGTTGTTCTGAGTTATAAAACTCACAATGCTAATTTTATGGACAATATCAAAGTTCATCTTTAAAGGTCTAGGAATCAATTAGGAGTAGGGAAGGATTAGTACCTTACGATGCCCAAAATTAGTACCATGTAGCCATAAATTATCGACATCTTGATTTTCCTTGGTTTTTCATGCTGTGTATAATCCCCTCATTATGAATGCATTTTTTTAAATATTGGATCCAGTTTTTGATAAAAGTTTAATTAATATTCCTTTATGCAACCTAGGAGGGAGGAGAAACATAGAGGATTTGATAAAATGATATCCAGAATGATTTGGAGTAGGATACTCTATGTCGAGCACCAGAGGGATACTGACATAGACTTTTGCCTCAGGTTTAATGAAATTTGAGTTTTTGAAGACATGAATACAAGTCACCATTAAAAAGAAAAATGGGTTATTAGGTGTAAAGGAATATAATAAAAATTGTGTTAAAGATAAACAAATGGAAATAGAAAGGAGAGATGGTCGGGATATATCTCATAATTAACCTCAGTTTTTAAAGAATAATCGAATTAACAATTTTGAGATGTGTTTAGACTCGAAGGCCACCTTAGGCATAAAAGGGCTGATAAAATGTTCGAGGAAAGTAGAAGAAGAGAAAACTTAGATTTTGATGTATTTTTGAATAGCAAGGTTGGAATATCCCTATAGAGAAAATGATGTTGGAAAATCCCCTCGAAAAAATGGGTTGGAGTGTCCCCTCAAAAAAAGAAAATTTGAGTGATTTTGGAAGATCAAAATTTTTGGAATTTTTAATGAAATCAAATTTTAAGGTGGAAAATATTTTAAATTGTGGGTGGAAATTAATTTTGAAAAACAATTTTGAGTTTTGATCTAAGCCTAGAAGGACCTAGGTCATAAGTTAAGGTTCCATGGGAAAAATCATTGAATATTTCGAGCCATTCGAATAACTAGAAATATTGGTTTGGGGAAAATCTAAGCAATTTTCCCAAGTTCAGCAAATATAAGGGATGGCATCATGCTATCCATATTTTCAAATTTATTTTGACATGGGTCAATGGTTTCCACTAGCAAATGAGGTACCATTGGAAATTAACTTGATAAAGATTAACGTAAAAATATTTTAAAAATCCTAAAAAAACATTTTCTATGCATAATTAATTTTTGAATCTAAGTCTGAGTCAATACTGACAAATGCAAGGAAAGGGGAATAGTGAACTTTAAAAAATAATCCTGGACTTATCCGAAATTATTAAATCACAAACAATACCTTTCTGAAAAAAAAAAATTTATAGTATTTTCAGGGAAAAAATTTTAAAAAAATCTAGAAAATTAATTTGGTAGATGAAAATCACCTAAACAAAATCTGAATCACTAATTCCGAGATTTCCTGATAGTGAAGATTTGAAAAATTATAACTTTCACATCTAGAGTGATATGAGGCAAACAAGGTATCATTGTAAAGGTAATTTGAAGCCCTTTCTAGGAAAAATACTAGAAAATTCCAAAAAATTTGCTTGAAGTCGAAAAATAATTTTTCAATTTGGGTTACTGTGCTGCCAATACCAAAAATAAAGATTTCTTTAGGTTAAGGCTTTTATGGTCACATGACAAGGCATTAGACATTCAAATGTCCAATCATTGAGATCCATAGCAGTGGCGTAACAGACCAATGCAACCTCTATAGCATAGGCCACCAAACCATCCGTTATCCATACCAATGGTAATGATAGGCTCAAAACAAAGCTCAAATTAAGCACTTGAAAACATTTTTATTTTTTTAGTAAAAATAGAATTTATTTATCCTAATGAGGCCATGATCCCAAACATTTATACTTGACATATCCCCAAGATTGGAGAACCAATATATTAAATACAATAAATCCATGCTAATCCTTATTAATTGAGGTTAGTATAGATTTAACTTAGTGTTGGTTTTCAAAAACAGCGTAGGCACTCATTAAGCAAGCATTGCAAAGAAGCATTTTAATGAGCACATGATAAACTAAAAATATCATAATCAATCCCAACATCAAATACAATGGCAACATCACTAAAAGACATTTTTACAAGCAAATCATGCTTAAAATGAAAACCACCTCCTAGATAGCATCATAAAATGCTAGACGAACATTTATAAAGCATGAATAATGAAACATAACATCATAACATGAAAATAGTGGCTTTGAAAGCATCCAAAGGAAAATGCAATTTTTAATCACTCAAGCAATATTAAAACACCATCAAAGCAACATGAAATCCAATACCATCAAGAACAATGCATGATCTCCTTATATAGGTTATGGATATCATGAATGGGTCACTAAAATGAAAATGAAATGGAGATGTAAAGAAATAATAAAGAGGCAAATAAATATGCCAATAAAAGGTTGAAAGCTTTCCTTGCTATACCTCTCAATTGGACCCTCTCTCAGCCAAGCGTTTTCTTCACTTTTTCATGCCTTCCTTTTTTGTCAACTTTAGCTCATGTAAAAGCAACCGTGGATGCTTATGTATGCATGGGTATTGGTTGGCCGATTGGATTTTTTTTGAGGTGGCTATTTTTTTTTGGGTTGGTGACTATTGGAATTTTTTTGAAAAGAGGGCTCATGTTGTGTTCGTGCAAATCATCAAAACGTTGCTTATAAAGGGTGATGGGATAACTAAAAAAAAACCTAGGTTGAAGGGCTTATTTTGTA
This sequence comes from Adansonia rubrostipa, assembly GCA_038381775.1. Classification (NCBI taxonomy): domain Eukaryota; kingdom Viridiplantae; phylum Streptophyta; class Magnoliopsida; order Malvales; family Malvaceae; genus Adansonia; species Adansonia rubrostipa. Next base: position 4,994,201 of record JBBYHM010000020.1, on the reverse strand, counting down.
CATTGCCTCACTAAAATGATGAGTCATGGTATACTATCATGTGTTTTCAAATATTAATTGGCCTAAACACTAATACTTGAGTGCCAACTAACCACCAAAGTTCTAAAATGTCCTTTAAAAATCACTTTTTTCCAAGAAATATGCTACCATCAAGCTAATTAGGTCTTTAAAAAAATCATTAACCCAACCCATAGCTTCAAAATTAGTTAAAATAATGGACATATTAAATTAAAATAATTTTAATAAGGCCTATCAAGAATTTTAAAATATTTTTAAAGATGACCTAATATAATTAAATAAAATAGGCCCAAATAAAATAATAAAATATGCATGTGGGCTCTAATTTTATTTAATATATATTTTTTAAGGCTTAGTCTTAAATTAAATAATTTATTACCCAATATAATTAAATAAAATAGGATCAAATAAAATAATTAAATATATAGTTGAGCTTTATTTTATCTAATTTACATTTCTTATGAAGCTTGATCTTAAATTAAATAATTTACGACCTTACCTTAGCTAGGAATAATAGGGATTGGATATGAACTTGTACGAATGACCTCACTGATGCTATGGATGATGGCTTTTGATGCTCCGAATGTTGGCCCGGATGAAATAAGGTGTTTAAAAAGTGCATTCTCACATAGCTACAGCCTACAGGCACTCATGTTCACTATCATGATCCAATTTTGCCACGTCATCATCTTCTTTGCAACCCATACAAGAAATCACCTCTTGGTCTCCCAACGAACCAATGCGTGTGGAATCACCATTACATCCAGAAGCTTTACACCCAGAATTCAAGCTCTCCTTCTTGTTTACCAATAGGTTTCCACAACAACATGAAGAGAATGGCATAACCACCGATTTAACCTCCAACCACTTGGACCAACACCACGGCATTTCCCACTTGCAGCTCAATTTCCCGTCAAAGTTGCCCATATGGCTCGTTAATCTCTAACAATATCCTCTGATAAATGATTGCTAACTCAATGAATCTCCATCCATCCAAATAAGTTCACCCTATTTACCCGCTATGTTCTAAAAGTTTGCCAGGTTCCATGTGTGGAGCGGGACTCCATAACATGAAATCCTTGTCCTTCTATTATTCGCAACCACCCGCTCGAACCATTGCTCAATTTTTTTCAAAACAAAGCCCCTCTCGATCCTCGTTAATATTTGCCAGTTTCATACGTTCCTCCTCATCATCGCAGTAGATCAGTGCCATACTTCCAGATATCCTTCTAGTATCAACGTCTTTTATCCCTGCAGACCCTAAAATTTCTGCAATTTTAGAAGCAGTCATAAACCCCCTACACCATCCCACCAAGCATCTTTTCCAACCAGTGAAGGCTCTCAACATCAATAACTCTATTAATTCGAGCATCAGGTTTAGAGCCATTATGAGGATTCTTCCCATAAACTTCTCTTCTGATTTTTCCATTAGAACTTGAAGATAAGATTTACTATATGTATTGTCAACCCTTTTTCTTGTGCCATCATCTACCCTCACAGACTTCTGATTCATAGTTTTTCTCAAAAATTTCGAGAATTATACATTGCGCTGTTAACACGTACCTTATGATCTAGAAACCATACTCCAATCAGTTCCCACACAGCCTTCCTTGCCTGATCCAAGGAGGTAAATCCAACAAACCCAATTCTTCTTCCTCTTGCACTTCTTTTGTTAGGAATGAATACATCAAGGACCTTCCCAAACTTAGTGCATAGTCTCTCCAACCATTTCCAATTCACCGAGAATGGCAGATTGTTGATAAACACCGTTGTAACCATGTTTGGATGCTTGCTTCAAGAATTATTGATTAAGGATTCGAATCATGCTGTTGAAGATAAGCCGAGAAGTGGAAAGCTGAATTCCAAAATTATGATCTCAAAATAATTGGTTCATTTCTATTTCTTCATATTTTTATGAATTACACAAAAAATATATAATATAAAGTTAAATATTTTATTAGTAAATAATGTAAATAATATTAAGATTAAATAATAGTTTGGCTACTTAATTCGATTAAAAACAATTAATTAGCTAAACATTAGTCGAACTCACCAAAATATCGTGGCCTTTATTCTTGATAATTGCATGATAGGACTTGTTTCTTTTCTTCAGCTCTCCAGATTTCTTGATTACCCCTTCACTTTCGGATTTTTACATATCTACTGGGATTGCAAATCTCTATTTTTGCAAACGGTCTATTCTTTCTTTAGATCTCCGTCCTGAAATTAATTTTAAACAATTGAATAGATTTTTTTTTTTCACTTTTATGGCGTTACTTCATGTTTAATAGGAATTTGATACAATTTAAACTTACATTTATTTTGGTTTTTCCAATTAATTGTGCACTTATAAATATATATTTCCTATGTTGAGAATGACTTATACATTTTTTTCAATTATTTTAAACGGTATATATACATATATATATGAAATTATTCTAAAATATATTTTATTCAATGTGAAGATAATACCTATGTTGTTAATTTTAAATTTAAATATAACATATATTTTAAAATTTAATATAAAAAACGAAGTGTATACATAATCTTTAATGATAGGATTAAAATGTCGATAAATAGTTTAAATAAAATAAAAATTTTAATTTTAAAATTTTGATAACATTTGATAACATTTAATGTTTAAAATTTTTATTACAATGAAATCTGAATGTTAAATTTGAGATAAAATTATTTTAAAAAATAAAAACTTGGTTAGATAACTGAATTTAAAAAAATTTAATAAACATAATCTTGTTGGCAGAGTTTACACAGTCTTTACCCTGTAATATATCATATATATTTATGATGATATAGTATACCAATTCCCATTTTTTTTTAATTTCTTTTTCAATTTTGTTATTTAAATTAAAAGAAATCTTATCTAATTAAAAATGTTTAGCAAAAGCTTAAATGAAATTGCCTTAAAATTTCAATTCAGGAAACTTTAAATAAAAATATCTTATTTTTTTCCTTTTATCTTTGCTACTATTTTATTTATCAGTTATCCCTTTTTTTTCTTTCAACATATTCAAATTAATAGTAGCATAACACTATTTAGTTGGTAATAATCAAGTGATCGGTGAATACATTTTTCTTGTTATTCTTTTTTTCATTCTTTTAAATTAATTAAATGATTAAATCTAAAAATTTAAATGAATACAGTTGCCGAAAAAAAGATACAAGAAGAAGGAAAACGATGAGAAAAAGTCCAAAAATAAATTTATTTCTTAATTAAAAGTAAAGAAAAATTTTAAAATTTAAGAGCAATTTCAAAAAATGATTTGAGTACCTCAATTCAGAGGTGTCCATTGGATGGGCCTTTTGATAGCAACCAACGTCAAAATTTTTTAAAATTTTGTATCCACGCCTGAGTCAAGTTTGGCCCAGCCTAAAAGCTTAAGTCATTATGCAAAAATTGATTAAAAAAACTTTTAAAAAGTTATTTTTATTTTAAATTTATATTTTTATAATTAAATTTAAATACATTTATTTATTATACATATCAGATTACTAAAGACCTTGTCCAATATTCGGCCTAGGTGAGTTCACGGATGGTCTAACTTAATTCACTTTTGAAATTTCAGTTAAATGGTTTCAAATTTCCTTCAAATATTTTCTTACTACATTCTTACCTGATCCACACTATAGAACATAAAACTCAAAAAAAATAAAATATCATTTTATTTAATTCTAATATATAGTTTTTATTTTTATATTATTAATAATATCTACATATTTTTACAAGCCTAATGCTACTCATATTGTATTTTTTAAATACAGATATATATTTACTTTTAAAATCATTATTCTTCTTTTATAATTATTTTTTATCTCATCAAATTTCAATAGTCAAAATTTACTGTTAAAAATATTTATACAAACAAAAAATAATTATAAATACTAACATTTTGAAATACCTTCATTTCAATTTTCTTCAAAATTTTAAACTCTAAAACCTTATCACCTCTTTTCATTTCCCTTTCTTTTTCTTTTTTTTTAATTATTATTGTTATAAGAATCTAAGTTTTACTCACTCTTGTAGTGAGTATATAAAAAAATTGTGCTTAGAAAATTAAATGTAAAAAAAAATGTTAAATTCTTTTCTAAATGAGAAGTTTTTTTTTAATAGGTAATTTTTTTTAGAAACACATATTTTTTAATAAAAAACTATAATATAAAATACTAAAAGTATATTTTATTTTTATCGATTTAATTTAATTTTTTATACTTTCCCTAATCTTTACTATGTTTATACTTACTGAATTAGCATCACGACAGGTAGTGAAATTAATTAAAAGAAAAAAATTCTAGATTTTGACACAGTTGCTATGTGTTTGGAAAAGAAAAAAAAAACTAAACATATTACCTAAAGTAGTCTATTTTTTTTAACATACTTTTTTGCTTACATTTTTTTTTTTTTAATTTAGTCTACTCACATAATAGTTTAGCCACTAGTAGATTTATCAATTTTGATCTGAACTTGAAAAATTCAGTTAACCTATCCAAATCCGACTCAACCCAATTTGATCTAAAAAAGCTAACAACCTAAAAACAACCAACTCAAAGTCCAAAATGACTTAAACTTAAAATGATTTGAATCTAGAATGATTTGAACACGAAATGACTCAAATAATTAACCCTAAATGACTTAAAACCATAATGTCCAAACCCAATAAACTCGAGTGTTAAACTCGGTTAAGCCGACCTTAAAATGATATGAACTCAAAATAACTAGAATCTAATTAACTTAAGTGTTAAACTTAATTTACCAAAAATAGAATTGATCCAAACCTGAAAATAAATTGAAAATTTAAGATTTCAAATTGACCCAACTGAAAACTAGCTTGACTTGCCTGATTTAGAAGCCATTAGCCATAATCTAGTTGAATTGACTTCCACAAAATTAAATATATATTTTTTATAAAATTACAAATAAAAAAAGCTATGGTAATTTTAAATATGATACAAAGAAAGAATTAAAACATAATAAAAATAAAATAAGACATTAATATATAAAAATATTAAAATATATATAATGTGAATTATTTGTTTGTCAAAATATATAAAAGTATATAATAACTTAAATATAATTATAATATTTAAATATACGTACAAACAATGGTGTAAATGAATCATTTCACCTTTCTTTCTTTCTGAGCAGAATAAAATGGAAGATCCAATCTAACCCAATAAAAGAATTTCTTTTTTATTTGATGTGTGTTAAAATTACACTGTTTTAAAAGGAAATCGATAAGCATAGGTTAGCTAACCAAAAAATAGCCTTAAAGTACTTACTAAAATTGCAAGAGCAGAGAAAAAAGAAGAAGAAAGATGAAAGAAGAAATTGAAGTATTGTGTCAATTGCATAACCTCATCTTCAAGAACAATTCAGGATTTTATACAGCAAAGATTATAGCTAACAATCTAACTACCAACTAACAAGTTAATTGTCACTAACAGTAACTAGTAACTACCAGCTAATTAACTAACTGCTCTAAAATTAACTAGCAGTTTTAGCTATCATCTAATGGCTACAAGTATATTTGAGTTTCCCCTCCACTGAACATTCTCTTTGCATCATTATTCCTCCTTGATTGGAATTGAAAATAGAAAAAAAAAAAAAACTGTTTTTCTGACACCCAGGAATTTTTTTTAATTATTACGTTATAGGGAAAGTGGGGGAATTTTGGAGACAATTATGTTGGCAATGGAGAAGGAATTTGATTCAAAGCTTGGGATTCAGGGAACCAATGATAATAATGATGGCAATAATTCTAGTAATCCTTCTAATGTTGGAGATTCCAGATAGGTTTTGAAATCTAAAAGCTTTGCATTTAGAGCTCCTTAGGTGAATTTTTGCATCAAGGATTTTGAATCGAGGAAGATCTATGGTGTTGGATCTTATTCAAAGGTTAGTTTTTTAAAATTTAAAGATTTCTTTTTTAAAAATTTGGCATCTAGGATTTATGGGTTTGCTTTGTTTTTTAATGTTTGATTATTTATATATGCATGTTCTAGCTTTATGAATTTGATTAGTAGTGATGATTTGTGATGAATTGTGTATTTTTTGGATAAATTTGTGCTATCTTTGTGAATTATGTGGATTTTTCCAGGTGATATAAGATGTTTGAATAGAAGGAAATAAAATCTGCCTAGTTTTTAAGAACATAATCCCATTGTTTAATAACAATGTTTGATTTTGTAACTGTCGTTGCTTTTATTTCCTAGAAGATGAATACTTTTTCTATGTGAAGATGTTTGATATTTAGGCTAATGTTTTGTAGAGGATGGATGGAAAATCTTTTAGGGTCTAATTGAAGTTCCATAGCTACCATTAGCATAGTTTTTCTCTATCCTCTTTTGTTGTTAATGGTTCAATTTCACGTAAGAGCATTGGGCAATTTCAACCTGTGCCTTTAAAGCTCTCAGCTTCCCCCCATTATTGGATTAAGATTTTATTGGTTGCTCTCATTTTGTTTCTAATTATTTATAGACGATGTTATTGACACATTGTTATTAAAAAAAACTATTTGGTTCATTTTTGTCTGTTCATCTCTTTTTCCCTTTTATTATTTTTTTTTCCATTTTCTTGGAAGCTAACTCACTTATTAGTAAACACTTTTTTTAGTCATCTTAAAAGAGAAAAACAACTTGTGATTTTTTCATTTTGTTAGAAACTTTTGGGATATTTTGAAAACATGAAGCTAAATTAAACTACTTGTTTCGTTATTTGAGCATTTTCAGGTTGCGTGGTTGGTTAAAGATATTAATGAAGGAGTTCCTCATCAGTGTAGTGGTGGCTTAGCTTAAACTAATGTAAATAATGGAAAGGAAGAAAAGAGGGAAAAGCTGCCTTTATGGTTAAGAGTGAGAAAGGATAATTCAAACTGGCCATAATTATTTATTTATGTTTCTTGCCACTCTTTTACAATCATTACAAGAAATTATTTTTCTATGCAAACAAAATTTTTACGGTAGTAATGGTTGCTTGAAATGCTAATTAGTTAAGAATATATTTATTGGTTGACATTGTAGATAAATAGACCTGACAATTCTTATTATATTCGTATATTTTATCGTGTCATAATCGCGTTAAGATTTTTTTTTACATTTATATCAATTTTTATTTGTTTATAATTCATATTAGATAGATTTTGAAAATATATTTGAGTCATATCGTGTCATATTTTTTTGACTTTATACATATCATATTTGTGTAATTGTATCAAAACTTGCCAGATCTATAGATAAATAAGCATCTTTTCTTTTAATTAAGAGTTTTAGATGATTGATCATACATACTTGGGGCTTATTCATTATTATCATTTTTTTGTTTATAGTCATGTTTCTGAAGTTTTATGGTAAATATCTATTGAATTATTTATTTTGTATACATTCACTTTCCATGTTGCTCAAGATTGTTCTCATGTACCATTTTGATGTAGTCATCAGGTTGTGAAGGCAAAGAAGAAGGATATAGGAATGGTGTATGCTCTGAAGATCATAGACAAAAAGTTCACCAAGGAAAATAAAATAACTTATGTAAAAACTGAAACGTATTGTGCTCGATCAACTGGACCATATTGGTGTTGTGCGGCTATATTTTACATATCAAGATACATTTTCTTTGTGTAAGTATTCTTGGCTGTATCGGTCAATAGTATTATGTGCATACTTGTTTAGTTAGTTTTTAAAACAACTTTTCTCCCTCGATGTTTTTCATCGAGTATATCTTTCTAGTTCATTTAATTTTCTATTTTGTTTGACATTGTTTTCTTTGATCATATTGTGAAGACATGGCCTTCGAATCCTATGAAGGTTGGAGAGTCTTTTGACTAAACAACAAGAGTAAGTTAATCATAGCATGTGGTCCTATATAATTATAAGCAATTAACCAAAAAAAAATGTTGTGGCAACTTTTTTCTTATAGGATGTGATTGAGTTGTTTGAAATTGAATTGTCTGCTCCATGAATTATTATTGAACTCGATGAATATAACCTTTTATTATATACTTGTTTTCTATTTTTTGTCTAATTCATTATAAATCTAGAATAGTCATGGGTACTTTATTAATGATCATAAAAAATTCTCAAATATCATTATTGAATCCTTTTATAATTCATTACATAACATTGTAAATCCCTTCTGCCCCTTAGTTTTAAAATATTAAATGCTAGAATGTTCTTAAGCTTAAGCGTTATTGTTTCAATCTAGTGTTTGCTTCTATATCTACTGGTTTATTTATGTTCAATATCCACCATCTAGTTACATTTTTTCCAAAATTGTTTTTCATCAGAGGATAAAGATTGCTTCTATGTTGCAGAAGTTGTAGTTGCTCTACATAACATAGGATTAATACATAGAGATATTAAAGTATTTTCCAAGCACGAATGTTCTGTTACATTAACATTTGAGAAATGCTAAATGTTCATTACTTGCATCCAGAGAATTTGCTACTTACCAAAGATGGGCATATTAAGATTTCTGACTTTGGTGGTGTAAAGCCTATGCAAGTAGCTGAATAAAAGCCTTTCCTAATGCATTCTCAGGTAAATACATCATTTCATCATATAAAAAAACCACAACCTTTCCCCTGCCTTCAATGTTTAACGCTAATATTGTTTCAAGTGCTTTGTCCTGATAATAAGGTGTGCACATTTGTGAGGACAACTACATATTTTTCTTCTGAAATCCTAAACTCTTCTTTAGCACTTTCAAGTAAGCTTTAATCACTTAATGAGTTAGTTTTGCAATCTAGATTAAAATTGCCAACTTGAAGCTGAACCTTAAGCTTGCAACAACTAAATATAGAAGTTTTTATTCTTTAACTTTTTATCCTTTCCCCTTACCCCCTTCCATTTTTGTTTTTTTTTTTTTTTTGCTACCACTTGATTTCTTGGATAATAAAAATGTTGATACTTGTGATTTAACTTAGTTGTTGTCCTTGATCTTGTTAATTTCATAGGATAACTTATTTGTTCTTTTAAACATATTTGAACAGAAATGACAACTGGGCACTCACCTTGTACCAAATGCTATCAGGGACTTCTTTTTTTAAAGATGCAAAGGAATGACTTACATTTCAAAGAATTACAGCCTGAGATATAAGATTTCCAAATTATTTTTTTAAAGAACCTAGAGACCTTCTCGATCACTTCATGGTGAGCTACAATTTTATGCATGTTGGGATTTGGTTTCTGATATGCATCTGTAAACTTGTATTTTTAAGACTTTAAAATATTTTTCATTATCTATTTCTGTTATTAGATACATATCGTATTTATCGTTACATTTATGATGGAAAAATTATAAAATAAAAGTAGCAGTAACTAACAAGCATAGTTTTAAGCCTAGTTTTTAGAGGACTCAAAAACCACATAATTTTTTATATCTATGGAGTTCTCTGCATTAAGGATGGAAATCAACTTATGATTTTTAAGATTATGAGATAACTGTCCTTCATATTGCTTTTGACACTTAATATGCTAAGAAGAATTGGAGTTTTTATGAAATGATCATCATTTGTAAAGTTGCATTATAAGGGGAAACAAAATATGATAGCCATAACACTAGCAAATAAATTTTACTATTAAGACACAATTGGTTAAGTTGTTCCATCTTTGTTGTAAGATTATACTATTTTACAGCTGCACATTCTATTAACAAGAGAAGATAAAGTGTAAGGCAACTAAATTTTTCCATAATAAGCAAGTAAGACAAAAAAAAAAAAAAAAAAAGGAAAGAAAGAAACAACCATGGTACAAGAATACATTGCTCCAACTTTTTCTTTTTCTTGAAATACTCGTGTCTGACACCTACATTTAATTTATATTTTTACATGAGTATAGGGATATAATCTAACATGAAAAATTAAAAAAAAAAAAATCAAATATGCTCATGTTAGACTCATAACCATATCCATGCTCATGCCCGAGTCCAAGTAACATAGGTCCAAGACACTGGTTAAAGAGGAAAATATCTCTTACCTTGTATCTTTAATTTATGCTAAGCCTACTTTCTATAGAATCTTAGCAGAAATATATGTTCTAGGTTACCTTGTTGGGGCCCTCTAAATTTATTTTAAGTGATTAAGTAATCTCTTCATTTGACTTCACTACTAAGTAGATCTTCTGATCGAAAAATTGAAAACACATCTAGAGTCTGAAACATCTGATGTACTTCTTCAGGCCCATTATTTCTGCGTGTAGTGGAGCTAATTGGTTTGCTACGAACTTAATCTTATGGTGTCTCCCACATCAACCATTGACGTAGGCTTTTCTTGGTTCTTATTTAGACTTTTGGATTAAATCTTTGTCTTTCATTATTTTTTTCTTCCTTCTTATATGCTATCATCTATACGTCCAACATATTAAGTTTTCCCATCATTCTAGAGTCTTCTCTTACTTATCAAGAAATATTCAATAAAAAAAACCTT
>JBBYHM010000020.1:4909136-4937111 GCA_038381775.1 Adansonia rubrostipa | reverse complement strand
TCTAATCATGCAGTTTGTCATTTACAATCCGCACATTAGTCTTATCAACATATTTTATATCAGAAAGAATCTAATTCGCATGCATTATTCTTATCCACTTATTTCTAGTTAATTTATTTCATACCAGAAGAAATCTGATTCCATGCATGAGTTTTATTAACTTATTTCATGTCAGAAGGAATCTAATTCAAATACATTAATTTTATCATCTTATTTCATATCAGGGATCTAATTCTCATGCATTAGTCTTACCAACTTCCTATTTCATATCAAAAGGAATTTGATTCTCATACATTGATCTTAGGATTTTATTTCATATCAAAAGAATCTGATTCTCATGCATTAATCTTATCAACTTATTTTATCTAAGAAGGAATATGATTCCATCAAGAATTCATTTATTAGTCACATATTTTAGATGTCAATAAACCCTAACAATATACCTTAAACTCTTTATGTCTATAGAATAAGAAATTGTTAGGTGATAAAATGATTTTGTAGTAATAGAAAATCCACCTACGAACTAACTATTTCTTAATTGAATATATTGTTTTTTTTTTTTTTTACTTTCAGAAGTCAACATTTCAAATATCGATTTATCATGTAAATCAGTTAAATAGATAATCAAAGAGTTTTATTATTTATTACATTTTTTAAAAATTATACGGGAATAGACACCTGATCTGTCAATTTTTCTTATACAAGTGAGAAATCGATACTGTCAAATTCTAACCTGCACTTATATTTTTTTTATTTTGTAAATTTTTCTTATTTTGTAATTTTTTAAAATTATATGAGAAATTGGCACTTGATATGTCGATTTCCTATATACAAGTGAAAAATCGACACTTGATGTGCTATTTCTCACCTGCACTAAAAAATCATCAAATTAAATAATAATTTTTTAATTTAATATAAAAATTAACTTATTTTCAAAAATAATCTAAAAATATTATATTTTCATAAATAAAAAATGAATATTTCAATAAAAAAACCTGTGGGACCCAACTATTTTAAAATTTTTTATTTTATTTCAAATTATTAATTATTACTTTTTGCACCTGTGACCTCACCTATACAGTAACAAGACCATTTTGACAACTCTGGTTACCTCAATTATTTATTTATTATTTAATGAGTGTGCTTAAAATATTTTTAAAGATAATCTTACGTCGTAATATTTTCTTTCAATACTTGATAATGATAAATAAAATTATTAATTTATATATTTAATATAATATTATTTATTTATTATTATTATTATAGAGAGAGAAACTTTATTTATTTATTTCGGTTTCTTACTTTTCAGAGTACCCACTTTCCACTAATTTTCCCAAAGTTGACTTGCAAGTTGGAACTTCAGCCAGTCGTCTCCCCCGCTAGCACGCTTCAACATTAGATAAAAAGGCTACTTGTTCAGGCTAATTGTAAAGATCACATAACCCAGATTCCATAAAAATGGTGATTATTCTCTTTCACTTCTTCTTGATATTCAGCTCAGCAGCAGTTGGTCTCGGTCCATCCGAACCATATCAAGATGGTTGCCGCCCAGCTAGCTGCAAACGCGGCGGCCCTCCTGTCAAGTACCCATTCCGATTGAAAGACAAGCAAAATGACAGCTGTGGCTCACCTGGGTTCTACCTGTCCTGCAACAACAAGAACCAGACAGTTTTCGAGCTGCCCCTATCGGTCAAGTTATTGGTGAAACGTATAGATTACCGAAATCAGAAGATTCAGGTGTATGCTGAAGATGGTTGCTTCCAAAATCAGCTTTCAAAGCTCACATTATCTGATTCTCCTTTCAATGTCAGCTCGGATCCAAATTACTCCGATTATTACACCACACCGCAAAACTTTACTTTGTTTCAATGTTCCGATGAAGGTCAATCGGACTATAGTTACGATACAATCGGTTGCCTAAGTACTGAGCCTGAGTTCTATGTTAAATACACTCCTTCTAGTTATACGGACACTGATCTGTTGTATTGCAGGAAGACTAAAGATCTCGTAGATATTCCTGGAAGGTTGATATCTGATCAAAGAAACAATTATTACTTTAGTTGGAGCAGACCAGCATGTGGTGAGTGTGAATCACGAAGCAAAGGATGTCGATCCAGTAATAACAACACATCGGGCTTCGAATGCTTTGACATCCCCAGCAAACATTTAGGTATGTTTCTTATGATTTTTATGTAGTATTAATTCTCTCATGATTTTTTGACATTTATATTTTGGGCGTAAATGTTAGTTTTCTTTTCTTATTATTAAGTATATGGTACCGGTTCAATCCATATAAGATTAGGTTTAGGTTTTATTTTTACAGATCAAGCTTGTCCGATTTGGATCATTATTTATAAAATAAAAAATATTTTTATATAAGTTTAATTATAAAAATATAAAAATATTAATATAAAATAATTTTTTTAATTTTTAAATATTTTTAGAACAAAAATTTAAACTTAAGAGTTGGGTTAAATTCGAGTCCAAACAATAATTAAAAAAATTTTAGACTGTAATCTAATTGGATCACAAAAACCGTGTTACTAACGATTTTAATATAAATTAAAATAAATAAATATGTATTTATATATAAAAGTTAGTATATCTCCATTTTCTTATTAGTAATAGTTCAATTTTTGTGAAAAGTATTTTAACAAATAAAATTATGAGTGCATCATATTTTATAATGGGAAACTGTCTTTTTAAAATGCTCGAAATTAGAGAATTACATATAATCAGAACATAAGGATATTTCCAGTGGAATTATAAAAATAAAACCATTAGAAAAGAAAATTCTCTAGGAATTTTAGAAGAAGAATAACACATGAAAACTCAAATAGCAGTTGCTTCATGATTATCCTATTGAAGAGAAAAGTACTAGACGGCGACCGGCTTTATTGACTTTTGACTTAGGTTTATTGACATTGTTAAGAAGATATACATAGTTTGCAGTATTTAGCTGTCAATGAAATCGTTTCTTGGAATTTGAAGTGGAATTAGTCAAGATCAATCATATTTTATGATTAAAATAAATTTAATATTAATATTTTAATTTTTAACAATTAAAAAATTAAATTATTTATCAATTATTAATAAAATAATAATTTTATGTTGAATAAAATTTTTTAAAAAATTTAAAATCATACTTGATTTACGAATAAATTAAAATTATAAATATAAATAGTAGAACAAATAACCGGTTTTGAGCACATCTAAGGATGATGGAATGGCCTAAGGAGTGAGGAATGGGCCGGTCTTGTTTTGGCAATTGTTGACTTTTGTTGATAAATTAGACTTGGTCAACTAAAAGCTTGTTTAGTTCAGCCAAATGAAAGCTTTGGTGGTAGGTGTTGTAAAGTACAATTATTTTGAAAATATTGTATGGTTAAAATATACTTTAAATTTTAGTAGTAAAAATTTAAATATAAAAATTAATGTCTGATATATTTCTAATGTAAAAGCAAGGTAAAATATAGAAAATTATTTGGTAACATTTTTGGTTTCTTTTAATAAATAAAAAGAGTAAAATACTCAAATTCTAAGTTTTCAAGGGAAATAAATAAATAAACCTATTTCTTGAGTGAAAATAAAAAGTAAGGCAATTAGCTTCACATCCAACTACTTTTAACTGTTAACCTTTCAATAAAGATATTGCTTGGTTGGTATTGAATCAATTCTATTTTTGACTAAAGCCTGTACTTTTATTTGTACGTAATATTTATATTCGATATATATTTAAATATAAGTAAAGTATATTTTTTAACGTACGAAAACATTAAAAAAATTAAGTATATTTATATAAATATATATCAGTATTTGACACTTATTTAAGTCAGAACAATATAGATTTTTTTTAATCCGATTTAATCTAAATTCAAAATCTGAGAAAACATTGGAGAAAATATTATTGCCTGAATCAATGTTATGCGTACCTTTGCCTCAAACTTGTGATGAAAATTTGAATGATGGATTGATTTTGAATGTTTTAACAGATTATAAGTGCAGGAAACTTAAGGGAAAACATTTAGACTAGTTAAGATTTATAAAATATTATTAATGTAGTGATTTTGACTAGAAACAAATATATACAATGCTGATATTTAAATGTCATTTACAGGTGCAAAAATGAAGCTGATGATTGTAGGAATAAGTATAGGTTCATTTGTTCTTATTTTGAGTCTCACTGGACTACTTTGGCTGCATCACTTACATAGAAAGGAGAAAGAAGGTCAACGCAAAATCGAGCAGTTTTTGGAGGATTACAAAGCTCTGAAGCCGTCAAGATATTCATATGCTGACATCAAGAGGATCACGAATCAATTCAAGGAAAAACTGGGACAAGGTGGCTATGGCACTGTGTTCAAAGGGACTCTGTCCAATGATGTTTCAGTTGCTGTCAAACTTTTGAATAGTTTCAAAGGAAATGGTGAAGAGTTCATCAATGAAGTTGGTTCGATGGGTCGAATCCACCATGTCAACGTCACTCGTCTCGTTGGCTTTTGTGCTGACGGATGCAATCGAGCCCTCGTTTACGAGTACTTGCCGAATGAGTCATTAGAGAAATTCATATTTGCACCCAGAGGTGAGAATCGTTTCCTTAATTGGGAAAAGCTTCAAGATATTGCTTTAGGCATAGCCAAAGGTATTGAGTACCTGCACCAAGGTTGCGAGCAACGGATCCTCCATTTCGACATCAAACCTCATAACATCTTGCTGGACCAGAACTTCAATCCAAAAATCTCTGATTTCGGGTTGGCTAAGTTATGTTCCAAAGAGCAAAGTGCTGTTTCAATGACAGCAGCAAGAGGAACCATGGGCTATATTGCACCTGAAGTATTGTCTAGGAACTTCGGAAACGTTTCTTACAAATCCGATGTTTATAGTTTCGGGATGCTGTTGCTAGAAATGGTTGGAGGACGAAAAAATATCGATGTAAAAGTCGAAAATGTAAGCCAAGTGTACTTCCCAGAATGGGTTTACAATCGTTTAGACAAAGGGGAAGAGTTGGGGATCAGCATTGAAGATGAAGAACATGATAAGATAGCAAAGAAGCTTACAATTGTTGGACTTTGGTGCATCCAATGGTACCCTGTGGATCGTCCTTCAATGAAAGCTGTGGTTCAAATGTTGGAAGGAGAGGCTGAGGACCTCACAATGCCACCGAATCCTTTTGCCTCTAAAGATGAATTGAAGCCTAAAAGGCCCATTAATAGAGAGCTAGAAACTATTTCTGAATAAGAGAGACTATGTGAAAGCAATTTGCAAACTACAGTAGTTTTTATACTTTAAGTTTGTATTCCATAATTGGAACAGCATTATGAAAATATGTTATGGAGTTGTTTCTTGTAAAAACTAGTTTTAATCGCTTATAGCAAACAAATATACAGTAGGGATTATGAAAATAGTTCGTTTATTATATACTGCTTATTGAATTTCTTTTAAGTTCACAAGTTGGCTTTACAATTGTTATATGTTTTATTATGAAATATACCCTAATTGGTAAGTCTAACCCCATTAATATTGTTTGTGGAAAAAAAAAAAAAACTAAGCAAACTTAATGCAGTTTTGTCTTTCCAAATAGATTAACTAGGAATATTCCAACTTATTTGAGGAACTTAGCTGCCCTAAATACTCGTAAGTTTTGAATTACTTTAATTTAAACAAAAGTCGAGTTCAATTCCAGCTCAACTTTAGTGCACCTTCTATGACTATGTGTGTATTTTTTTTTTATTTTTTTTATTTTTTTTGTATATGTTGCAATTTTTTATCAATTTTTTTGGGGTTCTCAAGTCCTCTTTCAATTATTTCTTAGGTTGCTCTATCTATCTTTGGGTTCTATTAGGAAAGGGCAAAGGGCCTATACTCATGTGTAGAAATTTAATTTTGTTCGAGCTTTCATGTAAGTATTTCAGGCACATCTACACTAGACATTCAAACCCGAATCTTTTTTTTATCATCTTGAGCTAAGGTAATGTCATAAATTATTTAATTTAGAGCTATGCCTTATAAAAATTATATTAGATAAAATAGGATTCACATACATATTTAATTAATTTATTTAGGACCCTATTTTATTTAATTATGTTCGGCTAATTTTTCAAATATTTTGAGTTCATACCTAGCCTTATTAAAATTATTTTGGTCTCTGTGTCCATTTAGTTAATTAAGTTTAGGCCTATTGTGTTAGGTAAATGAATTTTTTAAGGCACAATAAACTAGATAGTGAAATATTTTATGACAAAATTTGATATTCAAGAGATATTTTGAAACTTTAGTGGCTAATTGGTCCTAAAGCAGGAGCATACTAGCCAATTAAAATTTGTAAGCACCTTATGAGTAGCATGACTCACAGCATTAGACAAGAAAAATATTCAAATGCCCCATTTTACTAGGTTTTTTTATGGCTGAAAATCTTCCCTATAAAAGGAATATTTCATGCTCAGCCCAAAAAAAGAAATTCACCTCTCACATGTTCCTTCTTAGAGAAAATACCTCAAGCCTGTAGCTCCCCCCAAAAACCCTCTTTTCCAAGCATTTTTCCTTACCAAAACCCCCTCCATTGTTAGATAACCTTAGAACTCATCTTTGGCTACTCTTTCTTGCTAATCCATAACAAAGAAAGCGAAGAAAGTAAGCTGAAAAAAAATATTCGAAGCAAGGAAAGAAAGGAAAGAGCAAGTGTTTAAGCAAGGCTTCAAAGCTTTGGTGGTATATCCCTAACCTTATCTTTTTATTTTCTTAATATTTTTGGCATTTCTTGCATCCATATTAGTGACCCTTTTTATGCTAAAGATGCCCTTCTCATAGGGGATTATGTTTTTTCTTTGACAATACATCGTTCAACCTTGCTCTTGTTGATGTTTTTATGATGTTTTGGTGCTGAAATTATCCATATTTTCTTGGAAGATCTTCAACAGCCCCTGTTGTTGTGTTTTTATGTTATGTTTCCCCTTTTAAATCATGGTTCATGTTTTATATAGGCTTATTTAGCATATCTCGATGTCTTTGGGACATGATTTGCATTTTTAGCATGCTTTCTTTGATAAAAATGTTGTCTAGTTGATGTTTTAGCATATTTTTGTTATTTGATGTCATGTTTGAATGCTTTACTTGATTACAAATTCTTGCTTGATGCTTTGTTTTTGGTGTCCTTGTTGCCATGTTTTATTTTTATAAAACTTCCCTAAGTTAGGCTTGTATAATCTCGATAAAAAATGAGATTAATGTTGATCTAAGTTTTTCCAACAAACTACTCTTACAACTTACGAAAAAAATAAAGCGTACATGTTTAGATTCATGGCCTAATGAAATATGTTTTCAACCTTTAAAATTTTATATTTATAGTATGTTTAATAAAATTCCTTGTGTTAAACCTTTATGTTATGACTCAATGGTATAGTTAATTGGTCCACTTACCCAATTCCCTAGGACTTGAATATCCTTGATTCCACTGTCATAGACTCTAATTGTCAGACATTCGTGTTTCTGACAGGTCGATAGGGGTCTAAAAAACCAAAACATGATAACTCCATTGTTTTGGACTTGAAAATTTGTTTTTTGAATCGTAGATGATATTTATGAAACTTTTTGGTATTTTCCCCATAAAGGTCACTGAATTTCATTTCCAACATTATCTTATGTGTCCCCAAGTGTGATGAGTTTTTAAATTTTTGCTATCTGGAACCCTTAGAATTAGCCACTAATATTTTGTTTAGGCTATTTCAGTCTACAAGATGATTTTTCCCAAATTTCTAAATATTTTTCTTGAAAATTACAGGAAATTCCCTTTCCATAAAGGTATTATTTGAATGCCAAGATTTCGCACCCATTCACTTATATGTGCTGTCAATGCCAAATCGAACCTAAATTAAAAATTATTTCCTCCTAGAAAGCAATTTTCTCAAATTTTTGGAATATTTTTATATTAATCCTTATTGAATTACCTTTCCAAATATATCTTATTTTCCATTTGAAACCTTCTAGTCAGACTGAAATAATTTAAGGAAGGTGGATGGCGTGATGCTGTCTCTTATTTGAAACATTTAGTAAAATTAGTTGATTTCCTCAAATCCCTTTCTATAGGCATTCAGATGCATCGAAATGAGTCCAAATCATTCCCTGATGGAGTCATGTGTCATAATATAGGTCACACTAGGCTTGGTTAAGGTTAATTCTATGCTTTTATTTAAATTATTGGTTTTAATTCAAAATCTATATTCTTACCAAAAATTACCAAAATTTTAATCTACACGAGTACTTCAACCCTATTTTTTTAAAACTTCATCCAAAATCCAAAATTTCTCTCTCCTGATTCACCTTAAATTTTTCATCGAAACCTCAGTTTCATGCCTTAAACGACCAACCAATCCAAACATGTCTCAAAATTGTTAATTTGGTTGCTTCTAAATAATTGAGGTTAATTACGAGATACATCTTGACTGTCCCTCATTTTTATGCTTGTATGTGTTTATTTTATATCATATTTGTTCTATTTTTTATGTCTTACTAACGCATTTCCTTTGTTGGTGACAAGTTTTGCATTCATGCATTTTCTTAAACTTAAAAAAAAGTCAAGACAATGTTTCATATCAGTATACCTCAAGTGCTCAATATATAATACCATTTTTAAATTAGACTTAGAAATATTTTAGCTTACGTTTCTCCATGCCTTCGGGTTACGTAATGTATCAAACTCTTTTATACAAAAATTTGATTTATTATTTTCAAAATTCAGGCATCATAAAAAGAGGACTATACACAAATAGTGGTTTAACTAAAACCTAGTGAAAACTGAGACTGAGATATTATGTGGCCAAAAGATAGGGAGTCATGGTAGTGTTAATCCTTTCTCACTTATAACTGATTCCAAACCCTCCTAACGATCTCTGGAACACATAGACAGTAAAAATAGATCTCCGAGCTTCATAACTCCAGATATCAATTTTAATACTATCTGGTTATACCTAGCCCAAATGATTGGTGGTGACTCTAAATTTTTAACTGTTTTATGGTGGCCATTAAAGATTTGTCGAACAAGCAATTCATCTAACAGTCTCCCCATCCAATTACAAGAAACGCTTATTTCTCATCCCATCATGTCTAAAAATCCTAGTATAGGGATATTTTAGGTCATGTGCGTCTCACCATCATCAGGGAGGCACACAAACGATATCAAGCCTTTAAGCAACTAACTTTTTTTAGTTTTTTGGTCACCAAACATGCCTCGTATCTTTAATTCTGAACTTAGATATTCTAGAAGGGTAATAAAAAAGAATAAATTAAAGAATAAAATTGATAAAATGATAAAAATTAAAAAACGGATAACAGGATGATTGGTGGGACTATTAAATTAAAAAAATTAGAAGTTTTGGAAAAATTAAATTGCAGGAAAATTAGAGAAAGATTAAATTCAAAAAAATTAAGACATAAAAAATTGAAATTGAAGAGTCCAATTAGAAGGAGAAATGATAAAAGGCATGATTAAAAAATTAGAGTAATGGAGAAGTGGAATTACGACCTTAACTGAAGATTAGACAATGCAGGGACTAAATTGAAAATAGTCCAAAAGTTAAAAAAATTTAAATTAGAGAATTAATTCATGAAGTTGGAAGGGAAGCAGACAAAAATTATGAAATTAGGGTAGTAAGTTATGCAATTGAAAATGATCAATTAAAGAAAACAAAATGGGAAGAGGATGTTATTGAAAAAGAGGCTAAAATGAAGATAGTCCAAAATTTGGAGAAATCAAATTAGATGACTAATTCATAAACTTGAAAAAGGAGAAGTTAAAATTGATGAAATTAAGGTATCAAAAGTATACTTGAAGATTAATTGAAGATATTGAAGTGGTAGGAAGACGAAATCAAAGGAAAGACCAATTTGAAGATAGTTAAAAGTTTAAAAATGTGAAATTAAAGGGCTAATTGGTAAAATTGAGATGGTGGAGGCCGATTTAACCAATTGGGATAGTAAAAAAGTACAATTGAAAACCAAGTAAGAGAATTAAGATGATAAGAGGTTGTAATTAAAGGCTAATTAAGAAGAAATGACAATGAAAACCAAATTAGAGGGATTTAAAGTACTGGATAGTTTCAATTAGAAACATAATTGAAAATGGAATAATGAGGGCAAAGGAAATTCATAAAATTAAGGACCTAAATGGAAAATTCAAAAAATATGGGAAATGAATTTCCTAAATAAAAGACATGGTTATATAGAGAATTTTAGAATAAAAAGGATGCCATGGAAATTATACTTAGGAAAATGGTATAAAGCATGAGAATAGAAGGCAAATGAGGTAGGAAAATGGCAATTAGTGAACAGAGGATGTAAAAAAGAGGATAGGCTCAAGGTAGGACTTTAGGTGTCCATTTAATACATATGTTTCAAAAATGGGCCAATAGGAAGCTAGGTTAAGACATGAGTTGGCAAGGGGGCCAACCTATAAAGATGATTCCATAAGCTAGGGTATTAAAAAAAGATAGAAAAAAAGAAAAAGAAGGATAGAAAAAAGGAAGAGGATGCCATTTTTTTCATTCTTCATTCTTTCCAAAACTTCCACCAGAAAAATCCAAAGGAACAAAAGTTACTTATTTAGTTTCCTAGCTCTCTAGTTTTCACTATCTAAAGTAACTTCTTTTTTTCTCTTTATTTTTTTTTTATCATAAGCATCCCCCATTCTTTTATTTTGCCAGTTTTTTTTAAAGATCTTTCCAAAATAAAAAGCTTTTGTTTTAGAAAACGTTTTGAGCTTTTGTTATGTTCATTGTCCCTAGTTTTATTTTAAGACTATTCATACTTTTCATGTATTTGCACTCTCTACTTGTTTGCATTTTTATTTTGTAATATTTATAATTGTTAGTAAAAAGGATAATTTCAAAATTATATAAAAGTGATTAAAGAAAAAATATTTAAAATATAATTTAAAGTTACATATTAATATAAACTAATAATTTGTGAACTAAGAATATAGGTATGCCCACTATCCACACTAGAATAAATAGAGTTTTTTGGAAAAAAACCCAGTTAGTGGAGGAAGAGCTTTTAGAGATAAGAAATAAAGAGCTAAAAAGAAAGCCAAAAATGGATCTTTCCTATATAATCCTGCATAATCTCAAATATTATCAGTTTCGGTATCTTAAAAATATTATACATACTTTAAATTCAAATAATTTCAAATTATCCTAGTTCAGATTATTTTGGATTTATATCATTTCAAGTTTGAATCATTTCACTTTTGAGTCATTTTACATTAATATCATTTTTGAATTTGGGTTGAACAAATTTGGGTGCTTAACCATTATACTATATTACATTTCAAACAATAAATATAAAAGATAATATATTATATTATATAATTGAAAAATGGTTTGGGTTAGGTTTGAGTCTTGAATATTGGATGGTTGATAATTTTCTAAATGCTATTAATAAAGATTATTATATTAATAAAAATATTTTAGTTAATTTTAATTTCAAAGTATATTTTAAAATATTAATATACAAATATTACTACTTTAATTTATTAATAATAAATATTTTTATTTTTCATAGCTAATTATTCTATGAGTAATAAATATTTTTGAAATATTTTGACAATTATGCCAAAAGCTCTATTTTATAAAAATAAAAGCTTAAAAAACCCTTTCAGAAAATATCAACATTTTAATATTATTTTCGAAACGAAAGTGTCCATAAGTCGAGTCGGATAGGAATTAGGCCAAACTTAAGTATGGTATCAGCATTTTATATACATGTTCAAGCCTAGCCAATCTTACAAACCTTAAAATTTCACCCAGAATAGTTCATATTACCAAATGCTACGGCCTAAGGTCATTCAAATAGTCTTTTTTTTTCAAATAAGGAGGATATATTTTTAATTTAATCTTTAGTTTTTTATTGGATTTTAAAACATAAAAACTAAACATATTTTTTAATCTTTATATTTTAATATTATATATAATAACATGTATTATATAAATTGGATATGATTAAGTTGAAATCTTAAATATCAAAAGCGAGATTTAGATATTTTTAAATGATTTTTATTTTTTTATAGCAAACCTATTTAACAAACTTTTTGAATAATTTAACTTAGGCGATATTGTCACGGCTCAGGCTTTAGCCTAGCAAATCGCACAACCTTAGGCTTAGGATTTGCTTTATTTTCTACCTAAGTCCGCCCTCTTAAAAAAAGAATCTAAATTTTCTAATGGCACTGAAGCTACTAAAGCAGAAAAGAAGAACACAAAAAAAAAAAGAGTAATGCTCAAATACATTTCTTAAGCATTTGATGATACAAATAAGGCTAGGGAGGCCTCTATTTATAATTAAATTCCCCATACATCAATAGCTGTGATTATATCTAATGGATGGCTAGGATTTACACTTATCTACAAAATCTAGAATCCCAGATAAATTTAAATTTTAATAACTTTATCCCTATCTAGTTTTAAATAAGCTGAAATAATTATTTTTAATTATATCTTCAAGCTTCTAGAAACTGCACCTTCTAGAATTATCTTAGGATTGGGCTTATTTTGGTAGGCCAAGTTGCTCCATGTAACTTATGTCTTTGGGCTTGGGTTGATTAGTGTGGCCTGTGATATTCTCCCCCACTTGTTCTCGTGATGCCCTTGTCGCATCCTTTGAATGAAACTGCTCAATCTTATCTTGGAATTGCCACAATGCCTCAGTTGGTTCTTAACTCACCTCGTTATTGAAAAGCCCTTTTTCCACCGGATAAAGTAGTCATACCTTGGCCTGTGACTTTTCTACCATACAACTTGATCTGCAAGAGTGCATTGTACATCTCTATTGTAGGATGCCTTTACTCCCATCAGTACTCGCTGTGACTTACCTCGGTCTAGATTTTCCTGATCCTCATTAAATGGCCTGAACATGTTGACATGGAAAATAGGATGTACCTTGAGCTTTGCTTGCACCTTAAGTTTTTACGCCACCTTACCTACCTATTTCAGAACTCTTGCATAAGCCCTTTGTGCATGCCTGGGTTGCATAGCACTAAGTGTAGTTTGACAAGGACTAAGTCTTTAACCTGAAACTATAACTCCTTTTGTTTTTGATTTGCCCATTTCTTGGTGTGCTTTCCTGCCTTATATAGACAAGCCTTGGCTAAGTTAGCTTGCTCTTGCCAAGCCTTGGCAAACTTGTAAATTCTGGATTTAGTCCTATATAGCTATTACAATAGCACTAGGAGTGAGTGACTGTTGCCATATTGCTATCTCAAATGGACTTTGGTTTGTAGCCTCACTCCGCTGCAAGTTATAAGAAAACCAGGCTACATCCTATAACTTTGGCCAGTCACACTATGTGGCACTCACGTAATGCTTGAGATATGCCTCTAATAAAGATTTCACTCTCTCAGTCTGCCTATCTGTTTGGGGATGCACACTGGTGGAAAAGTTTAAGTCTAACCCCAATAACTTGAACAATTTTGTCTAGAACCATCTTTTAAATCGTCTGTCCTGATCATTAACTATGGTATGTGGTACTCTAGAATACTTCACCACATTTTCAGGAATAATCGAGCTATTTTCTCTACAAGGCACTCTTTGGTTGCTAAAATGAAAGTACTATACTTGGAAAATCTATCCACCATTACCATAATGCTCCCAAACCCATCCACTTTGGGTAGTCTAACTGTGAAATCCATGGAGACATTTTTCCATGGCTACTTTGGTATGGACAATGGCTGCAATAGTCTGAATGGTGTTTTCTGCTTAACCTTGTCTTGTTGGCACACAAGGTAAGTTGTCACATATTCCTCAACATCATCGCCTATATGTGGCCAATACCAATAGTCCTCCATGAGTGCTAAGGTATGATGCATACAATGATGACCAGCCCATATTGAATCATGGCACTCTAGGATGATTTCCCTACGTAACTTCCCGTACTAAGACATAAAAAAGTAGTGTTCTTTGGTGTAAAGCAAGTGTCCTTCAACCCAAAATCGTATAATCTTTCCTTCTTTGGCATTTTCTATAAGGATTTTGGTTGTGCGATCACGGGAAACCTTTTTTTGATGTGCTTCAATAGTGAACTTTCATGATGACTAATAGTTGCAAGATCTACCTTTCGACTTAACGCATCAGCCACGGTGGTAGCTTTCCCTAGCTTGTTCTCCATGATGAAATCAAACTCAACCAAGAAAACCTACTAACGTACCTTGTTCATTAAAGTGCAGAAGGTCATTGGAGCATTAGTTAAACCAAAAGGCATCACTATGAACTTGTACGAGCTGTAACATGTCTTTGGCTTATTTTCCTAGTTATTCTCACTTGATAGTATCCCAATCACAAGTAAAGCTTGGTGAATCATCTTGCCACTCAAAGCTGATCAAACAAGTCTTGGTAAATGGGATTGGGTACTTGTTTTCATAATGAGCTTGTTGAGTGCTTGATAGTCTATTCACAACTGCAAAGACCTATCATTCTTTCACTAAAACAAAATCGGTGCACCAAATGGGGCTTTAGATGGTCAAATATACCTAGTATCTAAAAGCTCCTTCAACTCTCTTCGAAATATTTCTAATTTTGGTGGTGACATTCAGTATAAGGCCTTTGCTGGCGGTTCGATATCGGACACCAGCTTAATCTTGTGATCAACCTCTCTTTTGGGTGATAGTCTCTTTGGTAACTCTGTTAGCATCATATCCTTAAAAGATTGTAGCACTTTTAGCACCTTCAAAGAAGTCTTATCCATGGGTTTCTGAGGCTCATCGAACTTTAAAGCTGCCTATTAGGTGACTTCTTCTCTAGCATTCCCTATGGCAAGCTGGATTGCAAATAGCACCTTGGCTTTGTCATTCATTTCTCGGTTCACTGGTAGAATGCATTGATAATGGGCATCCAAGATACATATGCAATTAGCAAATGGTACAAGGAAAGTATTAATTCGATTAAGAAAATTTAAGCCAACCACACAGCCATAAGTCAAGTGGTATTACTTTGATAGTTTCTTTTCCTTTTTAGTCCCCAAGTTGTAAGTCCACTCTTTTTATGACACCCATGGTTGGAACCTCTTTTGAGTTGACTATCTTGATACACCCGATTGTCTTCTCAACTTTAAGATCAAGATTTTTGGCAGCTTCCTCAGATATAAACAAATCTGATGCTCCTATGTTAACTACAGCACTTATTTTTTTATCTATAATAGAGCATCCAAGAACATCAGCCCTTTTTGTTTTTAGCACTTCTTTACCTTGATGACCTCATGATCGAACCAAGTTTTAAGGTCTCTTTTTTTGGCTTATCATTTTACTTGTTGATAAAGGAAAGCTTAGTTCATTTTAGGCAATCTCGCATCCGATGCGAACTGTCACATAAGAAACACTTCACTTGGCTCATTGTCTTTCTTCTTATCCTATGGCTTGTTAAACTTTGGCTTCCCTGTTGGTGGCTTTTCTTTTTTTTTTTTTTTACTTTCGATCTTTGTCTCCTCCAACATTGCCTTTCCATTTGCGCTTAGAAGACTTAGACTTGTTTGACTTCTTTATACCGAGCTCGATCAAGGATTCCACTATGGTCATGACTTTGGTCAAGTCCTAGACACCTCTTCACTGCAATTCTTGCTTAGTCCAGGGTTTGAGTTTATCCATGAATGAGAAGAATGCCTCTTTCTCCCTTAAATTGGAAATCTGAAGCATGAGTTCACTAAACTCCCAAACATACTCGAACTATGCCTTATTGCATAAGCTGTTGTAACTTTGCATGTGCCTTATCCTCGATATAATTAGGGTAGAACTGCTACCCAAACTCTGTTTGGAAGACTTCCCAAGTTCCAATGGTAGTGCCCTTATGCTTTTCTTCATTGCATTAATGATGCCACCACAAAAGAGCCACATCAGTAAAATACATAAAGGCAGTATTTACCTTAGTGGCATCATCCTCGATGATCATTACTCGAAAATATTGTTCCATCCCCCACAAGAAGTTGTCCGCATATTTTGCAAACCTGGTCCCTTGAACACTTTTGACTTGGGGATCTTCATTCTGTATTTAGGTGTCACGGCTAGCATATTACCACCAATAGCTACTTTGCATGATGAAAGCTCCTCAATAAGCTTTTCCATTTACTTTTTCATGGCTTCCACCACAGCTTTGAGGGCATCATTCTTCTAGGTGAGAATGTCTATCGGCGAGTTAAGAATAGCTTGCATCTCCCTCTTAGGCTCCTCCCTTGTGGAGTCTAGCTCTTCAATACGGCTCTCTACAATCTTAAGGTTCTCCTGTATATCTTTGACAGTCACCTCGAGCTTGCCCACCTTATCATCTATGGCTGATAGAACATTCTTTAAACTATTGGCCTTCTTTCCTTTCCCATGAGTCTCTAAGACCTCTTATGTTTGGTTTTCTGCCTGAGATGCCATCTCTACTATTAGTACCTTCATGACCTTCTGGCTCTAATACCAACTGTCATGGGCTCAGACTTTAGCCTAGCAAATCGTACAACCTTAGACTTAGGATTTACTTTCTTTTATGCCTAAGTCAGCCTTCAAACACTTAAAAGGAGAATCTAAATTTTTCAATGGCACTAAAACTAAAAGCTTAAAAGACTAAAGTAGAAAAAAAAAACAAAAAAAGAATAAAGAGGAATGCTCAAATGTATTTCTCAAGTGTTTGATGATACAAATGAAGCTGGAGAAGCCTCTCTTTATAGTTGAATTTCCCATACATCAAAGGCTTAGATTAAATCTAATAGACGACTAAGATTTATATTTATCTACAAAATCTAGAATCTTAGGTAAATTTAAATATTAATAACTTTATCTCTATTTAATTTTAAATAAGTTGGAGTAATTGTTTTTAACTATATCTCCAAGCATCTAGATTTTGGACCTTCTAAAATTCTCTAAGAATTGAGCTTATTTTAATAGGCCGCGTTATTCCATGCAACTTGTGTCTTTAGACCTAAGTTGATTAGTGCAATGCATGACAATAGCACCATCTTTGGATTACATATGACACTATGACATACACCAATAATCATTTTCAATTTTTTAAATAAATATTTTTGCTAGTTGTGAAAATACTAAATTTTATTAGTCCTTGATTTATCTTGTAATTCCTATGCAATAGTTTTTTTGAGGACGATTATTTCTAATGTCCCAGCGCGGTGAAGAGTTAATCAACAGTAAAAATTAATTTAGTAAAATTTGACGGTGATGATTTAGACGGTTCTCACGCAGTTTGTATGGTAAAAGTTCCCTTCGCGATCACCGCTAAAGCGATCATAATAATGTTTAATTAGTTTCCGGCACAAATGACGGAGCATTATGATTTAGGCTTAACAGGCCCTACGAAACAAGTGCTTTGAAACCTTTTTTTTTTCTTTTTTTTTCCTTGCTAGCAAAAGCTAGCTTTAGCATTTGTTAATGTCATACATATATAAGATAATTATTTGGTACAATAATATTATAATTTTATAATTTTATAAGTAAAATTAAAAATTATTATATATTTTTATTTTATACTTAAAAAATAATTAAATTAAATATATGATAATTATTTTAATTTTATTTGTGAATTAAAAAAATTTTATCGTTAATATATTAAATAATTATCTATAAATATTATATTTCTTTTTATATTATAGTTAATTAACAAAGAGAGTTACCTCTTTTGCATTGATTATCTGAACTAACTAGTCTCCTACAGGGTTTCTTTTTTTTTTTAATAAATGCGGCAGTTCATTGAATTTAAAATTCATAAATTAGTTAAACCCAAAAGGTGCTTATTAAGTCCATTTAGTGGAAATGGACCCAATTGTGCTAGATAGCTACTAATTTACATTGAACTTCCTTTTGCTTAAAATGAAATAGTCATGAGCCACTTTTACCTTTTTTTCAAAAAAAATTATCTATAAATATTATATTTATTTTTATATTATAGTTAATTAACAAAGAGAGTTACCTCTTTTGCATTGATTATCTGAACTAACTAGTCTCCTACAGGGTTTCTTTTTTTTTTTAATAAATGCGGCAGTTCATTGAATTTAAAATTCATAAATTAGTTAAACCCAAAAGGTGCTTATTAAGTCCATTTAGTGGAAATGGACCCAATTGTGCTAGATAGCTACTAATTTACATTGAACTTCCTTTTGCTTAAAATGAAATAGTCATGAGCCACTTTTACCTTTTTTTCAAAAAAAAACTTAGTATTAAAATTTGGGACACCCTTTTTGTGGGGTTTTTTAAAAAATAAAAGCAGGTAATTTTCTTTTAATATATTTATTATTTATTTTAAAATTATTTTATTAAAAATTATTAAGACACAATATTACTCTTGAATTTATATTCATTGATATAAATTCTATTTAATATTTTAATAACTTTATTAATTGAGTTGGAATCTAACTCCAATCCAATTACTCCTTTTATAATAATATATATATAATTATTGTAAAATATAATAATTATAATTATAATTATAATTATACAAATATTTTTTAATGATTTTTATTAAGATAAATTTTGACTATGATCCTTTATTTATAAAAGAAAAAAATTATTCAAATTGTAACATTGAATCAATATACGTTTAATTTATCGTTGTAAGTTAATCATTACATACTGTCAATCATTCACAACCTAATTGCAATTAATAATATAAAAAAAAGTCAAAACCGTAAGACAACAATTGTAACATGGATTTTTAAACGCTGGTTAAATCGCTGCTACTCTGACTAGGCAATATCTCTGCCATCTATTAGAAAGGGCATTTAAGGATATTTCCTCTTTAATCAAACAAATTGCCCCCGTTTTGAACGATCGTGGAATCAAATTGAATCCAATTCCTTCAACATCAATTTCCTCTATTAGCATCATTAGCAGACAGCTTTTCTCTAATATGATTTTCCGTGGGGTACAAAGCTCTTCTCAAAAGAAATTTTGAATTATTATTTTATGTGAGGTTCTTTCGAAACGTGAGAAGTCAATAAATCCCAACTCACAAGTGGTGTTCTCATCAAAGAAAAAAAAAATTCCTGTGTCCCATTTTCTGTGTAGCATCAACCAATTTTTTCATGGTGCCGGGCTTCCCCTTCTTTGATGACCATACTACAGCTAAATTCACTGGATTTTAGATGCAAATTATTAAAATAACCCTCAAAGGACATTTTGATGTGAAAGCGCTACATGACTTTAAAGAACTTAGTTTTTTGTAAAAATTATTAAAATGATCCTAGATTGTGTCAAACGATGGTTAAAGTACCTATAAAATGCCTATGCTGCTTAACCTTATACAAATAAGTCTTTTTTAAAACTCGAGTAAATTAGTCTTTATACATTTAGAAGTGAAGCAAAATTGTAATATTATTAACGGAAATACTAGGTTAACATTAAAATGATGATGTAGTTGTCGGGATGGCAATAAATCAGATATTTGCAAGTTTTGCAATATCCAAATCCGTATCTATAAAATTGCCTTAAAATCCAAATCATTTATTATCCATTTTAAATTTGCACATTCCTATTTGAATTTGAACCTAAATTAAGTTACATTATCAATGAATATCCAACTTCGCCAAAAAAGCTAAATTAGAAAGTCAATTTCTTTTTTAAAAAAACTTTAAAATTAAACAAAAAATTAATTTTAATCCAGAGCTACTTGCAATTGATAACCAACAAATGAGTTTTAAAATACAAATACAACAACTTAGAGAACAAAATAACAATTCCAAGATATAAAAAAAAATGAAGAGCTAATTTCATTAATTAAAAGTATTTGTTCCATATGTCGCAGCATGCTCCCCTTTTAGGCCCCAAGTACAGCACTCGCCCGAATCACTTGGATGGCGATGAGCACGACTTAAAAGGAATTGTCAAGAATTGTCTTTTGATTATCCCTTAATCAGGGATTTGAATTATGCGTGATATGATGATAGAGAGGGGAAAGATCGTTAGATGAACCGTTCATCCAACTAGTTTGGATGGCTACCATGAAGTGGCCAAAAACTTTAATTAACTATCAATCATTTTGGGCTAGGCACGATCAGATGCCTATTGACAACAATATTTCCAGTTATGAAACTAGAAACATCGAGTTTAAGGTCTACGAGGTCTAAAGATTTGTTAGTCAAGTTTAAGAGTTGGTTATGTGTGAGGAAGGATTAACACCACTATGACGCCCGAAATTATTACCCATTACCCATGTTTTACGTTGGTTTCAATTTTTTTGGTTTTTGACTTGTCATTATTTTAATATAAACCCTTTTTTAATGCATGAATCTTGTGTAAAAAAAATTGTAAACCCAATTTTAAAGAAAAAATTAAATAATATATATGCCCTAGAGATGTAGGAAACACAGGGATTTTTGATAAAATTAATCTTTGGATTTAATTTTGAATATTGGATATTTCATGTCAAGCATTGAAGAGATACCAATGCAGAACATTGACTTATAATTTTTTAAAACAATTTGAAAATATGACTGCAAAATAGACACCATAAAAGGAATGTCTTAGTAAAACAAAACTAAATATAATAAAATTGCATAAGAATAAACACACAAAAGCATAAAAAAGAAGGACGGTTGGAATGTATCTCATAATTATCTTTGATTATTGAGGAATGGCTGGAATGACAATTTTAAGAGTGGTCATTCAAGGTATAGAAAAAGAAGGTTTTAACTAAAAAAAGCTTGAGGAAGTTTGAGAGAGAGAAAATTTGAATTTTTTTTATTGAAAAGAGGTATTGGAGTATCCCCTTAAAAGATAGGGTTTGAGTATCCAATGATAAAAATTTTAGTAATTTTTGAAATTTAAATGAAGTTTGTAAAAATGAGTTTGGAGTATTCCCTCCAAGCATGGGGTTAGAGTATCCCCAAAGTTGAAAGTTTAAATAATTTTTAGAGAGTGAAATACCTTTGATAAAAAAAGATTGAAATTTGGATTAAAATTTGGAATTGAAATTAAATACCAAATTAATTTGAAAATTTTTGGGCCTTGATCCGAACCAAAAGGACTTGCATTCTATCATTCGATCACAAAAGGGAATCAATCAGATGCATTTCAAGGCCTTCGCGTGCCTTGAAAAAGTGGTTTAGTGAAACTAGTCTAATTTTTCCAAGTCCAAAACAAGGGATAACATTGCACTATTGCCTTTCCTGAATTTATTCCAAGCAAATTCAGAGATTTCAAAGGCCAGGTAAGGTATTATTAGAAATGTAACTTGATATGAGTTAATGCAAAAACATTCCAAAAATCTTAAAAAATCACTTTATAGGTCAAAATAATTTTTGAATTGAGGTCTAATACGATGCTGATAGCACCTTTAGGGGAAAGGGTGTAGTGAGCTTTTAAAAATCATTCGTAACTCATCTGAAATTGTTAAATCGCAAATGATACCTTTATAAGAAGGAAATTTTTATGAAATTTTTAAGAAAACTATTTTAAAAATTAAAAAAAAAATCATTTGATAGGATGAAATGGCTCAAACAAAATGTAAATCATTACTTCTAGGGGTTCCAAATAGATTTAATTCAAAAAATCGTAACTTCCTCATTTAGAATGATCTGAGAGCAAATGTAATACCATTGGAAAGGTGAAAGAAGTATCAAGAAATTCATGAAAAATGATTGAAGGTTCAAAAATAATTTTTCAATTCAGAACTATAGTGCTATTAAGGTAAGAATGTGGGGGTTTTTTGTTTTTTTTTTCGGGTTTCTTAAGATTAAACTCAAGCCATGAAATCCGAATGTCAATGACAGAAATGAATGAGTGATATAAGCTTCATGAGCTCATTGCATAATGCTGAAGTAGTTTAGGATAATGAAGCATTCCATTGACCATGTCACAAACACAAAGACTACAGGCAAAAAGATCAAGGCATACACTTTAAAAAAAGTAGAAAGGCTTCCAGTCACAATATAAGGAACTATGTATCAACACCAAGCACACAATTTTCCCAGTATTGATATTTCATGCCCTGTATCGATACATTTTGACCAAAATTCATGATTTTAACTATGACATAAATTCGTATTGATACAACAACCTCTTGTATTGATAAAACAGTAATTATATCAATATATGGCCTGTTGTATCTATACCTATAATGGTTTTTTTTTTTTTTTTGGTTTTTATGACTTGGAATGCTTGTATCGAGACTTAAAGGTCATGTATCGATAGCTACTCATGCAAATGTGAATTTTATGTACCTTTGGCTCCCCGAACACCTTACCATGGCTAGGAATAATGGATGATTGATCCTTGTTTGCTAAAATGACTTTGATGATACCTTTAATAATGACCTTTGATGCCTTTTTTCATTTGTTTTATTGTAGTCCTTAGGCATTTCAGACTTTCTCAAAAAACTTTTTTGCCAAGCGCTGTGTCAACTAATAGTACCTGGTAGCATAACACTTGACAGTTGTCCCCATTTTAATTTTCATTATTTTATTCTATTATCTGTCAATTAAGTTCGAGATGCTAAAAATTGACCTGGATAAAATTGGGTGTCTACATCATAAACTGAAAATGATTAGTAACATAAAATATATAGTAAATTTATAAATTTTAACTATTAATAATATATAAATATAATACATGTAACAAAATTATCATTAATAATATATTATAATTAAATAGGTGATGTAGTATAATATAGTTACTTAATATGGTAGATTATAATAGATACAATATAGTATTATATTATATCATATGTTATATATTAATTTAAATATGACAAAATATTATTATAATACATATAATATAATATATTAATACTATTGATAGCATTACATTGCGAGCATATAATACTATCGATATTACATACATATACTATCATGGCATTATATATTATAAGAGGAGTAATCCACTTAGCAATAATATATAATTAAATTAGTTTTACAAGCTTTCATAATTCTTTATACAATTTATATTAGTTTAATCTAACCATCATATTTTATATTTTATTCACCTAAATTATGCATATCCAGTTTTAAGTAAATTCAAAATGTTTATATATTTCTTCGATGTTAAAATTTCTAACGGTTAAATATATAACCAAAAAAAACAATATTATCGAATGACATGATAGAGATATCAGATCGATTCAAAATTTAACATACACGATGAGTACAATTATATAGTTAAATCTAATAGTCGGTTTGTCAAAATATTAATCTTATAAAAGGTTATGAAAGCATTTAGTTTTACACTATTATAAGTGGATCCCTCCTTTTATTATAATATTATATTATATCAAACAATGTTATATCATATATAATATTTACATATATTATTTATATATAATATTATTGTAATATATTTATATAAAATATTATGCATTTTAATTATACATAATTATATGACTATTGATATTGTAATGTATAATATGTTGTTATATTATAATATAAACAATCTGTATTATTACAATTATATATAGTATATAATTAATACATGCATTGTATCACATAAATAAGTTTGTAGTTATACTTTTATATCATATATATAATAAAATATATCATATTATGTTATGTGATAAACATATTTATGTGATTAGAGTGATTAATTAATTAAACTGATTAAGTCATCAAATGTTTTTTTTTTTTAAAAGAAGTATCTTTAAAACCTAAAGGTATGTAATGTAATTAATTAATTTAGTTTTATAATTAATTTATTATTCTATTTTATTTATAAAAACATTTTTAAATAATAATTATATTTATATATAAATTAATTTTAGTTGCATATTATTTCAAAATTCAAGATTATCTTATTTGGTCAAGTGCATAATTGTTAATCCGAAAAACTAAGGTTTGAGTCTTACATTGGGCATAGATTTTTTGCATTTTATAAAAGTGGATTTGGATAACAGATTCAGATTATGGATATCAGAGGATTCATATCCATATTTACTCTAAATCTGTTACAAATAGTAATCATAATATCTGAATTTAAATATTATCCAAATTCATAATATTGGAATCTACAAAAAAATAATTAAATAACTATAGATATTCAAATTTGCACTATCCATTGATATTTCTAAATATTTCTGATTGAATTATAAAAATAAAATCATTAAAATGGAATTATGTACGAATCTTATAAGATAAAATAACACATGGAAACTTTAATAATAGTTGCTTTTATGATAATCCTATTGACGAGAAGAATATTCCACCGCGACCGGCTTTATTGACTTTTGACTTAGGTTTGTTGATATTGTTAAGAAGATATTTTAGTTCACAAATATTTATCCGTCCATGAAATTGATTCTTGAAATTTTAAGTGGAATTACTCAAGTTCAATTACATTTTATGATTAAAATAAATTTGATATTAATATTTAATTTTTAAAAATTAAAAATGACTCTTATTTATGGATTATTAATAACAAAATAAAAATTACTTTTGTTAAGAAATTAGACTTGGTGGACTAAAAGCTTGTTTAGTTTAGCCGAATTAAAGCTTTCGTAGAAGGCATGAATCCTAGCTTAACTTAATTAGTTTAGGTAGTCAATTTACGTTTAGTAGATTTTGGAGTTTGGATCTTAATTATAACTTTTCTTCTATCTCTAAGCTACAATCTCCTTTGTAAAAAAAAAAAAAAAAAACCTTTTCGTGAAAGGTGTTGCAGAGTATAATTATCTTGAAAATATTGTATTATTAAAGTAGAATTTAAATTTTACTAATATATAAATTAATGTTTGATAATTTCAGCTGTAAAAGCCAAGTAAATATAGCCAATTATTTAATAACATATTGGGTATTTTTAATCTCACTTCATCATTATCCACTTAGAATTTAGTAATATAATTTTGCTCGGTAGAAATGTATTGAATAAATAAACTCAAATTGTTATTTTAAAGGGCAATAAATAAACCTATTTCTTCAGGTGAAACAAAAATATTGCTTGATTGATATTGAATCAATACTACCTTTTTATGCTATAGAAACCTTTCATTTTCTCTAAAATAATTATATTTAATATCCAACACATTCAGATATATTTAAAAATATATTTTTTAAATATATGAAAAATATTTTAAAAATTTTGAGATATCAAACATATACTCATATTCGAGAGTATGCCAACATAACCTTTTTTACGTATGATTTAATTTAAACTCAAAATTTGAGGAAACATTAGAGAAAATGTTCTACCTAAATTAATATTATGCATATCTTTGCCTCAAACTTGTGAATTGTGATGAACCTTTGTAAGGTGGATTGTGTAATGATTTAAATAAAATGTACCTCTGGCCATTGTTGATCAAGAACCCAGCCTCGCTCCAAATATATGAAGATGAACACCCCTTATAAGCCTTCTAATCTATATTATTTTCTTGATAAATTACTTTATGATGGTGCACAGGTAATTTATATAGACTAGACTAGGGACATATACTAGAAGACTAATTAGAGTTGTATCCTACCATCAAGAAGTATGTATTCTAATTAGTTACTGAAGTAGAGTTTAACTTTTATCACTAGAGTAGTTAAACTGAATTAGGATTTACTTTATAATTTTACCTTAATAATTTGATTTAATTATCTTGATCCATTTATTACCATGTGGGCCACATAAAGTCCAACATTCTCTCACTTGACCCATATGATAAACTAAGAATTTGAATAGGTGATAATTAAATCCAATACTTTAACATGGCCATAAGTTACTCCAGCCTAACTCTCACTCAATTAAAGATTTCACACAGCACGAATCATGGCGGTAGCATTCTAAAATGAATATTCCCTTCCATGTATTACAATGCATGATCATCTCTAAAAGAGCACTTTATGAGATAATACTTTATGAATGAATTTTCTGTAATCATTCAAGGTCCACTTGACATTTGAACTTTATGTGCACAAACTGAAACATGTCCATAAACTTTAAGAATGTGAAATTAACATAATCAAAGAAGCCAAAATACATCTTGACAGAATTTAACTAGCCCCATATTATCCATAGGAATTTTAACTGTTTTTTCGATAATGCTTTAGTCATGAGATCGACTATTATTAAATCTGTACTGATGTGTTGGATATCCACTTCTTGCTTCTTTTAGAGTCTCTAACAACAAGCTACTTTATATCTATTTGCTAGCTATAACTCCCACTTTTATCATTCTTAGAAAAGCATACTGCATAAGAATTATCACAATAGATATTTAATGGCCTTGTTGACAACTCTTAAATTAGAGATGAAATATCTCAATTTTATTGCCTATAATATTACTTTATAACATAATTCCTTTGGCAGCTTCCATAGTCCAAGGCCAGAATTACTTTAATCTTTACCAAGCACTTCTACTATAAACCTCATGTCAAGTTTCGTATAAACTTGATATATAAGGCTCACAATACTATATGCATATTTAATGCCTTCATATGCTCTTTTTTTAAATTATTTAGAGATATTAGCTTAGATTGAAATTTCTCCTTTACAATTTGTACTA
This sequence comes from Adansonia rubrostipa, assembly GCA_038381775.1. Lineage (NCBI taxonomy): Eukaryota > Viridiplantae > Streptophyta > Magnoliopsida > Malvales > Malvaceae > Adansonia > Adansonia rubrostipa. Next base: position 4,910,682 of record JBBYHM010000020.1, on the reverse strand, counting down.
TTATAGGTGAATGGCTTTGCATCTTAATTATTTCTAAAACTGTCTTGATATAGGCTTCCTAAGATAGCCTTAATATTTTTTCAAACCTATCTCTATGAATCTTTATGCCTATGACATATGAAGTTTCGCTTAAATTCTTCATATCAAGTTTTAAGAAAGAAAACCTTGTTTCATGCAACAAAGCTGAATCACTTTTGTAAGGAGAACACCATCAATATATAAGACTAAAATTATGACTTTACTCCCACTGACTTTAAGGTACAAACAATGATCAACATTTTAGTAAATGTTAAACTTTACATATCATTGGTGGGATGCTTGTTTTAGTCTATACATTGATCTTTCAAAGAAACATTCTCATAAGATCATGTATACCTCTTCTCAAGATCCCTATTCAAGCAAGTTGTTTTCGCTACCATTTAATGTAACTCTTAATCAAAAAATGAGCTACAAGAGAAAGTTATTAGACTTAATAAAACTTTCATAAAAAACTTGAGAGAAAGTTTCATGGTAATCAATGCCTACTTTAAATGAGACCATTGTCTAGAAGTCTAACCTTATACCGTTTAACATTACCAAATGGTAATTAAATAAGTTATTAGACTTGATCATTAGTCATTGGTTCTATCTCTTTTATCATAGCTTTATGCCAAAGTTTGAAATTTTTACTATTCATGGCTAGTGAAAACGAGATTATATTTATGTCCAATATCAAAATTAGATTTTTATAGGTATACAACCAAGTCATAGAAATGACCAGTTTCTTAACCATTGGATCTTTTAATTCTATAATTATTTGTATATATTGTACACCTTTAATTAGTAAGATTAATAATCTATTTGTAAATGTTGTACTTTGATTTGATTGTTCTCATGTTAATTCTGTATGTTTGTTTTGAAAAACAATCAAGTCCTTTACAAAAAATCAATCTAAATAAATTTATTTCTCAATATCAAACTTATGAAGAAAGTTACTCTCACTGGACCCATGATCCATAAAAAACTTAGCATTTCTAGCTTCAACAAGTCTAGTTGTATATGAGAGATATTTTAAACCATTTCCTCTTTAAGTTAATTGCATAACTTAAAACTGCTAACTATCCTTGGATCCAGTTTCCTTATGTTTGGGTTATAAGCCTTCATTTTAATTGGACAACCCAAGTCTATAATGTCTTAAGCCGAATTCCAACTATTTCGTAATTCTAAGAAAATTTAGAAAATAATTTAGTTGGCACTTTAATAAAGATATCAATAGCAGTTTTAATGCATCAATCCATAAACTTAAGGGAAAGTGTATAATCTCTAAATATTACAGTGCTTTCTTTAGCTCTCTTTATTTGGCTTCTTAGTTTGCTTTTTCCTGAATACAACTAACTTAAATGTCAAACTCAAGAGTTTCAAGAACTCCATCATTATCAATTCTCCTTAATTTCTATATGGAGGTGTGACACAATCTTTATACCACAACATTAAAGGAGTTTTATATGTAGCACTTCTTTACTACCAGAAATCATGTAAAATAGTTAACAAACTTATTCTCACAATC